>CAKKXW010000002.1:60772976-60785001 GCA_920937365.1 Sphaerophoria rueppellii
TTACAGTGAGTTCCCCGTGCCTCACACTCTTAGGGTGCTTGATTATAGTGAGTTCCCTGTGCCTATCACTCTTAGGGTGCTTGATTATAGTGAGTTCCCCGTGCCTCTCACTCTTAGGGTGCTAGATTATAGTGAGTTCCCCGTGCCTCTCACTTTTAAAAACGTAATCTCCTACAAAATTTGAGCAAGGCGCCAAAAACTCATCAGCTGCTTTCAATTCATATTGACAAAATATCCAGCAATTTTTAATTTGCGTGCCTATTTTCAACGCGAGAGTATAAAGGAATATTTTCCCCTGCATTAAGCCTCTCCAAAATCGCTTTGGCTCTAACTTGCTCCATTTGAAGGACTTCTATAAAATTATAAATATTAGGTTGCTGGCTTTGCAATGAATTTTGAAAAAATGTATGCCAAGATTCTAGGCTGTTGTTTGTTCTTGGCAAATGGTCAATGGAAATGCTTCTGCAGTTCCATATTTCTACATTGAATCTTGGACTCCTCCTTGTGCGTCCTACCCATGTATTTTCAAAGTATTCAAGGAATTCTTCATTTTGTTCAGAATCCCCGAATTAATTGATAAATGCGTCTGTCAATGCATTGTATTGGTGAGAAATGTCATCGGGTTCACTAAAACATAGGGCGACAAACTTCTTAATACACGAATGATGTGCTCTGTCTATGCCAAATCTTTGCTGCATCCCTTTGTCCTGAATTTTTCACCGCACTGCCTGCGCAAATTGGAAGAAAAACCCATGAATTTGCGTCAAAGGAAACATACGACGAAAAACATTTTCCTCGGCTTTTTCAAAATCTATAATAACGTCAAGAGGCCTGATATTATCCAAACCTTGACGCTATTATAAATTCTAACGCCCTTTTGTATGTTTCTTCCATTTGGTTTGGGAGCAGGCAATAAATAAGAGGAAGCACTTTATTTCGGAAGAAGCCATGGAAAACCCAGAGCTGATAAAACGTTTAAGGACACATCTTGAATGTTTCATCAGCCAACCATGTTTCACAGGGAAAAAGTGTTTCAAGGTCGGAAGGGACACCTGGGATTATTATCCTATTTTGATCGTCTCTTCCTGTGTCCTTCACTAGAAAGTTTTCGGGTGAAAGAGTTTTCGTAACAAGAAGGTTACCGGGGATACAGATATCTGGGGGCCTATTCTTGAATCAAAAAAATAATATATCGCATACATTTTCGTATACGAGATCAAGAATAGTATTCTTGAACACTTTTCGAATGCTGTCAAACGTCTCGTATACGAAAATTATCGAATGCTTCATCTCGAGTGGTCAGACCCATTCGAGATGATATTCCGTATACGAAAATTTTGCGAATTTCATTAATCTTGCCTAGAACTTTTCAAGGAATAAGCCCTTAGATAATTATATTCACTAAAAAAATGAAAGAACATTGTTTTTTGTGCACATACAAATCCTTAGACTCTCATTTTCTCCATAGAAGGGTACCTAGACCTTTTTCGAAGGGTATGTTTTAAATGTACTTTAACTATGAAAGTGCCACAACAGAAAACCCTAAAACAAGAATGACAGCTTTTAAAAAATGAGGAATAAAAAACCAATTAATCGGTTATAGTCCATTTCTTTAATAGCTTGGGTTTTTATACATTTGTTCGTAACTGAATCATCAGCAGTTGGCACTTTAACAATGTTTTATTATTTTTGCTGTCGAATCAAATTCAGAAGCATTCATTCAGAAGCATTATTTTACTTTAACATTTGTGATGTTCTTAAGAACGTTTTCATAAAAGAAAACACATTGAAATCCAAGTCCTTTTGTCGGTCTAGCTGGAAGTTTCTTGGCGGTTCGTCGTTGTTCTTCGTCCGTTTTCTATTTTAAAATCAAAAATGTATATAAATGTTTCGCAAACAAAAGGTATTTATTTTCAAAATTTTAGAAATAAAATCTTACAGCGAAACACAAACTTCAATTAATTCTTTATTACATTGCCGTCAAAGTCAAAGTGTCAACTGAATTGAAAACTCAAATCAGCATGTTTTTTTCCTTTTTTTTGCCCTTAAGTGGGAGGGAGAGAAATGAACTCTTAATTTTGACAACGCGTTGCCATCTCGTATACGAAATTCATCGCATGCACAAAGTCGTATACGAGTCAATTTGGTTCAAGAATATCACTCTGCTTCCGCATACGAGATTCAGTATGCGATAATTTTCGTATGCGGAAATTTTCGCATGGTTTCAAGAATAGGGCCCCTGATCTTGTATGAGGACTTGGCAGTGGCTGATTCTGACGTTTCCGTGCCCGCATTACTGATTTCTCTAGGGATCCATCTTTGGAGATTGAACCATTGCGGACCCAGACACACCCACAAGAGCGTTGCTTATAGTCGCCCTTGGAGAAATCATGCTTGTGGAGTTCACCTTCATCTCAGCCTGAAAAAGCGCTACCTCTACTGCTGCTGGAGATGGAAGGTGGTTGTGCTCTTGAGTAAGAGTTAAAGGCTGAGTTCGTAAATATAAAACTTCCGTAGTACTGCCAAAATTGTGTTCGTAAATGTAAAAAAACAGCATTAGTTCTGCATGAGCATGGCAACACTTGTGTTCATAAAAGTATAACGACTGTCATATTGCGGTCACGTCGGCATTTGTTTTTATTTTGTTGCTGACTTTGCAGTAAAATGTCAGGGAGCAAATGTGATGTTTATTGCTTAGAAGTACTAAACGGATCTGGATGAAATTTAGCACACAGACAGATTATAGTCTAGAACATCACATAGGTTGCTTATATAAAGTAAACATCTATGGTGCCTGTGGAAAACAATTGCTTTTAGTTCGCAAAGGGCATATGTGATTGACATGATTTTCTGCACAGGTAGTGGTGGTTAAGGGGTCAGAAAATGACAAAGGCTACTTTTTAAGAGTGTTCAGGACCAAAACTGGGTTTTTTCAAATGGTATTGTGAAGCGATTAAATGTCGTATTGAAATGATTATGGTGTCATTGTGTAGACAAAAACTGTTTCTAAAAAACTATTGGAGCACAATTTCAATTAAGTACTTCGTTACTCAGTAGTTAAGGCTCAAAAACTCCAAAATGGCCAAAAATTGTACTTTTTCAAAGAGAATTCCATCAAAATAAAAACATTTTTCGCAAACATTTCTTAATGAGCATAAAATTCAACATTTAAACTGTATAACTATTGGAGAAAAAATTAACTTTTTAAACAAAAAAGAATTAAACAACTATGAATAAAATTTGTATTTTTGATAAGCAATTTTTCTTATGATGCGATATTTTTTTTTTTTTTTAATCTCTTCATATATTTAGCACGTACTTTTTCTCAACACAGCAATCAAAACATTTTGAGAAAAACTTTGATCAAATACATTTTATTTCAAAATTAAGGGATAGCAAAATCTGCCTGAACTTGAAAATTCAAATCAGTAACGGCTGGCGGAAGTCACGATTCTCATAAGAAGGCGATTCTCTCTCTCTTAGTAAGATGCATTTAGTTCAAAATTTGTCGTCTGTAGTTGTGTGGCGCTTTAAGCAGTAAGAATTTTCAGTTTCAGTCCGGAACACTCGTAAGGGTCGAAATTGCTTTTTGATAAATAAAGAAAGCCATTGTGATGCAGTTTTGGTTAAGAGTGTTCCGGACCAAAACTGCGTTTTTTCAAATGGTATTGTGACGCGATTAAATGTCGTATTGAAATGATTATGGTGTCATTGTGTAGACAAAAACTGTTTCTAAATAACTATTGGAGCACAATTTCAATTTAGTACTTTGTTACTCAATAGTAAAGGCTCAAAAACTCCAAAATAGCCAAAAATCGTACTTTTTCAAAGAGAATTCCATCAAAATAAAAACATTTTTCGCTAAGATTTCTTAATGAGCATAAAATTCGACACTTAAACTGTATAACTATTGGAGAAAAAATTAACTTTTTAAACAAAAAATAATTAAAAAACTATGAATAAAATTTGTATTTTTGATAAGCAATTTTTCTTATGATGCGATATTTATTTTTTTTTAATCTCTTCATATATTTAGCACGTACTTTTTCTCAACACAGCAATCAAAACATTTTGAGAAAAACTTTGATAAAATACATTTTATTTCAAAATTAAGGGATAGCAAAATCTGCCTGAACTTGAAAATTCAAATCAGTAACGGCTGGCGGAAGTCACGATTCTCATAGGAAGGCGATTCTCTCTCTCTTAGTAAGATGCATTTAGTTCAAAATTTGTCGTCTGCAGTTGGGTGGCGCTTAAAGCAGTAAGAATTTTCAGTTTCAGTCCGGAACACTCTTAAGCACTTTGTAATAAAACCAAAAACATAATTTATTTTTAAAATATCTATAATTTTTTTGTGCTGGAAAAGCACTGAAGTGCCCGATGATGGACGATCGCCTGAAACGTGTCCCTAATAAATAAAAAAATATACTAGTGAAATCTATAAAGTTTAAAAATAAATTAAATTAATATTCAAAATATTTAATTTTTATATTTAATACCAACAATTTTTCATGTATAGATTTTCATTCACACCGACTCGCACACACAAAACCTAAGCCAACGACAATCAGAAGACAATAAACAAAATTACCTCAGGAAAAAAAAAAAACATTTTAAGTTGAAAATGAAATCCGAACATAGTATCATAGAAACCCACACACACACAAAATGTTGCTAGCAAAAAATGTTGCTCCATATCTTTTGTCCAAGCATCTTCTGTCTGTCAATATATTTTGTCCAAATAGCTATCTTCTGTCCCAATATCTTGTGTACAAATATCTTTTGTTTCAACGTCTTCTGCGTTGAGAACGACAGGGGTATATATTTTTTGTAGTCGTTCTAGCCGTTTGTAAACGCTGCTGCTTCAAACTGTTTTTTGTAGATTGACTACGGAATCTGACCATCAAAGCTTGGAGGACTCACTTCTCTCTTCCTTGAGCACTCACCAGATAGTTCTCGAGCTTTCATCTTTCGCACTTTTTCCAATTCGTTTGTGATGGTTTTGATTTGTTCGTCCATTTTCTCGAAACGTGCATTTTGTTTTTCGACGCGCTTGTCGAGATTATTGATTCTGTCGTCAAAGTCCGTAACCTTCCTTCTAATAGGTTTCTCTGAACTTTGAGTTGTTTGAGAACATGCTCTTGCTCCTGCTTTTGTTCATTTCTTTGAGCTTCAAGTTGTTTGAGAACATGCTCTTGATCATTCTTCTGCTCATTTCTTTGGGCTTCTAATTTTTCGACAACATGATTCTTTCGAGTTTCCAGTTGTTTGAGAACATTCTTTTAATTTTTCTCAAATTTGGCTAGAAGAAGTGACATCATGTTAGATAATGCGTCATTTGCATTTACCTCTTCCACTTCAAATTCATTGCAAATGTATTCGAGTCTTCTCATTGCTGCTCCAAATATTATTTATTATTAATATTAATAATGAATTGTGATTACATATTTTTATTTGTTAATGTCTTTCGTGAATTTAGTTTTGATATACAGGAGCAATCAGTGTTGCCGGACAAAAACATTTGAAGGTAGTACTGATGCAAAAAAAGTGAGTATTTTCGACTAAATAGTAGTACCGGTATTTTTTTCAAAATTAGTTTTTACGCACATATTGTGCGGTGGCGGTGGCGCCTTCAAAGCATTTGATAACATTGTTGGCTCTTGCAGCAGGGGATTTAAGTGCTAAATAAAAATACTCCACATCATATTTATTTGTTTTTGAACCTCCAGCAATAACAGAAACATTTACATCTTTTTTGCCTTTAAGGCCGTGTGCGAATTCGATGAATTGTGGTTAAAAATGGATGAATTTGTAACCACTACTGTCATAACCTGCTCCGCAGCTAGTCTAATTTTTAACACATTTTATTCAATGCCAAGTGTCAAAATTTAACCAAACGTCAAGTTTTAACCACATTTTAACCCAATTCTCACACGGCCTTAGCGTCAAAGGAACCTTTTTTCACTAATAATCTACATAAATATATCAAATTAATGTACTTTGAATTAAGTAAACTAAAGATATTTTCACCATCAATTTAACAATACTTTTCATTTTATTGAAAAGTTACAAATTGCTAGACTCTAAACGCGAAAAAAACAAGCACTAAACCACAATCTTCGAGTAACAATAGGTTTGTTCGATGTGCGCTCTGGATCGTTCTGTGGCGCTCTGATTTCGTACTAAGGTGTTCGTTGTCGCTCTTTTTTCGCTCCGGTGCGTTCTCACCGTGTTCGATTTGTATTCAGTGCTCGCACCGGGAGCGCTCTTAATCACCTCATTTTTTCTTGGAGCTGTTCGAATCAGCTGTTGCTATACAACAAAGGGAAAAAACAGGGCACTACTATTGCGTTCGATGTGAAATCAAACCCAGAGACATTTTTCAGTTTTTTGACAGCTCCGTTCAGGTTAATGACAAGCACTAGCGCCCCGGGGCTGGTAACATCGAACGAAGCTAATGAAATAAATAACGAACGGCGAACGGTGGTGTTGGTGTGTGGTCTATTTTTCACATACACAACGAAACACAAAAGAAGGAAAACAATAATGAGGGAAATTCTCTTTTCAAAGACAGTTTTGAAGGCAAAAAAGCTGCCAAATTTGTAATAAACTTAAAGTCAATTGAATTTATTCAGGTTGACACTACACTTTTATTGGAAGTGCAAGATATTTTAGGGCTTTTAAAAAATAGGAGTACGAATGTGAAAGGAGGAGTACGGGAGTACGGTAGTGCTGAAAGGAGTACAATACTCCGAAGGGAGTACTTTCGGCAACACTGGGAGCAATCAATCACATTTACACATCAAACTGTTAAACGAAGTCTATCAAGAGAAGAATTAGAAAGAGAATAAGAGAAAAACCGTCTCTGCAATAAGATCACTTAAGGAGTGAGACAACCCAAAAATAAGAATAGCTCGTCCTGTGGTGAGGTGTCGTTTGAGGTCATTCTCGTTCGAACTCCTTACGAAGACGGTCGCAGTGGCGAGTTTGCTCGTTATTTCAATTCGTTTAATATTTTCAGAAATGGGATATAAAAAAACATAAACCTGTTGCCTTCATAAACAAAAACAATAGTGCAAATACTGATTAAAAACAAAAAGTAGTGTTTCTTTCCCTGTGAGTGCAGTACCAAAAACTAGTTTGTCACCGAAATAAATATTGAGTGCTTTAGTGCGACTTTGCGTTACTCACTTAAATAAAAACTGTATGTGTATGTATTTATATGTGATCTTGCTTTTGTAAATAAAAACATCCCTCACTCAATTAATCCCTTTTCTTGCGAGCGTGTTAGCAATAACCGTCAACCGTCATCAAAATCGATCTTGAGTGTTTAGTGTGGCTGCCTATGTATACATGCCTATGTGATCTTCGAGTTGTAAATAACATCCCTCACTCAATCCCTGTTCTTGTGAGCGCGATAACTGGTTTCGATACCAATACCAAAATTGGGCTTAAGTTATAGTGCGGCTTTGCTTGCTCACTTAACTAATAATTGTATATACGTCTATCTTCCCTTGTAAATAAAAACATCCCTCTCTCAATTCGTTATTATATTTGCTAGCGTGAAGCGTGATATTGAAAACCAGTTTCGTGTTTTTTGTTTTTGAGTGTTTTCGTCGGCGTCGTCGGGTACATACGAACACTTTTGTGTGAACAGTTTTGTGTTGTCTTGGACATTTAAAACTAAAACTAGTAATGTCGAGGAAACGAAAGGCTACCGAATGTACCGTAACCGAAGAAGAGGGAGGAGTAGATGGAAATGCGTTACCATCGTTGTCGTCGTCGTCGTCGTCGTCATCGCATTCAATGCTTCGTTTCGGCACATCAGAGTGCAATAATATGCTACCACCATTTAATCCATCGGTGAAAAATGGAGTTAATGCCAGTATGTGGGTAAGTGACATAACGAATTTCAAGAGTATGTTTCGGTGGGATGACATCACCACCATTTTTTATGGTTCTTTGAGGCTCGAAGAAGCAGCAAAAATTTGGTTTCAAACACAAAACCATTTCACCACATGGGATCAATTTGGAACAGCCATAGTAAGGGCTTTCCTACAATGGTAGATGAGTCTGCTCTCCTCTTAAAAATAATGAGCCACACAATGAAAGAGAACGAGAGCATAGAAAATTATTTTTACGAGGTGGTAAGCCTCTGCCGGAGCGCCAAAATGACGGAAAGTTTAACGATGAACTACGTCATCTCGGGTTTGAAAGACGAAAGCCTCATCAACATGCTGACAGCGTCGTCTTGTCAAGGCTTAAACGATCTGCTTCCTAAAATTAAAAATTACATCCTCATAAATGAACAAAAAGAGAATAGAAATAAATTTTTTGAAATTATACATAAAGCGAGCTCGTCGGGAGCAACGTCTTTTGGAAGCCAAAACAAAGAGAAACGTAGCTTTGGCAAACGCTGCTTTCTGTGTAAGAACGAGGGTCACCTTGCACGCGATTGTAAACATAAAATTAATTCCGAAAAAGCTACCAAAACTTGCTACAATTGTCAAGGTAAAGGACACTATGCCAACGAATGTCGTCAGCCCAAAAAACGTCGCGTCATACATAATACTCCGCATAGAGTCGCAAAATTATCAACCACAAAGGACGAAAGTCTCATGATGGTAATTACGGTGGGACAGCAGACGGTCCGTGCCTTTATCGATCTAGGAAGTGATTGTTCAAAAATCAAAGCGAGCATTGTCAGCAAAAATAATTTTAAAATGACTTCAACAACAAACACTTTGACCGGTTACGGAGGTGCAAAAGTAGTTCCAATAGGAAAAAGAATATATCCTAAAGAATAACCGTTTGTACAAGAAGACGCCAGATGGGCGACGTTTTAGCTTTGTATATGGAATTTATAGTAGTTGCAGCCTCGTGAATCGACGACAGCGACGTCCGGAACGCGACACAGAACTAAAATCTTGTATATAGAAAAACTGACAGCGCCAAGACGGGACGACTGTCCAACCAAAAATTCTCGAGGGTGAAAATACTATAAATTCCATATACAAAAGTTTTAGTCCCGAGAGGAGTTCGATGGCGTATAATCAAATCAGCCCATGACGATGTTGGTCATTGCGGCCTTGAGCAGACCTTAGAGCGAATACGAAAATTATATTGGTTCCCAAAAATGCGAACGGTTGTCAAAAAGACTCTCGATTCCTGCATAAACTGCCTCTATAATAGACGTGGAACCGACGAAAAACGGTTTCAAATACATCCTATTGAAAAACGGGCTCTTCCATTCTTTACAATACACCTCGACCATTTGGGGCCATTCCCCAAAGGCAAAAATGGAAATGTTCACATCCTAGGTATCATAGATGCTTTTTCTAAATTCATTATTCTGCGTCCAGTCAGGAATACTACAACAAAAGCCGTTATTAAGGCACAATTCGTCGGTATGCCAAATCAAATAATAAGTGACAGAGGAACAGCCTTCACTTCAAAACAATTTAAGGAATTTTGTCAAGTTCAATGCATAAAACATGTACTGATAGCAGTACGCACACCACGAGCTAATGGACAAATAGAAAGATATTTCCGGGCTGTAACATCATCACTGGCGAGTTTAACGAAGAATGTTAATGGAAACGATTGGGAAGAACACGTCCCGGCGGTGCAATGGGGCTTAAACACAATGCGTCATCGAATAAAAGACAGAACTCTACAACAATTGATATTTTCATTCACGCCTCAAAACCATCTTGGAAACCAATTGAGTCTTGCCCTGCACAACGACGAATCTGACAGTGATGACGATATTCCGATTGAAGAGCTAAGACGTCAAGTGAAGAAACGGGTGGACGATATGAGCGCGATTCAAGCGCAACGTTTTAATAAAGATCATCGCCAACCAAGAGAGTACAAAGAAGGAGATCTGGTACTATTATTAGCAGAACATCCCGCGACCGGAGAGCCCAGAAAGCTTTTAACTTGTTACAAAGGTCCCTATGTCATACAAAAAAAATTAGAAAACGATCGATACGTAGTGACAGATGCAGATACAACGCAGATAACACAAAAAAGACTAGAATCCGTATATACTGCTGAGAAAATAAAACCCTTTTGTGACTTAAATAGTTTTGAAGAACATGAATTCGGTAACACACCAGAACTAGATTCCGATTAACAGTAAATAAGTTCCATTTTCGTTTATCTCAAAAAGATTGAATATTCTTAACATTTTTATTTAAATTAAGCTAATAAAGCAGTCATAATAAGAAATACCAAATTATCTTTAAATTGAATTAAGAAGCATACTACTTGAGAGTTGAGCACTCGAAAAGTTGAGATGCCTTGAACAATCAGGCTGGTGCTCAGATGACC
Source organism: Sphaerophoria rueppellii (assembly GCA_920937365.1). Taxonomy (NCBI): domain Eukaryota; kingdom Metazoa; phylum Arthropoda; class Insecta; order Diptera; family Syrphidae; genus Sphaerophoria; species Sphaerophoria rueppellii. The sequence goes on from CAKKXW010000002.1 coordinate 60,783,312, forward strand.
CACGAAACTATGACTTGAAAGTTCGTAAGGTCACGACTTGGTAAGCTGTGTGTTTTGGGTATTTTCAGAGAAGAGATGAGCTGTGTGCTTGAAAATCTGTGAAGTCTTGGGAAAATAGATAAGCTTTGTGCTTGAAAATCTATGGAGTCCTTGACAAAGACGGATGAGCTGTGTGCTTGAAAATCTGTGATGTCTTGGGAAAATAGATAAGCTGTGTGCTTGGAAATCTATGGTGTCCTTGACAAAGACGGATGAGCTGTGTGCTTGAAAATCTGTGAAGTCTTGGGAAAATAGATAAGCTGTGTGCTTGGAAATCTATGGTGTCCTTGACAAAGACGGATGAGCTGTGTGCTTGAAAATCTGTGATGTCTTGGGAAAATAGATAAGCTGTGTGCTTGGAAATCTATGGTGTCCTTGACAAAGACGGATGAGCTGTGTGCTTGAAAATCTGTGAAGTCTTGGGAAAATAGATAAGCTGTGTGCTTGGAAATCTATGGTGTCCTTGACAAAGACGGATGAGCTGTGTGCTTGAAAAATCTCTGATGTCTTGGGAAAATAGATAAGCTGTGTGCTTGGAAATCTATGGTGTCCTTGACAAAGACGGATGAGCTGTGTGCTTGAAAATCTGTGAAGTCTTGGGAAAATAGATAAGCTGTGTGCTTGGAAATCTATGGTGTCCTTGACAAAGACGGATGAGCTGTGTGCTTGAAAACCTGTGAGATCTTGGAAAATATAGATGAGCTGTATGCTCGGAAAATCTATAACGTTTTTTTAAAAAGTTTAAAAGAAGCCTGTGCTCAGTAACTAAAAAAAAAGAAAGAAAAAAACAAGAATATACAAAAAAAAAATAATAAGGAAATAATAAAAAAAAAATAATAACAACAAAAAAAAAAAAAACAAAACAAAAAAAAACAAAAGAAAACAAAAAAAAATAAAATATTATTATTATTATTACATCACAGTACTTCGCACATAAATGCAACGAACTACAGACACATACAGCACTGGCGACTGAGGCCATCGGCTGAGACAGAACAAGACATTAATACAACAGAGAGAGACAGATAGACACATAGAAAGAAAGAACACATAACAGAAACCTACGTGGCACAGAGGAGGAGACACAGATTTATATTGTCTCATATTATCGCACAGGTGGCCTCAGATAAAAATAAAATATAATAACTTGAATTCATTGAGGACAATGATGAGTCGGATGGCCGAGTTGTTAAACGAAGTCTATCAAGAGAAGAATTAGAAAGAGAATAAGAGAAAAACCGTCTCTGCAATAAGATCACTTAAGGAGTGAGACAACCCAAAAATAAGAGTAGCTCGTCCTGTGGTGAGGTGTCGTTTGAGGTCATTCTCGTTCGAACTCCTTATCACAGAGGAGGTATACCTAGAGTCGCAACTCAAGGCATTTTACTCTCTTTCGACTAAAAAAATTAAATTTGATAAAATATACTACCCAATGTAAATGTATAGGTTTTTCAATGCATTTCAAATGGGAGGCCGAACCAATACATTTGCAATGGGTAGGCCTGTGTGCTGGGCTCAATAAGGTGAAAAGCCTAGGCTCAATTTTAAAAGTCTGCGCTCAAAATTCAAAAATAAGAGTCAGTTGAATTCAAAAATTAAAAAAATAAAAAATAATTGTATGAAATTCATGTTTTAAGTATTTAAATAACAG
>CAKKXW010000002.1:60813130-60823302 GCA_920937365.1 Sphaerophoria rueppellii
TTGGACCTTTACTTTTCTGGCTAGGTCAGTGTCGCTGTACAGCTCATACAGTTCTTGGTTGAATCTTCGTCTCCAGTCTCCATTAATGCAGACTAAACCAAAAATCACTCGAAGAATTTTTCTCTCAAAGCAGCCCAAAGCATTTTCATCAGATATTGTCATAGTCCATGTCTCTGCACCATACATGAGAACCGGGATGATGAGGGTTTTGTAGAATGTCACTTTAGTTGCTCGGGAGAGGACTTTACTACTCAATTGCCTTCTAAGTCCAAAGAAGCAGCGATTGGCAAGAGTGATTCTTCGTTTGATTTCAGTGTTGGTGTTGTTGTTTGAGTTGATAGCAGATCCCAGGTAGATAAAGTCCTTAAATACCTCGAAGTTAAATCTGTCTATGTTGACGTTTGCTCCAAGACGTTGATGTTGGTTGTCCTTTCTTGACGACAGCATTAACTTGGTCTTGCCCTCATTAACCGCTAGACCCATCTTCCTGCCCTCCGTCTCAAGGCTCACAAACGCTCCATTGACATTACGCTGTGTTCTTCCGATTATGTCAATGTCGTCTGCGTATCCTAGTAGCTGGACGGACTTTTGAAAGATTGTGCCTCTGGTGTTGACATTGGAGCTTTGCACAATCTTTTCAAGAATGATGTTGAAGAAATCGCATGACAACGCATCGCCTTGTCTAAAATATTTTTTGACATTAAAAGTGTCCGTTAGGTTTTTTCCAACCAAGATGTAACAGCGTGAATTTTCCATTGTCATCTTGCACAGACGGATGAGTTTTTCTGGGATGCCAAAACTAGACATTGCTCTACATATATAGTTGGTTTCTATAGACGCTGTCAAACACGGCCTTGAAATCGATGAAAAGGTGGTAGGTATCAATTTGAAGTTCCCGGGTCTTCTCCAAGATCTGCCGTAGGGTGAATATTTTATCGATGGTGGACTTTCCGGGTCTGAAGCCACACTGATAGGGACCTACCAAGTTGTTGACGAACGTCACACAGCACGTCAGACAAGATCTAATAGGCGATGTTAAGAAGACTTATACCTCTGTAGTTGGTGCAGTTCAGGGGATCTCCTTTTTTGAGGATTGAGGTTCCATTCATCGGGCATGCTTTCCTGCGACCAAATTTTGCAGATGAGCTCGTGCGTGCTGCTAACCAAATCATCTCCAGCTGCTTTGTACAGTTCGGCGGCTAGCCCTTCTGCTTCAGCGGCTTTGTTTGACTTCAGTTTAGATTTTGTTATCTTCACTTCGTCCATGTCGGGTGGGTGGAATTGTTTGCCTTCTGCACCTAAATTGAATGGTTCTGTATTGCTGATGGAGTTTTGGTCGTCATCACCATACAGCTTGGAAAAGTGGTTTTTCCATATCCTCCCTCAGCACTGACTGCGGTTCTACTACGATGTTCCCATGATGGTCTCTACTGGCTTCAGTTCGGGTTCTATAAACCCTGGAGGTTTGTTTCACCTTTTTTTGGAACTTTCGAACCTCGTTCCTGTTGTGACATCCTTCTATATCCTCAATCACGAGCTTCTCATGCTCCTTTTTTTTCTTTCTGAGAAGTTTATGCTCCTCTCTCCTTTTCTGCTCGTAGAGCTCACGAGCTGCTCGAGTCCTTCTATGCAGCGCGCGCGGCTTTGTATGCCTCTTGTTTAGCTGCATGTACTCGCCGGCATTCATCGTCAAACCAGGGGTTTCGGTGTGGTGGCCGTGTAAGCCCTAGCACTTAAGAGGCGGCATCTCTGCTTGGCAGTGTTGCCACTGATTTTCTATGTTTTGTGCTGGCAGCAAAGGACTTCTGAGGAGATTTGATCGGAAAAGGATCTAGCAATCTCTTGCGATTGAAGGCGTTTCACGTCGAATTTCCCCCTAGCATTTTCGCATGTTGGCCTTGATCGGGATATCCGCATTCGTATCTTAGCTACAAGGTAGTGGTCTGAGTCGATGTTGGCACATCGGAATGTGCGGACATCTTGCATGCTAGAGAAGTGTTGTGCGTCGATCGTAATGTGATCAATCTGGTTGACGGTTGATTGGTCAGGAGATTTCCATGTTCCTTTGTAGATATCGAGATTTAGGAATCGCGTACTTGCTACCATTACGTCTCGCCCCGCAGCGAAGTCGATTAACCTAAATCCGTTATCGGAGGTGGTGTCGTGTAGGCTATGTCGTCCGATTATTCCACCAAAGATTTCTTCTCTACCCAGCTTAGCATTAAAATCTCCAAGGACGATTTTAATGTCATAGCTAGGGCATTGCTCATAGGTCTTGTCAAGGAGCTCGTAGAACCCATCTTTGGTGTCTTCATCCTTTTCCTCAGTGGAGGCGTGAGCGCAGATGAGGCTGATGTTGGTGAATTAAGCCTTGATACGAATTGTAGTGACACGCTCATTCACTGAGTTGAAACTCAAGACCTTCCTCCTGAGACGAGTCCCAACTACAAATCCACATCCAAATAGACGCTGATTTTGTTGCCGGTAGCAGTCGCCGCGCTGGCCGTAGTAAATTTCGCAGTTATTCATTTTACGTAGGCCCGGACCATCCCATCGTATTTCTTGGATGGCAGTTATATCTGTTTTATAGCAGTCAAGGGCTTCCGCTAGTTGTTCGGCTGCACGTGGCCTGTTAAGGGACCTTACATTCCACATGTAAAACCGAAATTCGTTGTTCTTAAATCGTTTGCGTGGGTCGTCATCATTAATTCCGCCCGCATCCGAGGCTTGTTGGTGGTTCGGAACTATAGTTTCTTTATGTGGCCGGGCAGTCATCCCGACGCACGACCCCCAACCTGGACGCCCAGGTCTTAACTCTAAGGTTTAACTCTAAGATAAAGAGCCGGCCAAACCGCTCCTTATAGACCTGGGCTGCGAATTTGTAGTAGTACCCTTATAAGGTGTTCACTAAATAAATCGTCCTGACTGGAACTGTAGACGCTACCGTTGATTCCATCTTGGGAGTTCTTCCGCTTCCACCAGTTAAAAGGGAGGCATGCCTTAGTGGACGCATACCTCCTCCCCTTCTCTCTCTTTGCTGCCGCCAACAACTTACCACTGGGGTTGGGACCCCACCACTCACCACGGGGAGGTGGAGAGTAGGAGTTGATAGACAGAGGTTTTACTTGACACTTATATCCACTTGAATGCACGTGTCTACCCTTCGAACATCGATGGGAATAAGATGTTGAAATAAAATTTCATTACATATAACCATAATCGTCAACCTGCCAAATAAAGTTTTCCTCTTCATCAGAGCTATACAAACGGGATCCGGTCCGGGCCTCTTTCAACAAGTTCTTCCAGTTTCTCTTCATGCTATGCAGGTGCCTAGCCCATCAAGTCTGCTTCGCTGTGGATTTGACATATGTACATATGTAGCTCTCCGGAATCGTTCGGGCCCAACTTTACTCTGCAAGTTTTTTCTATCGAATCTGTAGGTAAGAAAAATTAAAATAGGTTCTGTCGGACTTCAGCAGCCGCCCCTCCATATTTAAATCGGCTGCTACTACTGCACGAAGCTTATTCGTGCTCTTCCACCATTAGTTGTTCTTCTAACGATAGTCCCACTGATAGATTTCCAGAGTCGCGGATTGCTTTCTCCAACGACATCTGTGCATTTTACCCTCGCGCTTTAGTTTGAGCACATGAGAGAGCGATTTCGCAATGTAAGGAATTGATGAATGCTTATTGAATAAATATTGTTGTTGTAAGCACCCAGTTCTCGGATCTGTAGGTGAGTATTGGTAAGACTATCGCCTTATCGTTTCTAGCAGCAGTTTCGAAGTAATGGTACGATTTATGGATTTTAATAGCCTTGAAAGACTAAAGTAGGTTCTGTGGGCCGACCTCCTGTATTTACTTCCATTTTATATTTTCCTCCACCATAATGATAAATTGTTCTTCTACTATTGATAACGTTTTCAGCCGTCGGAGCCACCATGAACTTGTTTTCCTCATTTATATGCAACCCCACGTTTTTTGTCGCCTGCTCAATCAGGATAAAGAAGAATTTACAATTTGTGGGTTCCCTCCAGAGATGTCAATGTCGTGTGCGTATGCCAATAATTGAGTGGATTTGCATTTGACCATCAGTGAAAATGTGATGCTGTCGATATATTTTCATTAAATTTGTTTCTTAACTTCCTAGAAGAAGTTATTGTAATGGGTCCGATGTTGTGAATCTCAAATTTTCGCATATCTCAATACATAGTAATGAAAAAACTTTAAGAAATCAACAAAATCTGAAAGTAGTTACAATTTTTCATTTGGACTAGACAAACCAAATAAATTTGACTAATGCTATAAGTGGAGAGGTAGTCAGAACCAGAAATCGGTTAGGACACTTTGTTATACTTCTAGCTGACTCAGTTAAAGTTGTTTTGACATGGATATTGTTTTCGTTGTATATCTACGTTTTCGAAAAAAAACGTATTCGTTTTTAATGATTCTTTCAACAACAACAAAAAAAAAACAGTACTAAAGATAGCTGTAATTTCAGCTGTATCTTAATACTAGGGGCCCCAGAAAACGCTACTTTTTCATAAAAATGAATTATTAATTAAGTTTTTTTTTTATTTATTCATTTACTTCTTTTTAATATGAATACAGATCTTACAAAATTTTAAATATAAAAATATCAATTCAAGTTAGCTATGGTTTGATTAATACTTAAGTGTTGCCTTAAGACAAGAATTGAAGTACCGAAAAAATAGAGAAAATAAGTGTTTTGGGGTGAACACTGGATGCGAGATTCAATATAATCTAATAAGAAAAAAAAAAAAAATAAAATAAAAATGAATAAATACAAGTGATAAGTATGTGAATAAAAATTAGATAATTGAATATATATTAGATTATTGAATATACGAGTAGAGTGACTGCAACGTAAATCAAAGGGTAATGCATTGAAAAGCCTAGGTGCCATTAAATTAAAGAAGTTTAAAAATTTATTAGTATTATGTACTGGAATGGGAGCAAGGTTTCTTTCATTACTGCACAGTGTGTTCGTTGGAATATTGGAACTCAAAAGATAGCCACTTCTCAAAAAACATATTCTTAAAACTTTATAGACATAGAGATTTTTCAGAGGAAGAATGCCAGAGCTGACAAACAATGGAAAGCTATGTTCATATTTCCTTTTCTTCCATATGGTACGTATTATATTCTTTTGTGTTACTAAAAGAGGCTGAAAAAGGTTTTTGTAACAACCACCCTAACAAATTATACCGTATAGTAATTTGGATTGAACTAACACATAATACAAAGTTTCCATGAGTTTCCTGCAACATAATTTTTTCAAATGAAACATGATATAAGTGGTTGAAGATAAGTATTTCTGTAAAGCTTGACTGTGAACTTTCCAGTCCATTCTGTTGTCAATATGAGTATTCCCAGATATTTATATTCAGTAGCCGTTTCAATACAGAAACAGTTTGGAGAACAAATATTATCTAAAGCAATAACTTGAACTTCTTTAGAATAACAACAAGAATTTATACTCAGTGGGATTTTTTTTGCAGTCATAACTATGTGGAACTAGTAATAGAAGATTTAGATCTAAAGTATGTGGTTTGAAAAATATAATTCTTGTTTTCTCACTTATTACAAGTTTATGTATACCAAACCAATGTCTTAGTAACTCTAAATCATGATTAATGTCTGAAATCATATCAAGTAAACTGGGACTAGAATAAACGAAAGCTATATCATCAGCAAAGCCAACTATTTTACCTTTAAAGTTCAGACTAAATATACTGTTAATATAAATCAGAAATAGTAATGGACCTAAGACGGAACCTTGTGGAACACCTACGTCAATATTTTTCACTTTGCTGAATTTGTCACCTACTTTGACCTTATGTTTTCTGTTTTTGAGGTAAGAGCAAAACCAGTTTAGCATAACGCCTCTGAATCCAGCTTTTTCTAATTTACGTATTAATATGTCATGGTCAACTGTATCGAAGGCTGTTATGTCAATTTAAAGAGCGGAAGTAAATTTATTTTGATTCAAAGATTCATAAACTAAGCTACAATGAGCCAGGAGTGCATCTTCAGTAGATTTTCCGGCTCTAAAGCCGAATTGCTTTTCATTGAAGAAAGAAATACTATCCAGATAGTTCACAACTCTAGATTTAATAACTTTTTCAAACATTTTTGAAAAAACTGGAAGAATAGAAATAGGTCTTTAGTTTGAGATACATTTTATATCCCCTTTTTTAAAGATTGGAGTTATTTCAGCAAGTTTTAAACTATCTGAGAATATACCATGATAAATACACTTGTCGAATAAGGGCCAACTATATTTAGACAGATTTGTTTGATTAAATTATTTGAAAAACTATTAGATGAAGATAAGTTGGAATTATCAAGATTTTGAAATGCTCTAAAAATTTCAATAGAAGAAATAGGTACAAAAAAGAAACTACGAGGCTGATAATTTTCATTGAAGCAAGCTTCAGAGCCTGCGTTCACGATTGTATCAGTAGCTATATTTATAAAATAATCGTTAAAGATTTCAGCCATATCAGCATGATCAAAGATAATTCCAGATTCGTGAATCAAGAAAGGAGGAATATCAGAAAATGTATGTTTGCCAAACAAATCATTAACTATGCCCCATTCTTCTCTTAGGTCACCTTAAGCCTTATGAAATTTGTCTATATAAACATTTTCTTTACAAATAGATACATCAAGTTTGATTTCTTCACATAATTTATCGTATCTTTCGCGGTGCAAACTGTTATTCGGACGCTTCTTGAGCTTTATTCTTAGTTTATTTTTATCATTCATTTTATTTAAAACAAAATTTGACATCCACGGCTTAAAAAAAAAAACAAAAAAAAAAAAAAAAATTTGACATCCACGGCTTAAGTTTTCTTATAAATTTACGTTTATTGTACACAAGAACTTCTGAATTGTTCTCAACATGATATTTCAATAAAAACATGAAGTTGTCAAAAGCGATTCAAGGATCATGAAAACTAACCACTTGTGACCAGTTTTCTAAATGAAGTACAGAATCGAGCTGTAAGAAATTAGTTTTCAAATCCGACGAATTTATAATCTGGTTCTTAGACTGAGTTGAAATTGAAAAATAAACATGTCATGTGATGATCAGAAATTTTAAGGTCAGCAACCGAACTAGTGATATGTAAATTAGATTTTAGGTCAATTCTGGCTAATATATGATCTAAACATGTTTTAGGAGTAGAAGTTGTATTAGTTCCTACATTAATGCATGATTTGAAACCATGAGATGCAAATAACGAATTGTAATTATTAGTATTAGAAAGCAAATCTATATTTATGTCACCTAAAATGAACAAGTGCTTTGCATTGTTTGTATAAAGCATTTTATTAAGTTCCTCAATAAAAACCTCTTCATTAAATTTATGAAGCCTATAGAAACACATAATAGAGTTATAGAGTTAATTACTATATAGATATCTTAAGCATATCAGAACTCACAAGTTGCGTGCTACAACAATAAAAAACATTTAAACATTCATTTATATGAACAGCAATACCACCTGCAACATAAGTATTGTTCCAAATCCAAATTTCTGTTAAAAAAATTGATTTAGACTTATTTGCAAAGGGCTCTTCTACTTCTAATATTTTGTTGTACAATGAAGAAACTATCTTTATAAATATACGAATTACTTTTACATAATTCTTTTTCAAAATGACAAACAGGAGCAACCAACGCATCAACATTTACATCAGAAATAAACGATGATGCCATAACTAAATTATTTTATGGAAATCTTCGAAAGTCGAAATGCGATGTGTGGCTTCTCCTTCTTGATTTTTAATTAAAATATTTCTGTTCCTTATCCAAAGATACTGGCATTTTTATCATTTTTAATAAATTTAGCTTTGTTGAATAAAAGTCTATTAAATGGAGTTAATGATTCATTTATAAAGATAGGCTTAGTATTATGTTCATGTTGTTTCTCTATTAGGTTTGTATTGATTTGTATCCTTCTTTTTTATTGGTTATAATATTTTGCTTACTATCTATATTTTTAAATTTAACACAAACAATCTCTCTTGGCTTTTTTGATGATGGCGCTACATTAGCGGTGTTGTTTTTGTTGATATCACTTTTGCTGTTTATTGTTTTTACGTAGCAATATTTGATATCATTAACTGTGATGCTTTCATCGATTTTTTCAAACAGCTTCAATGCCGATGTCAGTGCACTGTATTTAAATATTTAAATAAATATACTCAAGAACGATTGGATTTCATGCTCATCTTTTTCACCTTTCCTTTTATAAAACAAAAGAACCAACAAGACGGTTAAAAAAAAATGTAACCTTAGTCATAATACTTAAATTAATTTTACGTAGAACGACCGACGCGACGACGTGCTCAGAAATGATTGGAAGGCTTTCTTTTTCTTATGTTTTGATTTTCATGCCTTGAACATTTTTTTTTTTCACTCAGATAGTAAAAAGTGCTGCCATCTTAGTTAACTTAATGAACATCAATATAAATATACTTTCTTCGCAAATTTAATACTGTTAAAAATAAGACAATATTCGTACATTGTAACCGTTGCTTCTTCCAAAACTTTTTCAACTCCGTTAAATTACAGGAAATCTGGAGACTCATCCCTTGAGGTACCACTTACAATTTCCTTAGAACGGGTACAACTTCCTCGACTCCGACCTTTACACTGAGATTACAATATAGAAACACAGAAAATTTATTCACAAAAAAAAAAACAAAACGAAACAACGTTCGTGGGGTCAGCTAGTTTATAATAAATAAAATAAATAAAAACTCTTTCATTTCTTTCGATATATTATAGCAGAAGGGTTAGATAAAAAGATAATGAGTAAAATATAGCAACTCTTCAATGTTAAGCGTAAATACAGTGGCCGAAATAAGTATAAAGACAGTCATTCTCAAACTGTCCAAAATGAAGTCAGAGCTAAGCAACAACAGTTTCGGAATGGTTTTGTTCACCAATGGCTAGGCAAATTAATTCTCTCTAAATAACGATGATAAAAAACCGTTATCACCAATATGTTTGAAAGAGAAAGTGATTAGCTGTTTATTATAAGAAAAGTAGTGCACAAACTGCGAATTAAGTATACGGACACGACCTCAGTTTTAGAATATTAGGCCGAAGCGGGGTTGGAAAATGAGATAGGGGAAATAACACGTAAATCAAAGGATGAAATTTGCAATGCCCGAGGAAAACAATTTCTTGACTTGTGCAACACATTTGGACTCAGGATTTTTAACGGAACCTCAACATCTGATAAGGATGGTGAATTCACATTTGTTGGAAGTCAAGAACAGTTTAGCTGGAGGAGCAGTGGTGAAGTATCTAAATATATACTTAACTTCAAAGTAGACACGATATCATTCTCGGATCATTTACCCATCAATACGATGATGCAACTAGCTACCAATGATAATTCCGGTACAAGAAATCTACGGTTGCTACCAAAACTGAAGTGGAATTCTAACAAGGAAGCTGTATATCATAGAAACCTAAACCTTTCACTAAGTCAGGGAATCAGCTCTGGTCTGAGTGCTATTGCAAATTGCATAAAAGTTGCTTATCCGGCAAGCAACAAATATAACATTAAGTTCACGCCTCTGTGGAACCTTGGTTTGACGGTGATGGTAGACGTGTTAGACAGAGATTATTTGCTTGGCTAAAGTCATTTCGTGTTCATGGAAGTGATTATATTCAGAGCAAGTATCTGGAAGCGAATAAGAAGTTCAAAAAATTAGGAGTAAAAGAAGTACCTTTTTTAATGAGGAGGCTATTTGGAAATGGAAATGGATGAGGAGGGATTTTTGGAAAATGGATTTGGATGGATTTTTGGACAATGATTAAATATTAAGTTCAAATAAAAAGGTTAACAATTTCTTACTTACTTATGGTGGCGCTACAGTCCAGGTCGGACCAGGGCTTCATCCAACAAACATCTCCAGCCAGCTCGGTCCCATAAATTAGTAACAGGTTTTTAGGTAGGTTTAGGTAAAAGGTTTTTAGGGAGGAGTAGGTAAAGGTAAAGGTTTATCGGAGGAGTAATTTTTTCCATGAAGAAAATGAGGATTAAAAAACTTGAAGAATAAGCGAAGGTCTATGAACGAGACTTATATTAGTGAAGGTACTTGTGCTTTACTGAAATCGGTTCGTT
>CAKKXW010000002.1:60843104-60863104 GCA_920937365.1 Sphaerophoria rueppellii
CTCTCTTGAAGTGCTTTGCTCATATAGCACTTCTACAAATTGCACCGTTGATACTGATTCTGTTGATCAGATAACTTGATAAGGAATTATTTTCACACGCTAAAGCTGCAAGTGTGGTTTCTATTACTTCTGATGCAGCTGAAGAAGTGAACGAGTTTGTTCCTGTTGCCGTGGCCCATCTGGACATAAAGGTTTTGTTGGGTGTAATGATGTTGCTGTTGATCTTGGTGATGATTCTGTTGTGATGATGCTGTTGCTGTTGCTGTGACACCGACGCGACGTATGAATGTATTAAAACTTATTTTCTTTATTTATATATCAATATTTTTTTGTTATTACTCTCTTTTAAAATTGAATTTCTTGAGCTGAGTTAACTTTTTTTTGCGATATGATTGACAGAATATTTTTTAATAAGGGTTTCTTATTTGAATCACACTTAAAAATATTTAAAATATTTATTTTTTTTTGTTGTATTTATAAATTATGGAATTATCTTTTTCTTTATATGATCAATGAATGTCCTTCTTTTTATTTTATTTTAGTGCAAATTGGGTCCTCTTTAAAACTGGTGATGTTTTTTTTTTTTAATTTCTTTGTTAATTATGGTTTTTGGTACAGATCCTGATAATGTAAGGAGTGTTCTAAATGTGATGTGTCGAGCGTTTGATGGCCTTAATGTTTGTTGTTTGAATGCTGAAAGTAAACGAGCTAAATATTCAGTATTTTATCAATATGTTTAGCACCTCTATGGTGGATGTCATAATGATATCGGAATCAGTGCTGAGTGCTCATAATTCGAATGCTCTTGTTGCCTTACCTGGTTTTAAATTGTTCAGGAATGATCGTAAAGACATGGTTGGTGGTGGTGTGTGTTATATGTGCGTGATCATATTTCTGCTTCTGTAGTTTACAGGTCAACTGCTACGAATATTGAATTTATTTGTGTTGAAATTAAAAATGCAGCTGAAAAATGCTTACTAGTTTCTTTGAATATAGCCCACCAAACATGTTTAGAGAAGAAAATTTATATGAACTAAAAGATACGTTATTAAAACTGCATCCTAGGTACAGTGGCATTTTGATCGGGGGTGATTTTAATGTAATTATTCTAATTAATAATAGTGCAACCGAGACTACTTTAACCATTCTAAGATTCTTTTGTTACCGTTAGAATTTAAACGAATTGAATTTAAAAAAATAATAATTTTTGTGATGTTATTGGTCTGTTACAGTTTTAAATTCACTTTTGGCCAAACTTGTTTTAAGTCTGATTCAAATCCTATGCTTACTGGACATGTTTTTTGACAAGTTCTAAGAGGAGAATTTTAGGAAATGATCAAAATTAGGCCTACATCTGATTTCATTCCATGATTTTATATTCTGCTCTTATCAGTTTGAAATAAATAGAACAAATCTTGAATCGTACAATCAGTTATAGGTAGTATAATGGCTTCGACCATGAGGAGTTATTCAAACGAGTTTTCAGAATTCTGAATTGAATGAGATTTATTTTTCATCAGATGTTAATTCTAAAGTTTCAATTTTTAATAATGTATAATGAATATGTTCCAATTGTTACAAAGAATTGTAAGTTTAATAAAGTGTCTTTGGTTTAATGAAAACATAAAGGCTATGATTAGAGAAAGAGAATGTTTGGTTCCGGAGGTTTAAAGGTAACAGAACAGAATATAATAGAAGACAATATAAAGTTGCTCGAAATTTCCAAGCGCGAGAATTTATTTCATTGAAGCTTGATCCGTTCTCTCGGCTCTAAGAACTTATGGAATAATTTAAAAAAAACTTGGTGTTAAAGAAGACAAAAATGTAAAACAAATGTCCTTTTAGTGCCCAAGCTATGTCTCATGTGCTCTGATCCCCCATTTTCCGGTTCATGTATTCCTCATGATTTTGTTTGATGTTTCTGATGTATCGAAATACCTTCTCATTTGTCTGTATTAGTCCTTATGAGTTATTTTGTTCAATTTAAGTCAGTAAAATCTCGAACTCCATTGGTCCTGACGTTATTTCGCCAAAAGTTCTTAAAGCTTATACTCCCTATCGTAGCTAGTCATCTTCTTCATGTAATAATTTTTTTCTATTTATAGTCCTCAATTTCCTGATGCGTGAAATAATGCTAATATAATGACCAGTCCCTAAAATAAACCCCAATCCTTCTAATGCTTCTGATTTCAGGCCTATCAGTATATTATGTTTCTTGTGTAAAGTATTTGAAAAAATTATTCACGACCACAATCCAGCCATATAACTGAAAGCAATTTTGCTATCACAGTGGCATTCCGGGTTTTCGCAGCAAACACAGCTGTGAGTCCGCGGTAGTTAAAGTTACTTTTGATTTTAGAATTTGCGCTTGATTTTGATAAATTTGGTGTCATTGTATTACTTGACTTTTTCTAAAGCGTTCGACTGTATTGATCATTCCATCCTTCTATCTAACATTAAGGTGGAAATTTAATTTTTCTAGCACCTCGCTTAAGCTCAGTGAGCAACTATTTATTGAATCGAATCCAACGGATAAAAATTAGATTGTGGGTACTTGTGATCCTATTATAATTCAACACGGGTATACCACAGGGCTCAGTTTTAGCTCCGCCTTTTATTTTCTCTTTATTCATTAATGGGAAGGTCATTAAAAACAGCCAAATTCATTTTTATGCAGATGATGTTGTACTATACATCTTTCGTCCAATTGGTCTGATGGAGGATGGTATAGTAAGGTTAAATGAAGATGTTAGTAACGTTCTCAACATGGTCGAAAAACAATTCGGATGGAACTTAATCCAGCTAAATCGGTCGCCATGCTATGTTGTTCTAGGGACGAGGTTAAGTTTTGAAGATGTTCCCCCTGTAATTCTTGACAATGAAAGATAGCGTATGTAAGTGATGCTAAATGATCTTGGGTATGAAATAAATAGTAGGTTAAGCTGTATGTGGAGCAATCTCAGTATACTATAAGGAAATATTTATTTTTGGTCTGGCGATCTTTGAGATCTTCCTCTGAGTTACTATCCTCTGACAGTTAAAAATATGCCTATTTAAGTCGTTGATTTTGCCATACTTTACTTTTAAACTGTTCAGTCTAGTCCGGTTCTTGATTGTCAATGTAAGCGTAAGGTATATGTTGCTTTTAATGATTGTGTTCGTTTTTTATATGGTATTCAGAGGACATTAACATCATTTCCTGGTTGGTATGAGTTTTGAGAATTACTTGAGATTGTAGACTTATTCTAACGTTTCATAATGTCGTCCACAATAGGTTGCCCTGCGTATCTTAGTGAATCGGTCCAGCTAGAGCGTGGTAGGTTGAGTTAAGACAAGAAATAAAATCGTATAAGAGGGGAGGGGTCTATTCCCCCCCGTTTTAGCCGGGAGGGGCAATTTTCTGAAAAAATTGACTTATTTTATAAAAAAAAAATATTCAAAATCAACGGCTTCAGTTACAACACCGTGTTTGTACCTTTTTGAAAAGCCAGAGATATTTTCTTTCATTTGGTTTTTAATTAAATTGTTTCAACGAATAGTTTAAAAAATATTAACTCTCAAACTCAAAATTTTTCAAAATTTTTCAAAAAAAAAAACAAAACAAAATTATTTTTGAATCCAAGTTTTTTCATAAATTTTATGTAATTAAGTACTAATTTTGTTTTCAAATTCAAATGCCATTGTTAATTTTTAGTGCGAAAACAAAAAACCGGATGGCCGTAAAATGTCTCTCCGTTTTTTTGAGTAATAAAAAAAATACCAGGACCACTTTTCTCTAAGAAAATCTTTGTTTTTCTTATTACTATCTCGCGACTTTTAGTTTTATTAATTTATTATGACAACATTAACCTTTCTTTTAATATTTGTTCTGTAATTGGAATTTTATGAGGCCTCAATAAAGTAGAAAAGTATTAGATTTTCCCTGGATTAATCATTTTGTTCATTGATAACCACTGAAAACTGAGGCTGAAATTTTTCTTATTATTCCTGCAAAGAGCTTAAGATGATTATACCGCAATTTTTCTTGAACGAAAAATACCTAAAGGTGAATAAAAGGCATCGCATATTTACTAAACAACCATTTCCAATTGAATTATTGACTCATCAACACATAACAATGTCAAACTCATAATCCTCGAGAAGAGTTAGCGGACATGCACTTCTGCTACGGTTATATTGGTTTTTTTCATTCAAGAAAAATTGCGGTTTAATAATCTTAAGCTCCTAGCAGGTAGAACCCTTCACCGACAGGTGGCCGCGGCTCAGCTGCTCAGTTTTTCCAGTTGGTTATCAATGAACAAAAATGATTAATCCAAGGGAAAATCCAATACTTTTCTAACTTTATTGAGGCCTCATAAAATTCCAATTACAGAACAAATATATAAAAAGAAAGGTTAATGTGTCATAATATAATTAATAATGAAACTAAAAGTCGAGATAGGTAATAATAAAAACAAAGATTTTCTTAGAGAAGAAAGAGGTCCTGGTCTTTTTTTTATTTCTCAAAAACGGAAAAGACATTTTGGCATCCGGTTTTTTGTTTTCGACTAAAAATTAACAATGGCATTGAATTTTTGAAAACAAAAAGTTATTACTTGATTACATAAAATTTTGAAAAAAACTTGGTTCAAAAATGATTTTTTTTTTTTTTTTTTTTGAAAATTTTTGAGTTGAGAGTTAATATTTTTCTAAACGTCATTCGTTAAACCAATTTAATTTAAAAACCAAATGAAAGAAGATATTTTCTGGCTTTTCAAAAAGATACACACACGGGTGTTGTAACTGAAGCCGTTGATTTTTAATATTTTTTATTTATAAAATAAGTCAATTTTTCAGAAAATTGCCCCTCCCGGCTATCACGGAGGGGGAAATAGACCCCCCCTTCCCATACGATTTTTTTCTTGTCTCAACTCAACCTACACGCTCTAGCTGTTTTGGCACAAACGCTCGTGAATCACCCTGTATATGGTTCATATTGCTTAAAAATACTTTTTCATCCTTATTTACTGTGCCTAATGTATTTATCAAAATGTAAATGAAATCGAATTTATAACTGTTAAAATCGTTAACTGTGCGTATTCTAGATACTCTAAAAGATTTATATCTTAATGTATCATAGTTAGCTTTAAATTTGATTGAAATGAAATTGAAATTGAAATTGAATCCTCAAGTACTTTATGAAGTGTTTGGTTCCAAGAAATGACTAATGGCTTAACATACAAACTTCTCTTCTTATCCCGGTGGTGGCCTCATGTAAATTGTACAAGCAATTTTCTTTTCGCTGCGACTGATAAGATTCTAAACGTGGGCGTTACGACCGGTGCGTAAACCTCATCGTTATCTTCGCCATACTTCTGTGAAAAACCTTTTGCAACATACCTTGCTTTATATCTCTCTATTTGCCCGTCTAATCCAGTTTTGATTTTGAAAACCCATTTACCGCCGATCGCCTTTTTCCCGGGTGGCAGATCAACTAGGTCCCAAGTACCATTTTCTTCATGTGACTCCATATCTTCTTGCATTGCAGTAAGCCATTACTCCTTCTCATCGTATTCAATTACTTCAAAATAACTTCTTGGTTCTTTTATTTCTTTGGCGGTATTCATTTGTTCAATTAAACGTTTTGGTGGAACTCCTTTGTAAATTCTACTTGAAACTCTTATCTTATTTTCTGGTATTTCATTTTTATTCGTTTCAACGTCTATCTCCTCACGAATTTTTTTTTCTTCTTGGCCTGTTATGTTATTCATTTATAGGTTTTTCTTTCGTCCCTTTTGATAGCCTTACTAAAATCTCGTTTTGTTTGGTAAATTTTGATGAACGTGATCGTACATCTCGGCTTATTAATAGTTTTCTTAAGTTCTTGTCGTAGCATCTGTAAGCTTTTGCCATCAATCATCAATCATGTTCCAGGAATATCTAATTTCCGTCGTTTAGCATCAGGTACATGAACAGAACATTTAGAACCAAAAACTTGAAATTGCTCAATATTTGGATCAAAACCATTCCACAATTCAAATGGTTTAAAATGTCCTGTTCTTGTTATAACTCGGTTTTGAACAAAATTTGCAGTTGATATTGCTTCTCCCCAGAAAGTGTTCGGTAATCCAGCATCTATCAGCATACAACGCGCCATTTCCACTTAAGTTATGTTCTTTCCCTCTGCTTTACCATTTTGTTGAGGACTGTATGCAGCTGTTAGTTGTTGTTTAATTCCTTCGGTAAATAATTGTGAAAGGCGAATAATCGTCTATAAAAGTTAAAATATATCGCTTCCCAGAATGAGTGGCGGTTGGCATACGTGACTGTCACTGTGAATCAAATCTAGACGCGAAAATGACTCCGTTTAATCTCAAACGGCGATCTTGTCATCTTTCCTTTCATGCAGACTTCACATACCTCTTTAATGCCACTTTCGACAATATTTAATCTATCAATAGATCCATCTGCATAAATTTTTCGAATTGCTTCTGGATCTCTGTATCCCATTTAACGGTGTAATTCATAAATACAATTTTAATTGTTTTTTTTTTTTTATAATTAGCACACACTCAAGGGGTTTTTTATGCCCTTATTATGCCAGAGACACAGTGAGTGCTTTAGGACATATGAAAGGAGTTGGAGAGGAGGTGCCGGTGAACATTGGTCTTAAATTCCTGAACATTGCAATAATTTGGAAAGACAGAGTGTGGAAAGGAGTTCCACATTCGCGTAGTACGGCTAAAGAACGATTGTGTTCATGTATGTATAACACATACTTTAGTTTTCTGTCTTAAGACATACAAACATCCAGTTGCATCAGCAACAACTATCTGCTTACCTTTATGCTTGATTTCAAAAATTCTGTCATCATATTCGACTCGAAAACCGTTTTTTGTCAGTTGCTTGACAGAGAGCATGTTTCCTGTTAGACTAGGTGTATATAAGATTTCAGTAGTTTTTATTTGATGCTCATTCCCTATTTCGTCCAAAAGTGTCAACAATCTTCACCAGTTCTATTGAGCTCTTGTAGGTCTTGTCCATATTTATGAAGAATGATTCGTGGTTTGCAACATGAGGAGTCGCTCCAGAGTCAACAATCCATCCTGATTGCTCTTCACCAATAGTAAACAGATAATCTTTTGAGATATCATTTAATTTCGTTTGATGATTCTTCAACAGTGTGAGGAAACTTTGGATCCTTCGTTTTGAGATTTTGTATTGTTAGCCATTCTTTGTATTTGCTAAAAGATTTCTTCAGATGAATCTTTTTCCGGCAGAAATAGCAAACAATGATTTTCACAACATTTTTTAAAACTGCATCTCTTGAATTACCACTTGCACTTGCAGAAAAATGTCGCTCGTATTCAGCTTATATTTGTTCTTGCACTTAAGCTAAAGTAATTTCTTCTTCTTTTCGAGATTTCAACGATGTAAACAAGGCAAGATGTGAGCAAGCTGATCATCCTCAACACATAAACCCTCCCTCTGGCTTCGTCATCCATTCGTTCCCAATTGTCGATATCCTTTTGGTTTGTCACAAAATTTCTATCAAAACCTGGTCTCGGTTTTTCTTCCAGCATAACGCTTTTCCATAGATTTTCCTTACGAAGTAACAAGTAGTAGTAGTAGTAGTAGTAGTAGTAGTAGTAGTAGTAGTAGTAGTAGTAGTAGTAGTAGTAGTAGTAGTAGTAGTAGTAGTAGTAGTAGTAGTAGTAGTAGTAGTAGTAGTAGTAGTAGTAGTAGTAGTAGTAGTAGTAGTAGTAGTAGTAGTAGTAGTAGTAGTAGTAGTAGTAGTAGTAGTAGTAGTAGTAGTAGTAGTAGTAGTAGTAGTAGTAGTAGTAGTAGTAGTAGTAGTAGTAGTAGTAGTAGTAGTAGTAGTAGTAGTAGTAGTAGTAGTAGTAGTAGTAGTAGTAGTAGTAGTAGTAGTAGTAGTAGTAGTAGTAGTAGTAGTAGTAGTAGTAGTAGTAGTAGTAGTAGTAGTAGTAGTAGTAGTAGTAGTAGTAGTAGTAGTAGTAGTAGTAGTAGTAGTAGTAGTAGTAGTGGTAGTAGTAGTAGTAGTAGTAGTAGTAGTAGTAGTAGTAGTAGTAGTAGTAGTAGTGGTAGTAGTAGTAGTAGTAGTAGTAGTAGTAGTAGTAGTAGTAGTAGTAGTAGTAGTAGTAGTAGTAGTAGAAGTAGTAGTAGTAGTTGTAGTAGTTGTAGTAGTTGTAGTAGTTGTAGTAGTTGTAGTAGTAGTAGTAGTAGTAGTAGTAGTAGTAGTAGTAGTATTAGTAGTAGTAGTAGTAGTAGTAGTAGTAGTAGTAGTAGTAGTAGTAGTAGTAGTAGTTTTTTTTTTTTTTTATTTTTTTTTTGTTTTTTTTTACTTTTGGAGGAATGCGTTACGCACCATAAGGAGGTATCCATACCTCCCCGTGTGCCGGACTCTCCAATAAAATTTATTGGCATACCGGCTAAACCTCCAAAAGTGTCTCGTAGATCTCCCCCTCGGGACCACTTTCGTATTACTTCAAGGGGGGGCTGTGTAGAGCCATTTTAGCTTACGCTGTTTCGCGGAACTGTTGTTCCTCTTCTTTCTTCCTTCTGAGAACGTAATTGACGAAGGTGCAGATCTTGTTCCAGTACTGTTCACTTGTCAACATTTTTCCGACAATATTTTCTGGTGTAATGACACCGATGCTTCTCTCCAGGTCTTCTCTTTCATACTCCCATCTGTTGCAGTCAAAGAAAGTATGCTGTGCGTCATCTACCTCTGAGTCCCCGTACTGGCATGCGGGATTGCTTGTTTTGCCGATCTTGTATAAAAAGGCATTGAAATATCCATGCCCGGTGAGAAACTGGGTGATATAATAGTTAACCTCACCGTGTTTTCGATCTTGCCACTCCGCCAAATTGCTGATCAGTCTTGCTGTCCATCGTCCTCTGCTCTCTGAGCTCCAACGCTCTTGCCATTTCTGTTTTGTCAGTTGCTTAGCTACCTCGGTTGCCGCTTCCTTTCCCATTTCCGCCTTCATGTCGTACACGTTCTTCCTTTCTATCGCTAGGAGATCGATAGGGGTCACTCCAGCGACTACCAAGACGGCTGGTTCCGATACCGTTCGGTAGGAGCTGGCTACACGTAGAGCTCCGCATCTTTGCACTGCAGCCATCTGCTTCCTGTACTTCTCCTGTTTAAGTGCATCCGCCCATATTTCGCTGCCGTATAACAGTATGGAGTGTATTGTCGCCATCAATAATCTCCGCTTACTAGCTGTTGGTCCACCGACGTTCGCCATAAGTCTGCTCAATGATGCTGTAATTTTGGAGGCTCTTTCCGATGCTGTCTTTATTTGTGTCCAGTAGGTTAGCTTTGTATCGAGCCTCAATCCCAAGTACTTCACCGCCGCGCTGCTTTTTATAAGTTCGGTCCCGATATGGAAGTCTATTTGTGTGGGTATCCTCTTCCTTGTTAAAAGGACTATTTCGGTTTTCTCCGTCGCAAGGCATAGTCCATGGTCTTCCATCCACGAGTTTGCTCGTCGCATGACCTGGTTCAGTTTTATCTGCGCACTATCGTTGTCTCGTGCCGTGATTACCGCGGCAATGTCGTCAGCGTACCCGACAAGAAAGGCATCGTTCGGCATCTCCATGCGGAGGATATCATCAAAGGATATGTTCCAGAGGTCTGGTCCTAATATTGATCCTTGCGCTGCACCAGATGTGACTTCCTTCCTTCGCGGGCCTTCTGTGGTCTCGTAAAGCAGCTCTCGATCCCTGAGATAGTTTTTCACCATCCGCAGGAGGTATGCTGGTACGTAGAATCTACGTTCGAGAGCACTAAGTATATCGCTCCACCTGGCCGAGTTGAAAGCATTTCGTACATCCAGCGTTGCCAGCAAGACGATCTTCTTTGAGTAGTGGTTTCCTTGTTGGGCGATTTGGGTGACATGCACTGCTTCTTTTATTGCTCCGATGGTAGAACGGTCTCTCCGAAAGCCGTACTGCCTCTCTGATAGATCGCCCGACGCCTGTATTGCCGCTGTAAGCCGCGGTTTTAATAGCTTTTCCAGGAGCTTCCCCGCGGTATCTAGCATACACAGGGGTCTGTATGACGATGGGGAAAACGTGTCTCCTTTGCCTTTGCTGATGAGCACCAGTCGTTGCTTCTTCCAGTTCTTTGGGAAGACCCCTTCTTCAAGGAGACTATTATACATGTTCAGTAGCAAGTTAGGACATGCTTGGGCGGTCGCTTTCAGGGCTTCTGTGGGGATTCCATCAGGACCAGGGGCTTTTCTGTTTTGCAGGGATTGCACAGCTGTGTTAAGATCCTCCTCGCTGAAAGGTGGAATATCCTGTCTTTGGACCGGTGTGTTGTCGGATGGTCTTAGGAGGTGAGTTGGGAACAGTGTTTCCACACTGCGTTCCATATTTTCTTCACTAAGAACTGGGGGTTTCATCTGGGCTCCGAATTTACGCGTTACAATCTTGTAGCCTAGTCCCCAGGGGTTGCTGTTAACATCAGAGCGGAGATCTTCCCACTTCTCTCTCTTACTCGAATTGATGGCTCTCTTGAGTTCGGATCTCTTGGTTCTAAACTCCGCTAATGTGTCTTCCATATGTTCAGTATTTCTTCTTCTTCTACCCCTGGTGACTCTGCGTCGAAGTTGTAAGCATCTCCGGCGAAGCGCAGCAATCTCTTCTGTCCACCAGTACACAGGGTTCCTGTTTCTATTGGCACTTCTCGTTCGAGGCATTGATGAATCGCAAGCAAGCCGAATTAGTTGCATCGTGGCTTCAGCTTTTGTTTCGGAAGATCCTTGCACTTGAAGCACGGTATCCGCCCGCCCTCGATTGTTCTCTTAAAAAGATCTGCATTGAGCCTGTTCACATTCCACCTTGGAGCTCGTGGTTGGTGACTATGGTTTAAGGTCCGTTGGTAGTAATCCAGATCAAAAACGTCACTGCCTGTATAGTCCTCGATTACTCTCCAGTTCTTTATTTTTGCAAGTACGGTTGCCGTCGCGAAGGTAACATCTGGTATAGTGCCTCTGTGTGCTGCTCTCCTGAAGGTGGGGGTATCTCCAACATTAGCTACGTACAGTCCACGTCTGGCGGACATCTCAAGTATTTGTCTTCCTCGAGAGTCTGTAGTTGGCATACCCCACTCCTGTCCTCTGGCGTTGAAGTCACCGGCCACTATGATATCTCCTTCGGTTTGATTTAGGAAGTCCTCTAGATCTTCCAGCTTCTTACGGAACATTTCCATTCTTTCATTCGGAGTCAGGTATATACTGACTATAGTCAGATTTCCACTTTTCACCCAAACGAAGCCATTTTCTGATCCTTTTCTCTCTATGAGAAAATTCCTCATGTCAGGGATCCATACTGCAGCAGTTTTGAGCAGATGTGTTATCCAGTTGGGTCCATCTTTATCGCGGTATTGTTCGCTTACGATGACAATCTCGGCTCGAAATTCCGCGACAAGCTTCGTCAAGAGGCTATCCGCAGTAAGGCTCCTGTGGATATTTGCCTGGAGAATTATGGTCATTTTTAGGAGGCCTTTTTCGCTTTCTCCAGGGCCTGACTGAAAACAAAGCATCTTCCTGTTCCTGGTGCATGGTCGATATTCTCTGGAGGAGTTTCGAGGCTTATACAAAGGCAACATCTTGGCGGTTTCTTGCAGTCACTCTTTTTGTGGTCTTTGTCTTCACAGTTGAAGCACAATCCTTCTTTCTTTCGGTCAGGACCCTTGCAGTTTGCCTGCAGGTGTCCATATCCAAAGCATTTAAAACACCTTGGGACTTCTACTCTGCGCCTGATCTTGCATTGATTCCATCCAATTTTTATGACTGGTGTTTTCAGCATCTCATGTGCGGTATGTTCGCTCATTTCCACTAATGCCATCTTCAGTGCTCTTCTATTTTTTTCCTGTTAGGAAGACTTTAACTTCTGTTAATGGATTTCCCAATTTTTTCCTAACGGCTTCTTGAACTTCTTCTTCTGTGGTAAGCTCATCTAGGTCCCTTATTTCAATTGTGATCTTTGGGTCGAGATTTCTAACAGTTGCTCTCTCACCAAGGATTTCTTGAAGCGATCTTCCATACCGAGCTCTAGTAGGACATTGCCTGATTTCGTCTGGCGGACTTTTTTAACCGTTGTTTCCGTGTCTTCCGGATTCGCCCTTTGCCTAATTTCCCGTAAGATATCAGTAAATGTTCCTTCGCCATGCGGTTTGATGACTATGGCTTCCGTACGTGGTTTACGTGTCGGTCTTTGCTTCTTTTTCCTCTGTTTACTTATCACAGGAGGTATTTGGCTTTAGTAGTAGTAGTAGTAGTAGTAGTAGTAGTAGTAGTAGTAGTAGTAGTAGTAGTAGTAGTAGTAGTAATAGTAGTAGTAGTAGTAGTAGTAGTAGTAGTAGTAGTAGTAGTAGTAGTAGTAGTAGTAGTAGTAGTAGTAGTAGTAGTAGTAGTAGTAGTAGTAGTAGTAGTAGTAGTAGTAGTAGTAGTAGTAGTAGTAGTAGTAGTAGTAGTAGTAGTAGTAGTAGTAGTAGTAGTCGTAGTAGTATGTGTGATATTTATTATTTACTATTATATTATTTATTTATATTTTACAATATTAATTTGTCCTTGTTTTTCATTTTTTCACAATATTAGAGCATTGGACTGTGCCGTCAGCCCGAAAAAAATGAGTATTATCAAACAAAATAAGTCATTAAAATCGTCCTTGGAGATCCCGGTGTATCCTCATGTATGGTGCAGGGACATGGACTATGACAACATCTGATGAAAACGCTTTGCGCTGCTTTGAGAGAAAGAATCTTCGAGTGATTTTTGGTCCTGTCTGAATGTATTGATGACATTACAGGGCAAAACCCTACGAAGTGGAGTACGTTTTCCACCGTTCTGTGGTTGCAAAGAGTACATTGCGTGATTTCTTCAGGACCTGAGGGGACCCTGTAGGGGTATGCTAAGGGAGCCAGAATTTTGAGGAAATATCTTAAAAGCTTTTCAACCTCCTCGTTCTATAGATATCCCAGCATACCATAAGGTCGACTTCATCACCGCTTCGAAATGTTTAAATTTTGCACTTGGTGCTACACTCACTTCCAGTTGCAGTTGATGGCTTATTCTTTCGATTCGACCAGTTTTGTCTGCAAGTGCTTCTTGAATGAAAAATTCGGGGTGATTATAACTCCAAAATACTTATACTCCTTAACCAAATCCAGTGCAACATTATTCCAGGTCCATCTCTCTTCTCTGGCGTATCTACCAGATCCATTTCGGAATATCAAATTTTTTGATTTGTCGGTATTGACTGTGAGGCTCCAGAGATACTTTGAGGAGCTTGTAAAAATGCATGTCTATTCATTGCAATTGATAAACAATAAAAAGTCTGCAATGGGAAACCAAAAACATCAGTGGAGTTGTTAGCGCAGTGCGAGTGCATTGGCTTCTCAATTAGCTGGTCCTAGGTTCAAATCCAAAATGTGAACTCAAAAAGTTTTTCGATTAAAATGAAAAAACAACTAGACAGCACCACTAATAAAGGAGTCTGATGATCGGCTTGGCACCCGTGAAATAGCTATAACTCCAGCCAAATAAAGGAATTGACGGAAAAAAGCCATTGGTGGAAGCACCTCTAAGTTGTTATCGTTGTTCAAACACATAAATGGAATTGACGGACGCAGCCTAACTGCAGTGTTAAACAACACAAAAAACAAATTATGGTTCCAGAGATCGCAATATATTTTAAGCTTATTTATCATCATTTGCAGCATTTGAGGTGATTCCATTAAAATTTAAATATCGTCCGCATATATTTACGTTGATTTGATATCATCTAAGAAAAGAGAGAACAGAAGTGGGCTTAGACGGCATCCTTGCTTGACTCCAGTCGATGTTTTAAACCATTTGGACCCTTCGTTACCGTTCCATATCGCTGTAATATTGTTTTCAAAGAGCCATCTTAGTACTGTTAATATTTTATAGGAGATTCCAAGGCAGCTAAGCTTGTAAAAAAGAGCGTCTCTATCGATTGAGTCAAAAGCAGCCTTGAAATCAACGAAGAATGCATACAACTTCTTTCTCTCGTCTTGGTAGGATCTAGCAATGCAAGTTAAGGAGAAATTATGATCAACAGTAGAGTATTCATTCATTAGAGCCTTCTTGGCACTCGCTGAGTACTTTATTTTGTTCTGTACAGCTCATAAGTCCATGAAGGATAACTCCATTGGACGCGCCAATGACTCCGTTTAATCTCAAACGGCGATCTTGTCATCTTTCCTTTCATGCAGACTTCACATACCTCTTTAATGCCACTTTCGACAATATTTAATCTATCAATAGATCCATCTGCATAAATTTTTCGAATTGCTTCTGGATCTCTGTATCCCATTTAACGGTGTAATTCATAAATACAATTTTAATTGTTTTTTTTTTTATAATTAGCACACACTCAAGGGGTTTTTTATGCCCTTATTATGCCAGAGACACTGTGAGTGCTTTAGGACATATGAAAGGAGTTGGAGAGGAGGTGCCGGTGAACATTGGTCTTAAATTCCTGAACATTGCAATAATTTGGAAAGACAGAGTGTGGAAAGGAGTTCCACATTCGCGTAGTACGGCTAAAGAACGATTGTGTTCATGTATGTATAACACATACTTTAGTTTTCTGTCTTAAGACATACAAACATCCAGTTGCATCAGCAACAACTATCTGCTTACCTTTATGCTTGATTTCAAAAATTCTGTCATCATATTCGACTCGAAAACCGTTTTTTGTCAGTTGCTTGACAGAGAGCATGTTTCCTGTTAGACTAGGTGTATATAAGATTTCAGTAGTTTTTATTTGATGCTCATTCCCTATTTCGTCCAAAAGTGTCAACAATCTTCACCAGTTCTATTGAGCTCTTGTAGGTCTTGTCCATATTTATGAAGAATGATTCGTGGTTTGCAACATGAGGAGTCGCTCCAGAGTCAACAATCCATCCTGATTGCTCTTCACCAATAGTAAACAGATAATCTTTTGAGATATCATTTAATTTCGTTTGATGATTCTTCAACAGTGTGAGGAAACTTTGGATCCTTCGTTTTGAGATTTTGTATTGTTAGCCATTCTTTGTATTTGCTAAAAGATTTCTTCAGATGAATCTTTTTCCGGCAGAAATAGCAAACAATGATTTTCACAACATTTTTTAAAACTGCATCTCTTGAATTACCACTTGCACTTGCAGAAAAATGTCGCTCGTATTCAGCTTATATTTGTTCTTGCACTTAAGCTAAAGTAATTTCTTCTTCTTTTCGAGATTTCAACGATGTAAACAAGGCAAGATGTGAGCAAGCTGATCATCCTCAACACATAAACCCTCCCTCTGGCTTCGTCATCCATTCGTTCCCAATTGTCGATATCCTTTTGGTTTGTCACAAAATTTCTATCAAAACCTGGTCTCGGTTTTTCTTCCAGCATAACGCTTTTCCATAGATTTTCCTTACGAAGTAACAAGTAGTAGTAGTAGTAGTAGTAGTAGTAGTAGTAGTAGTAGTAGTAGTAGTAGTAGTAGTAGTAGTAGTAGTAGTAGTAGTAGTAGTAGTAGTAGTAGTAGTAGTAGTAGTAGTAGTAGTAGTAGTAGTAGTAGTAGTAGTAGTAGTAGTAGTGGTAGTAGAAGTAGTAGTAGTAGTAGTAGTAGTAGTAGTAGTAGTAGTAGTAGTAGTAGTAGTAGTAGTAGTAGTAGTAGTAGTAGTAGTAGTAGTAGTAGTAGTAGTAGTAGTAGTAGTAAGTAGTAGTAGTAGTAGTAGTAGTAGTAGTAGTAGTAGTAGTAGTAGTAGTAGTAGTAGTAGTAGTAGTAGTAGTAGTAGTAGTAGTAGTAGTAGTAGTAGTAGTAGTAGTAGTAGTAGTAGTAGTAGTAGTAGTAGTAGTAGTAGTAGTAGTAGTAGTAGTAGTAGTAGTAGTAGTAGTAGTAGTAGTAGTAGTAGTAGTAGTAGTAGTAGTAGTAGTAGTAGTAGTAGTAGTAGTAGTAGTAGTAGTAGTAGTAGTAGTAGTAGTAGTAGTAGTAGTAGTAGTAGTAGTAGTAGTAGTAGTAGTAGTAGTAGTAGTAGTAGTAGTAGTAGTTGTAGTAGTTGTAGTAGTTGTAGTAGTTGTAGTAGTTGTAGTAGTAGTAGTAGTAGTAGTAGTAGTAGTAGTAGTAGTATTAGTAGTAGTAGTAGTAGTAGTAGTAGTTTTTTTTTTTTTTAATTTTTTTTTTGTTTTTTTTTACTTTTGGAGGAATGCGTTACGCACCATAAGGAGGTATCCATACCTCCCCGTGTGCCGGACTCTCCAATAAAATTTATTGGCATACCGGCTAAACCTCCAAAAGTGTCTCGTAGATCTCCCCCTCGGGACCACTTTCGTATTACTTCAAGGGGGGGCTGTGTAGAGCCATTTTAGCTTACGCTGTTTCGCGGAACTGTTGTTCCTCTTCTTTCTTCCTTCTGAGAACGTAATTGACGAAGGTGCAGATCTTGTTCCAGTACTGTTCACTTGTCAACATTTTTCCGACAATATTTTCTGGTGTAATGACACCGATGCTTCTCTCCAGGTCTTCTCTTTCATACTCCCATCTGTTGCAGTCAAAGAAAGTATGCTGTGCGTCATCTACCTCTGAGTCCCCGTACTGGCATGCGGGATTGCTTGTTTTGCCGATCTTGTATAAAAAGGCATTGAAATATCCATGCCCGGTGAGAAACTGGGTGATATAATAGTTAACCTCACCGTGTTTTCGATCTTGCCACTCCGCCAAATTGCTGATCAGTCTTGCTGTCCATCGTCCTCTGCTCTCTGAGCTCCAACGCTCTTGCCATTTCTGTTTTGTCAGTTGCTTAGCTACCTCGGTTGCCGCTTCCTTTCCCATTTCCGCCTTCATGTCGTACACGTTCTTCCTTTCTATCGCTAGGAGATCGATAGGGGTCACTCCAGCGACTACCAAGACGGCTGGTTCCGATACCGTTCGGTAGGAGCTGGCTACACGTAGAGCTCCGCATCTTTGCACTGCAGCCATCTGCTTCCTGTACTTCTCCTGTTTAAGTGCATCCGCCCATATTTCGCTGCCGTATAACAATATGGAGTGTATTTTCGCCATCAATAATCTCCGCTTACTAGCTGTTGGTCCACCGACGTTCGCCATAAGTCTGCTCAATGATGCTGTAATTTTGGAGGCTCTTTCCGATGCTGTCTTTATTTGTGTCCAGTAGGTTAGCTTTGTATCGAGCCTCAATCCCAAGTACTTCACCGCCGCGCTGCTTTTTATAAGTTCGGTCCCGATATGGAAGTCTATTTGTGTGGGTATCCTCTTCCTTGTTAAAAGGACTATTTCGGTTTTCTCCGTCGCAAGGCATAGTCCATGGTCTTCCATCCACGAGTTTGCTCGTCGCATGACCTGGTTCAGTTTTATCTGCGCACTATCGTTGTCTCGTGCCGTGATTACCGCGGCAATGTCGTCAGCGTACCCGACAAGAAAGGCATCGTTCGGCATCTCCATGCGGAGGATATCATCAAAGGATATGTTCCAGAGGTCTGGTCCTAATATTGATCCTTGCGCTGCACCAGATGTGACTTCCTTCCTTCGCGGGCCTTCTGTGGTCTCGTAAAGCAGCTCTCGATCCCTGAGATAGTTTTTCACCATCCGCAGGAGGTATGCTGGTACGTAGAATCTACGTTCGAGAGCACTAAGTATATCGCTCCACCTGGCCGAGTTGAAAGCATTTCGTACATCCAGCGTTGCCAGCAAGACGATCTTCTTTGAGTAGTGGTTTCCTTGTTGGGCGATTTGGGTGACATGCACTGCTTCTTTTATTGCTCCGATGGTAGAACGGTCTCTCCGAAAGCCGTACTGCCTCTCTGATAGATCGCCCGACGCCTGTATTGCCGCTGTAAGCCGCGGTTTTAATAGCTTTTCCAGGAGCTTCCCCGCGGTATCTAGCATACACAGGGGTCTGTATGACGATGGGGAAAACGTGTCTCCTTTGCCTTTGCTGATGAGCACCAGTCGTTGCTTCTTCCAGTTCTTTGGGAAGACCCCTTCTTCAAGGAGACTATTATACATGTTCAGTAGCAAGTTAGGACATGCTTGGGCGGTCGCTTTCAGGGCTTCTGTGGGGATTCCATCAGGACCAGGGGCTTTTCTGTTTTGCAGGGATTGCACAGCTGTGTTAAGATCCTCCTCGCTGAAAGGTGGAATATCCTGTCTTTGGACCGGTGTGTTGTCGGATGGTCTTAGGAGGTGAGTTGGGAACAGTGTTTCCACACTGCGTTCCATATTTTCTTCACTAAGAACTGGGGGTTTCATCTGGGCTCCGAATTTACGCGTTACAATCTTGTAGCCTAGTCCCCAGGGGTTGCTGTTAACATCAGAGCGGAGATCTTCCCACTTCTCTCTCTTACTCGAATTGATGGCTCTCTTGAGTTCGGATCTCTTGGTTCTAAACTCCGCTAATGTGTCTTCCATATGTTCAGTATTTCTTCTTCTTCTACCCCTGGTGACTCTGCGTCGAAGTTGTAAGCATCTCCGGCGAAGCGCAGCAATCTCTTCTGTCCACCAGTACACAGGGTTCCTGTTTCTATTGGCACTTCTCGTTCGAGGCATTGATGAATCGCAAGCAAGCCGAATTAGTTGCATCGTGGCTTCAGCTTTTGTTTCGGAAGATCCTTGCACTTGAAGCACGGTATCCGCCCGCCCTCGATTGTTCTCTTAAAAAGATCTGCATTGAGCCTGTTCACATTCCACCTTGGAGCTCGTGGTTGGTGACTATGGTTTAAGGTCCGTTGGTAGTAATCCAGATCAAAAACGTCACTGCCTGTATAGTCCTCGATTACTCTCCAGTTCTTTATTTTTGCAAGTACGGTTGCCGTCGCGAAGGTAACATCTGGTATAGTGCCTCTGTGTGCTGCTCTCCTGAAGGTGGGGGTATCTCCAACATTAGCTACGTACAGTCCACGTCTGGCGGACATCTCAAGTATTTGTCTTCCTCGAGAGTCTGTAGTTGGCATACCCCACTCCTGTCCTCTGGCGTTGAAGTCACCGGCCACTATGATATCTCCTTCGGTTTGATTTAGGAAGTCCTCTAGATCTTCCAGCTTCTTACGGAACATTTCCATTCTTTCATTCGGAGTCAGGTATATACTGACTATAGTCAGATTTCCACTTTTCACCCAAACGAAGCCATTTTCTGATCCTTTTCTCTCTATGAGAAAATTCCTCATGTCAGGGATCCATACTGCAGCAGTTTTGAGCAGATGTGTTATCCAGTTGGGTCCATCTTTATCGCGGTATTGTTCGCTTACGATGACAATCTCGGCTCGAAATTCCGCGACAAGCTTCGTCAAGAGGCTATCCGCAGTAAGGCTCCTGTGGATATTTGCCTGGAGAATTATGGTCATTTTTAGGAGGCCTTTTTCGCTTTCTCCAGGGCCTGTCTGAAAACAAAGCATCTTCCTGTTCCTGGTGCATGGTCGATATTCTCTGGAGGAGTTTCGAGGCTTATACAAAGGCAACATCTTGGCGGTTTCTTGCAGTCACTCTTTTTGTGGTCTTTGTCTTCACAGTTGAAGCACAATCCTTCTTTCTTTCGGTCAGGACCATTGCAGTTTGCCTGCAGGTGTCCATATCCAAAGCATTTAAAACACCTTGGGACTTCTACTCTGCGCCTGATCTTGCATTGATTCCATCCAATTTTTATGACTGGTGTTTTCAGCATCTCATGTGCGGTATGTTCGCTCATTTCCACTAATGCCATCTTCAGTGCTCTTCTATTTTTTTCCTGTTAGGAAGACTTTAACTTCTGTTAATGGATTTCCCAATTTTTTCCTAACGGCTTCTTGAACTTCTTCTTCTGTGGTAAGCTCATCTAGGTCCCTTATTTCAATTGTGATCTTTGGGTCGAGATTTCTAACAGTTGCTCTCTCACCAAGGATTTCTTGAAGCGATCTTCCATACCGAGCTCTAGAAGGACATTGCCTGATTTCGTCTGGCGGACTTTTTTTAACCGTTGTTTCCGTGTCTTCCGGAT
>CAKKXW010000002.1:60865604-61026686 GCA_920937365.1 Sphaerophoria rueppellii
AAAAAAGAGCGTCTCTATCGATTGAGTCAAAAGCAGCCTTGAAATCAACGAAGAATGCATACAACTTCTTTCTCTCGTCTTGGTAGGATCTAGCAATGCAAGTTAAGGAGAAATTATGATCAACAGTAGAGTATTCATTCATTAGAGCCTTCTTGGCACTCGCTGAGTACTTTATTTTGTTCTGTACAGCTCATAAGTCCATGAAGGATAACTCCGGTGTAGATTTTCGTTACAGTGTTGATAAACGATATACCTCGATTGTTGCTAGGGTCATTTACGTCACCTTTTTTGAATAAAGGGAAAATTATGGTTTTGCGGAAGCTTTCGGGAAGGACACCGTCGTTAAATTGATAGTTCAAAGCAGTCGTTAGTTTTTCAAACAAGTTTTCTGTGACGTTTATGACAATTTCATATGGGATTTGGCCCTCACCTGGTGCCTTGTTGATTTGAATCTACGTATTACCTCGATGACTTCTCTCTCGCGTAGAAAAATTTCAGGTCCACACTTTCATTTTCTGTGTAAGGGTTAGCGTATAAAATGGTATTTGGATTTGTCCTTGAGTTAAGAAGATTTTCGAAAGGATCAGTTCAAACATTTATGTTTATTTCGATTTTTCTTGCAAACGGAACTCCGTTTAGTGATCGGTCGAGACTCCAAAAGGACCTGTTTATCTCTAACCTCTGATAATTTTCGTATAAGCTGTTGACTGTAGAAATGTTGCTTTTCCTTACTATACTTACTTCATCCGTTTGTATTCTTTATTTGCTTCCTGATACAACCTCTTAAATAAATAGAGTGGTGCGACAGCTCTTGAAGAGCCAAGGCCTAAGTGGCTTATTCTCTTCAACAATTCTCTGGGTGCGTGTGAAGAATTGAGGGGATCTACAATTTAACACCGATTCCGAACGGCAAAGTTGAGAAGCACTTTTTCATGACAGATTGATACTCTTGGAAGTTTTGTCACTTCTTCGCAAGAGGCAGTGCCCGTGAAAGATGAAATTAAAACTATGGGCGCGAGTAGGACTCGAACCCACGACGACGTTCTGGTTAACAGTCAACGCACCTAACCACTGAGCTACGGACACTACAACCTTTTCGCAAAGTCTGAATTAGTGGTTCTCAGGAGTCTCAAAAATCCGAAAGATTTTTTCCTAGCCTTATCGCAGTGTGCATCGAACCAAGGATCTTTCCAAGTCTTTCTTTTTGCTGATTGAAAGGGATAAGCTGCCTCCGATATGCATTTTACTAGGTTATCTGCACCACGATTTGTGATGAGTTGGTTGATTTTGATGGGGTCTATTAAGGCATTGAGGTTTTCTTTATATCTGTGAAGGTGAGCATTCTTCCAACAGAGCTTCGGCAACAGGTTCATGAAAACGTCACTGGCGGGCGAGATTTCAGAGAGAACACGTTTGACGGACAATGGGAGGTGCTCTGAGAAAAACAGTTCCAATCTTGGAATATGCTTCCTCCCCCATTCTTAGATTCTTTAATGAGCTTGAATTTCTTAGGTAAAAATTAGTCTCATAATCTCATAACATATTGAAAGATAAAAGTTCTTACAGCTTCACCGCTGATACCAATAAGAAAAATAAGCAATAGTCTTTGAACTCTGAATCTAAGATATTTATTCAGTGAAAATTGAATTGAGAATGAAAATATTAGAATACAAAACTTGATTTTTTTAATTACAAAGCTTTGTAGGTTCATATGTATATCAAATTGTTTTGTGTAATAATATTGAACGTTACGTAATGTCCTTCAACAATGTATACACTTAATTCCTATTTAATACAATATTTCAAAAGTCCGTCCAGCAACTAGGATACGCAGACGACATTGACATAATTGGAAGAACACAGCGTGATGTCAGTGTAGCGTTCGTGATTCTTGAGACGGAGGCCAGGAAGATAGGTCAAGCGGTTAGCGAGGGCAAGACCAAGTTAATGCTGTCGACAAGAAAGGACTACCAACATCGACGTTTTGGAGCAAGCGTCAACATAGACAGATTAAAATAATATAGAAATAGAATGCTGGATCTAGTTTTTTCATCTGACGCCGTTAATACTGTAGTGGTTGAATCATCCTCTGCTTTATATAACATAGATATTTTTCTTGACACAAGCGGTCATTTACTTGAAAACAGTAATCCTCATGACTGCTCACATGCATTTGATTTTCGCAAAGCTGATTTTGAAAAGCTTTTGGATTGTTTAAATAAATCCGGTATAGAACACTGACCGATCTCTAACGATATTGACGAAACAATTTCGAGTTTTTATTCAGTTTTGTTAAATTGCATAAAAGAAGCAGTATGTACCAATTAAAAGGACGATTCCCTCAAATACCTTTTCCCATCCCTGGTACACTAAGGACCTTAAACATCTTCGCAACAAAAGAAATAAGGCCTGGAAGAAATACATTAAGCTTATGACGGTGGAAAATCAAGTCATTTATATCTCTTTGTTTGAAGAGTTTAAGAAACTCTCTTACGAACTTTATAATGAATACCTAGAGTCGATGGGGGCTTCTTTAAAATCAGACCCAAAGAACTTTTGGAAATTTACTAACTCAAAGAAAAAATGTGACAGTTATCCTATTAACTTCACTTATGATAACGTAACCTTGACCACTACTTCTGACATTTGTGACGGTTTTGCAAAAAATTTTAGTCAATCTTTCATTGATTCTCCTGTCGTTGTGGACGAAACTTATTTCCATTGGCTACGTTCAATCATGTAACCAAAAGGTATCGGATAGCTTTTTGTTTTTGTAAACCATAGTAAAAAATAGCAAATACATGAACCGTTTACTGTCAAAAAAGAATCCAGAGGTATCTGAAAATTTTTGGTATACCTCGAGTATCCGAGTGTTCAGCTGATCAACATATGATTTTTTTGCCTTGACTTGTCTGGCGCGCAATTTCATCAGCTTCCAAATTAAAAGAAAACTGAAAGAAATATAAGCAGATGACTATCGATCTGATTTTTAACAATACTTGTTATAATTTAGATGACTCGGAAGAAGTTTGCCAACGGATTCACGGCCATAAACAA
Source organism: Sphaerophoria rueppellii (assembly GCA_920937365.1). NCBI lineage: Eukaryota > Metazoa > Arthropoda > Insecta > Diptera > Syrphidae > Sphaerophoria > Sphaerophoria rueppellii. The sequence continues at coordinate 60,868,662 of CAKKXW010000002.1, forward strand.
TTTCTTGTTCTCAAGCGTGTGATTTGTTGTTTTTTTTTTTTTCATAGACGTTTGGACAGCAATCTGGATACAGGTATCTGTCTCGTCCAAAAAGATATCCCTACCCGTATCTGGTATCCCAGGTAGCCTATCCGATATATGATTGAACGTAGCCATTATCTGCAAAACTGCCCCCAAGTGTCTTTTAATAGTATTACAATAGAATATAATAAAATCTTAGAATTTATGTCTCATCTTAAAGAAGACTATTCTGTTGGACCAGATGGAATTGCACCCGTAGTTCTTAAAAAGTTTGATCTTTGATTGAAATCAAGTAAATTTCCTGCAGTATGGAAGAGTGCCTTTATAACTCCCGTTTATAAAAAAGGTGATAAAAACAATATCTGTAATTACAGGCCGATTTCTAAACTCTCATGTATTCCAAAGTTGTTTGAGTAATTAGTGTGTGACAATTTGGCATTCAACTGTAGGAATATTATATGCAATCAACAGCATGGCTTTATGCAGAAACGATCCACAGTGACTAATCTGGTTATTTTTTAAAATAAATGTTTAGATGCTTTGGAATGTGGCCAAGAAGTAGATTGTGTTTACACGGACTTCTCGAAGGCTTTTGATCTACTATCTCATGAGATTATCAAGTTTAAATTGAACTCTTACAGCTTCCCACTTTTTTTAATTTCATGGATTGTCTCTTACCTTGAGAATAGATCTTATCAAGTTAAATTCAGAAATACTTACTATAAATCATACTTGGACAAATCAGGTGTTCCGCAAGATCACCGTAGTCAGGATCTGATTAAGATCCATATTCACCGTACTAATTATGGAATGCATGAGCCTTTGACACGTATGGGTAGACTTATAAACCCTGAACTCATAACTTTTTTGAGATTTTAATTTAAGTAAAATTCAACTCAAATTAATTTTGGCAAACAACCAGTGTTCCACTTTCTCTTATGGCCCATTTCATAAACATAACACTAAAAGTTAAACTTCTAGCAAAAATCTTTTTTAAATTTTAATCAACCCTTACGACTTTTGAGTTTCAAGCGGAAAACCCAAAGCTGCTTTTCTGTTAGCGCTGACTCCGAATTACGCTCCAATACTTTTTGGGGATTGAACTTTGACTGATATCTGTCCATTTTATACAAAAATCTTATTTTATTTTCTTCTAAATAATTTTTTTGTCAACAAATTACTTTATATTTTCGTTTTTTGAATAAACAAAACCGACCGCGGAATACAAAAAAGAATAGCAATTGAAATAAAATTCATACATAAATACAAACAGGAAAACGTGTCGGTGAGCAAATACATATCAAAAAGTAGAAAACATTTCTACTTTTGCTACAGCTTTTGCTACGTTACGTTTACGTTACGGGTTTCTCAGAGATGTCAAATTAAAGTTCGTACAACAAAGCTGCTTTGTGATAATTGTTAGCAATTCCTATGCTGGAACTTTATAATGTCCACCAACGCTAACAGCAAAGCAGCTTTGGTGCTTTCCGCTTCACCAACTTAAAATGGTGAAATTTCAGGGATGTTTTTGTCAAAATTGACATCCTTATGAAAATTGTGTGAGAAAAAATGTGAAGAAAGCGTTATTTTCAGTTTTCAACTAATATTCAATAAGGGTATTCATGTAACGAGATAATATTTTCTACTTTGACGGAAAAATAGAAAATTACCGCAAAAGATATTAAATGAACACCCCAGCAAAAATTAGTTGCGTAAACAAGGTAAAACAAACAGCTGCGTTGTTTAAACGTTAAAGTGAAATTCGATTCAATTCACGTCATTCGATAATTAATGTTAAAGTGATTACGTTATTTTATATATCTAAATTACTATTTTAAATTTTTCTTTTCAGAGAGCCCAAGAAGTAGTTTTATAAAAACAAAATTCCATTCATTCATTTCATATTGTTTGTGTCTGATTCTCGATTGATTTTTTTATTTTTTTGTTGATTTAATTTGGACGAGAACTTCCCGCTTATGTCAGTTCAGTGGAGAAAAGATGAAATGTGCGCCAAATTTAAACGTCAAAACTAAACGATCCAATACATTTTTTCAGGTTTTTTTCTTCTGCAGTTTCCTGCTTCAAATCAAATTGTGAATAAAATTCTACGCTCTTGCAGAATTTGTTCCCCATTAACAAAAATTTTGACAGCTCATTTTCTACCGATAGAAAATTTCTACGCGTTTCCCCCTACGATTTCTATGGGTTTTTTATTCCGATCGTTTACGTGAATACCCCTAATGAAAAACCCCCCACTTTTTAAAATTTTTAAATGATTCAAAAATGAGGAATTGTAGTTTTAAGGGGTGTTTACAAGTCTTGTTATATTTAAAAAAAAACGCTTGGTGATGAATCCAAAAATTACATTTTACTTTAAAAACCGCTTAAATTTGAAAAGCTCGTCGTATGAAAATTGGGCATTAATGTCTTATTGTTGATTTCTGGTTATCTTATTTTTTCTTTATTTTATTGTTAATTATTGATGTGTGTTGTGTTATTTGTTTTAGTTTCGTTTATGTCTTACTAACTAACAACTAACACCATCACTAAGGTATGAGCCGTTGGTATAACTCAGTCCCTTGTGTTGGCAGACCATTGGTCGTAATAATGGTGCTTGCTATAAGCCTATACGAACCAAGTTCTGATAAGTGTCGTAACAAAAAAAAATTTAACTTCGAGGTTGTTAAGGACTTTGTCTACCTTGGATCCAATATGAACTCAGACAACAATACCAGCGCTGAAATCAAACGAAGAAACACTTTTGCCAATCGATGCTTCTTTGGCGTAGAAGGCAAGTTGAGTGTAAGTCCTCTCCGGAGCAATAAAGTGGTACACTCCACAAAACCCTCATCATCCTGCCATATGTATGGAGCAGAGGCATGGACCATGACAACATCCGATGAAAACGCTTTGGGCTGCTTTGAAAGAAAAATTCTTCGAGTGATTTTATGTCCTGTCTGCATTAATGGAGAATGGAGACGAAGATTCAACCAAGAACTGTACGAGCTGTACAGCGAAACTGACCTAGCCAGGAAAGTTAAGGTCCAACGACTTAGATAGTTGGCTCATGTTGAGCGAATGGAAAATAATGCTCCGGCTCGTATAGTCTTCAAATCCAGCCGGGAAGGACGTCACAGAAGAGAAAGACCGCGATTCACGTGGAGCACATAGGTGGTAGAAGACCTGAACCAACGTGGCGTGCGTGTTCCTATATTGGCATATTTGGTACACATTGAATATCCTACCTTTGATTGAATCCTCCTGTTACTTAGCATGGATATTATCCACCTTTTGATGTAGCTCTCAACACCAAAGTCTGCAACTTATTATGGATTCAGTTAGGACATTGTTGAAAGCTCCTTCCACGTCTAAGAAGGTAGCATTCCTTGAAATGGATCGTGTTTTCTTTCGTTCTCACTCATGAAGGGAAATCTCTGTAGATCTAAACTTCATGTAGACATGCTGTGACTAAGATAGGGGACAACTACTGAGACTGCTCCTTATGTGAGATTCTCTCCAGGGTTTTGAGTAAAAAGGATGTAAGGCTTATAGGTCTGTAATCTTTAGCGGATTCATGCGCCCTCTTTTACCAATTTTAGGTAAGAAAACCACTTTTACCTGTCTCCAAGACAAGTTGATATGGTTTAGTAAGAGGCAACCTTTAAAGATACTCTCAAGCCGTGGTAATACTATTTCAAGCTAATTTTGCAGCATTAATAGCCCAGACTATATTTTTCTATAAGGGCGTTAACATGCTCTGACATGATGGATGTCATATTAGATTCGAGTGGTTCTTCTGCACAACCTGGAAAGTGTACATTCATTAGTAACTCTAATGTCTCCATTGAAGATGCTGTCCAGCTTCCATCTGATATTTTTAGAAATGAGGGGTTCGAATGTTCTTTCGATAAAACCCTACCAAGCATGGCCGAATTTTTGATATTTTCGATGGACTGACATTACTCTTGCCATCCTTGTTTTTTGGCTTGAGCTATAAAACGCTTGTATCTTCTTAAGCTGTCCTAACAAGGCGTTGAAGAAGAATTTCATTTATAATAATAAATAAAAAAACAAGAAGTATCCGTAGCTTAGTGATTAGGTGCGTTCGCTGCTAGGCAGTAACGTCTTGAGTTCGAGTCCTACTCGTGCCCATAGTTTTTATTTCATCTTTCACGGGCACTCCCTCTTGCCAAGAACTGACAAACCCAAGAGCATCAATCTGTCGGCGTTAAATTGTAGGTCAACTCAATTCTTCACACGCACCCAAAAGAATTGTTGATGAGTGTAAGCTACTTAGTCCTTGGCTGTTCAAGAACTGTCACGCCACTCTATTTTTTAAATAAAAAAACAAAATAAAAGTTAAGTCATTGATTCGTGTGCATTATATAATGTTGGGAAACAGTTTTTGTATTTGAATGAGTAATCTCATATTTTCTGCAGCATTTCACGGAAGACATATTCAATTTGCTCATAGCAACTTCAAAATTTTCAACCACTAGGAAAAAGTGAATAAAACAAAGTTGTTTTTTTTTTTTGTAAAAATATCATTTTTAGATTTTATTGCAAATTGATTAAATAAAACATATACCATAAATTAAGTAAATAAAATATAAAATCTTACTTTCTTTTTTAATTCTGATATAATTAAATTACATTTAAAAAAAAATCAAAGTTATATGCACACAAATGCTATAAACAAAATTATTTATTATTAAATTAGCAAACATTTTAAAAACTTTTCGTATATTTTTATTTTCTGCGATTTCATCGAGAAATGGATAAAAGAACCAATATGCGAGTTGGAATAAAGCATTGAATTAGAATTGAATCTATTTTATTCTTAAAAACACAGCTCCTACTTTTTGTAGGATCGCCTGATTTTTTTTGAATTTCTTGGTTTGATTTTTTTTTCTATTCACATTATCATTAATAGCTTTTTTTTCATATTTTTTGTTTTATTTTGATTGGCACTAAACGGAAGTTAATTTTTTTATTTGATTTTTCTTAATGTTATTCAGTAAAAGAACATGAGTTTTAATTTTAATTTTAATTATTTGACTTTTATTTTTTTTTTAATTATTAGTAGGTAAACAATTTTCTTTTTTTTTTTATTTATATTTGGTTGTTTTTCAACCAAATATTTTATCAAAGCATGCATGGCAGTAGGGCTTGTCGTTTTGTTCTTTAAATGTACCTTTGTTGAGTTGTTTCAAACAGAAGGCGCACACAAAATGTTCCGGATGGAATTTCTTGAACATGGCCGTAATACAACGTCCAGTAATTGGTTTCGAGCAGCCAGCACAGAGGGACCCACGTTTTGCATGGTAATGAGTTTCACAATATGGAAGTCCTTCGTGGTCAAAGAATGATCCACCTTGGAAGGGTCGACGACAATCCTGAAAATAAAACAAAAATGCAGAAATAAAATATGTGTTTCTCCAAATTGCAATTACTAAGAAAACACGAAAACACGGGCAAAAGGAGAATGAGAAAACTGCGACTTTTACAATTACAATGGTGATTGTTACCGAGAGCAACAACAGCGACTCTTTGGAAGCGGATTCGTCGTGGGAAGCAGACTCAGACAAAAAGTCTTGAGCTTCAAATGTGTAAGCGAACGCATCACGACAATTCGAATCAAGGCTAAATTCGGCAACATTAGCCTAATATGTGCGCATGCCCCCTCAGAAGAGAAAAAGGACGACGCCAAAGACGAGTTCTACGAACTCCTTGACAAATGACGAACAATGTCCAGCTATGACATTAAATTGCCTCGGAGATTTTATCGCAAAGCTGGGAAAAAAGGACATCTTTGGTGGGACAGTCGGAACGCACAGCATGCACGACACCACGTCCGATAACGGATTCAGGATTTGTCAGTTCTTCCCAAGAGGCAGTGTCCATGAAAGATGAAATAAAAACTATGGGCACGGGTAGAACTCGAACCCGCGAGGTTCGGCTTAGCAGCCAACGCACCTAACCACTAAGCTACGGACACTAAAACAAGGAAATGCTGCAAGAAAATTCGACGTCGGACGGCTACGATCGCAAGAGATCGCCAGATCCTTCTCTGATCGAGTGTCAAGTAACGTCTTAAGGAGTCCTATGCAGCCAACATCAAGTATCGAAGACCAGTGACAACATTGCTAGAAAGCAGTAAGAGATATGTTGGGTTTCACACCGTCACCAAACCGAAACCTCTGGATTGACGAAGAATACAGGCAGGCTCATGCAGCTAAGCAGGAGGCATACAAGAGCTACTCGTGAAGAGCGAAAAAGGAGAGAGGAACGCCGGCTTCTCAAAAAAGAAAGAGCATCAGAAGCGTCAGATCGAGGATGTTGAGAGAGCCAACAGCAGGAAGGTTAAACAGCTGGCTCAAGGTCATCCAGCAAGAACCGATGCCTGCAGAGATAAACAAGGGAACATCATAGTAGAATCACAGTCAATGGTGGGGATTTGGAAAGACCACTTCTGTAGACTGCATAACGGTGACGACGAACCAAACCCCGCCGTCAGACAGGACCCTTTCATTGGACACGATGATAGTCAACGATTCCGTGAACCCAACCTGGAGAAGTAAAAACGGCAATATCACGGCTGAAATCCAACAAAGCCGCTGGAGCAGATGGTCTAGCTGCTGAGCTGTTCAAAAAAGCAGGCGACGAGCTAGATAGGAACATGTACCAAATGATCTGTAAGATATGGTCAGAAGAATGCATAGCCAATGAAGGGAACCTCAGCATTGTTTGCCTGATCCTGATCTCTAGAGATCCTCTAAACTGCGCCAACTACAGAGGAATCAGTATACTTAACATCGCCTGCAAGATTCTCTCTACCGTAATATGTGAACGTCTGAAGCCTATGACTATGGAGAACTCACACTGCTCCATTAAGGTTGGCAACGAGCTTACGGAATCTTTTGACGTCAAAAAAGGTTTCAGACAAGGCGATGTACTGTCATGCGATTTCTTTAACATCGTGCTTGAGAAGAAGTGCAGAACTCCACTGTCAACACCAGAGGCACTATCTTCCAAAAATCTGTTCAACTTCTCGCGTACGCCGATGATATTGATATAATGGATGTCAATGGCACCCTTGTAAGAATTGAGACTGAAGCGGCAAAAATGGGTTTAGTGGTAAGTGAGGGAAAAACGAAATATATGCTGTCTTCGAGGAAGGACACCAAACACCGACGGCTCGGACAGAACGCCACAAGAGACGCATACAACTTCGAGGTAGTAAAGGAGTTTGTCTACCTAGGATCCTGTATAAACACGGCAATAACACCACCGCCGAGATCAGACGAAGAATAACTCTTGCTATTCGCTGTTTCTTTGGGCTAAGAAAGCAATTGAGTGGAAAAGCTCTCTCTCGAGCAACTAAGGTAAAATTGTACAACACCCTTATCATCCCAGTCCTGCTGTATGGTGCAGAAGCATGGACCTTGACAAAATCGGATGAATGTGCCTTAGGCTGTTTCGAGAGGAAAGTTCTTCGGGTCATCTTTGGCCCCGTGTACATTGAAGGTGAATGGCGAAGAAGATATAACAGCGAACTTTACGGGTTGTACAACGACATGGACCTAGCCAGAAGGGTCAAGGTCCAGAGACTCAGATGGCTCGGTCATTTATAGCGGATGGACACCAAGGCTCCGGCCCGTAAAGCCTTCGACACCATTCTCGAGGGACGAAGAAGGAGAGGAAGACCGCAACTCAGGTGGCGCACTCAAGTGGAAGAGGACCTCAATCAACTTGGAGTGTAAAACTTGAGACAGCTAGCTATTGACCGAGCTGGCTGGCGGAGACTGTTGATTGAAGCCTAAGTCTACAACGGACTGTAGCGCCACCTTAAGCAAGTAAGTAAGAAAACACGAATTTTCCTTTTTTTTGCGATTTTAAACTGGATGTGTAATGTTTTAATATAAAAAACGTCGTTTATCTTTGAATAACAGCAAAATAAATAAAACAAAATCTGTCTTTTTGAAAAATAAATTAATCTAAAAGTAGAAACATATTGTGGAACAAGAAATGTTTTATTTGAGGATTCAAATATTAAAAATAAAAACAATAAAGACGTCATTTTGGCTATTTGAAAACGATATATTTGGAATGTTTCCAAAATCAATTAGGCTTTGAAAAACACTACTATAAAAAATATAGATATAAACATGTTTTCGACACAAATAAACTTAAAATATTTATTTCTTCTTCGATAGAAACAAGAAATTTATGGGACAGTTTATTAAGGTCTTCCGCATTTAAGTCGGTTTTAATAATGGTCAAGAAAAAAAAACTACTTCTTCGATATTAATTCGAATGCATGATTTTTATTTTCTGGGATAAAAGTAGTTTGGTTGAAACTGTGTTTTTTTTTTTTTTTGAACACTCAATGCAAAGAGGATCAAACATCGATGTTTTAGATTTTAATTTTATCGGAATTGAAAAGAAGATGAATCAAATTTTACACAAAAATCTGGAAAACATAAAAAAAAACAGCATTTGAAATTTTGTCAATACAAAGGTGAATTCCGAATTTTCGGTATTTAAAATTTGTTGCGATATTTGAAAAAGTACGTTTATGATCCGTTTGGCAGAGCATATTCCAGCAAGGACTTCAGTTGAAAAAAGTCTTAGTTACTGGAAGAAACTCAGTAAAAGGTGAAAAGGATAATGGTCATGTGAAAGCCTTATAAATTATTATTATTATTTTTTTTATAATTTGCACCCACGCTAGTGAATTTGTGTACCCTTATTATGCCAAAAACACAGTGAGTGCATTAGGAAGAAGGAAAGGGGAAGGAAAGGAGGTGTGGGTGTAAATTAGTCTTGAATTCTTGAGCATTGTAATGACTGGGAAAGACAGAGTGTGGAAGAGAGTTCCACATGCGCGTAGTATCGCTAAAAAATGATTCTCTATACTTGAGGGTACGTCCAAAATTGAGCTCGAGGGTTAACTGATGGGCATTCCCAGAAGCGCGGGTATTACGGGCGAATTGTTTAAGGGGATGAATGCACGAAATGTTACGACGCGACAGTGGTCTGAAGGAGTGAATGAATCAGTGATGTCTCTATCACCGATCATTCTTACGGCTCTTCTTTGTATACCCTCTAAGAGGCTTAAGTATGTTACTGGAGCACCTGCCCAAAGATGGGAATTGTACTCAAGCTTTGGACGGGAGAAAAATTTCTTGCATCTTCTTAAAAAACCTAAACATCTTTTGGCATTTTTGGCGATATCGCATATGTGCTCGGTCTACAAGAGGTGGTCAGTGATGCACATACCGAGAATATCGAGATGTTCGGTCTCATTGATGCAAGTGCCACTCATGAACAGTGCCACGGGAGGTATATCTCGCTTCAACGATACAAGACAACATTGAGTTTTCGAAGCATTAAACTCTACACGGTTTTTAATTCCCCATTGTACAATTCTATTTAATTCAGAGTTTAATGATGTTATCATATTTTGCCGTTGTAGTTCCAAATCCGAAGAGGAGGGATGTGAATCTGGAGGCCATTAATGAAAAATAAAAAAAAAGGTTCGGAGACAAAACGGAGCCCTTGGGGACACCAGTATTTATATTGTGGGTTTCAGACTTGAATCCGTGCAATACGAAGAAGGGATTCATCGGAGACACGCATTTTCGATAGAAGAGCAGGATGCCAGACTTTATCAAATTGAAGTAAAATTCAACTCAAATTAATTTTGAACACCAGTGTTCCACTTTTTTAATGTTTTATGTTGATTTTGTATTGTTATTTTTTCATTATTTTATGTTAATTATTTATGTGTGTTGTGTTATTTGTTTTAGTTTCGTTATGTGCTTACTAACAACTAACACCACACTAAGTGATGAGCCGGTGGTATAACGCAGTCCCTGTGTTGGCAAACCATTGGTCGTAATATGGTGCTTGCTACGACCAATTCTGATAGTGTGTAAAAAAATGCCTTTGAAATATCAAGTGCAACAATCTTACTTTCTCCCAAACGATGTAAAGATTTGTTTCACTGTTTGGTGAGATAAACCATCAAATCACCAGTGGACCTGTTGCTGCGAAAGCCGTACTGTCGGTCATTAAGAAGCTTTCGATCTTCGAGAAATTTCTTGAGCTGATAGTTTATCAGCGTTTTTATGACACATGCTATTTTTCAACTCCTCGGAACGAGCCCAGAAAAATACGATAGATGAAAAAAGTTTACGCAAGCGTTTTGCCAGCGTGGAAGAACACCTCATCAGATTAATAGCGGGGATACTATCCGGACCAGCGTATTTATGTATGTTGAGATCCTTTAGACGCGCTCAAGAACAGGCGGAGTCATGACACTCTGTGGCAGCAAAGAGTTGGCGGCGAACTGCCTAGCAAAAAGGTTAGCTTTCGCGAGAGAGCTAACAACTGGAATGTCATTGTCAACGAGCGTAGGGACCGAAGAAGAAGAAGAATTCTTCATACTTTTTACAAATGACCGAAAATTCTTACTGCCTTTGGGACATTGCAGTATTTTTTGGCTTAGTTTTTGGTCATGTAAAGATTTGGTCCGTTGAATATGGGCATTGCAAGCCTTCCTGGCTTGTTTAAACTTGTTCCGGTAGTTTACTTCTTTTTCCCTGATAACCTCCTTACAGCTTGAATCGAACCATGAATTTTCCTTGGCTTTGTTGCTTTTAACCCTATTCGGGATACAAGTTTTCATTCCCAAAATAATCATGTTAGTAATCATATCTGCGCTGGAACCTATGTCACTATCGAGGAAGCATAGTGACCAGTTTAAGATTCGGAAAAAGTTGTTGAGACCGTCCCAGTTGGCTTTCTCGTATTGCCATACGATTCTCTTCTGAGGTCTTTCTCGAACTGGATTTGTTTAACACGAGGAATTTGCAGATACGATACTATGTTCTGATCTGCCTAGAGGTGTTAATACACTGACGTAAGAAACAAGTCAAGAGTATTTTCCGCTTGGCCATTAATGTCCGATATTCGAGCGGGCTCGGTGACAAGCTGGGTAAGGTGGTTAAACTCGGCAAAGACTTCAGTTAATTCAAAACAAAATTTTTGGAAGATAAAACTTTGACTTACAAGAAATAACAACATGGAAACAAACAAAAATAAGGATATAAAGACAAAAATCTTTTGGTGTAAGCTTAACTCAACTTAAATGGACTTTAAAGAAATTCATAGTGTGCTCTTTACCAGTTTATATACAAATATGCAATCAAGATATTTATCAAGTCTATTTCACAGTTTTTTTTGCTGCTAAGCAGAATGTCGTGGGTTCGAGTCCTACTCGTGCCCATAGTTTTTATTTCATCTTTCACGGACACTGCCTCTTGCGAAGAACTGATAAAACTTTCAAGAGTATCATCTGTCATGAAAAAGTGTTTCTCAACTTTGCCGTTCGAAATCGACGTTAAACTGTAGGTCCCCTCAATTCTTCGTACGCACCTAGAGAATTGTTGATGAGAGTAAGCAACTAAGACCTTGGCTCTTCAGAGCTGTCACGCGACTTTATTTATTTTTTTTATTTCACAGTAAAGAAATTATGTATTTGGGGGTTTCTCCACCTGGGAACCACTGTGCTGCGCCTCCCATGCTGAGATGGGATTGCAAACATAATAAAAAAATAAATATTTATATAGAAGTAAATATGCACTAAAAATACCTAATCAAATTTTTCTTTTTGAAGAACCTGTCAAAAACTGTCCGCACCTTACCTAGAGAGATATGTATCAAAATTCATGAAAATATCATATCTGGCATTTATCCAAAATCACAAAATCTACGTTTTTTTTCCAAAAAAAAAAAAAAAAAATAAGACAAAGTCTGCAATTACCTCGCACCGTCATTAGCCTCGTGCTTTCTGCCGATGACCTTGACTTTGAATGCTATAAATAGCTTTAAGCCAAACTACTCTTCAAAACATGTCCCTAAAACCAATGGCATATGAACGACCTCAACAAAAACACATAATCAAAAGTTCAAGGACAGCGATGCCATGCTCACGATTCTTCTAAAACTGACCCTGGTACTGCTCTCCCTATTTTCAATGCCAGTGCCACCTGTTTTCCCATTTAAGACCAATGTTTCACTACGAACTTGGACTTCAGAAACAACAGCTGGCATTGCCAAGCAAATCTAACTTTCCTGTCAAGATTCCTCTAGAAAGGAATCAAGAACAAAGAAATCCCTAAACTTAAAGTGTCTTGTGATTGTGTTTTTTTGTTTTTGTTTTTGTTTTTGGTTTTTTTTTTTTATTTTTTTTTTTATTTAAAAGTAAACAATAATAAAAACCTAATAGTTAATAATAATATATGTAGTTCTTATAACCTAACAATAAGTTTTAGTTCTTTTTTTTTAATTGTCAAAAAATTATGAAACATAATGAATTTCATATATGTATTGCTGAAAGAGAAATTTTAATGGATTCATTCATGGGAAGAGACCATACAAACAAGATTCTTCATGCCAACGCACAGATATGCTTCCAGGTACTCTTGTTTTTCTCTGTTTCCATGCTTACAAAATCGAACAAGGAAACATTTAAGAAAAACTCCACAAGAGTTTGGAAGCAATCGGCCAGGCCATAAATCATGATTTGGTGCAAAACATCTAGGAACTGTTGGAGTGGTACCGGTGCGTGTGTCAGAGGAAGAAGAAGAAAATTTACATTTACTTTTTTTTTGTTTTTTCAGAGAGTGAGAGAGAGAGAAAACAAATTTCACAACAAAGAAAAATTAGCTTAAATATTATTCCTATTCCTCTTCGTCCACACCCACACATGATGGGCAAACAGGTTTGCCTTCCATAGCGTAGAATGACTTGCCTCGGACGGCCTTTTTGCAGTCCTAAATTTTTAGAATAAAATTTATTTTCAAAGAAAATATATTGAGAAATTGTTAAATTTAGCAAGAAAATAAAAATACCCACCCTGCAGACAAAACAATCCGGATGCCACTGCGAGTTCAAAGCAGAGATATAATTCTCCATGATTGCCCGATTGCAACCGTTGCATTTGGGTGCGAACATCTCGTAGTAATCGGTGCGGCAGTATGGCTTGCCGTCACGTTCATGGAAGCCATCTTCACCAAATTGCTGACCACATTGAGCACAGAAGAAATGCTCTGTATGCCAGGTCTTGTCCAAAGCTGTGACGCATTTCTGCAAATAGAACAAAAAGTATTCCAAAATTCATTACGAACGATGAACAAAGTCCTCTTCTTACATCCAAAATAGCACCATTACAATAGGCACAACGGGGACTGAACAAATTATGATAATCTGGTTCACAGTACGGGAAACCTTCACGCTCGAAGAAGTTACGTGTACCCAATTCTTGGCTGCAATGATTGCATGTAAAATGCTCGGGATGCCATGTTTTACCCAAAGCTGTGATCACTTGACCGACAATGGGTTTTTCGCAGGCATTGCAGCAGCCCTTTTGAACAGTGTTTACACCTTGACGAGACATATTGGCTTGTAAACTACCAAGCATAGAATCTAACTGATCGCCTCCAACAATATGTGTTGCTGGATGTGGATGAGGATGAAGGTCTTCTACGATTGTAGAAGTTTCAGTGATTTCGGTTTGGGTTAGATGGGAGATGCCTTTGTTTGGTTTGGCGTAGTCCGTAACAACAGCTTGGTGGTGATGGGAACCGGAATTGACCTGCAATGAAATTAATTTAAAACGTTTATTTTATAGAAAAAATCAACTTTATCGTTTTGTGAAGGCCAATATGAGGTAGGCTAACAAATTTCAAAATATTTTAACTCTGAAAATTTGTTCCGGAAATAGAATACTCCGAAAAGTGAACAAAATTGTAGTAAGTCCATTTTCGGAAATCAAAACGAAAAATAACCGATTTATAAAATAAAACATCAAATAACCGGTTGATATCTTTAAGAAGAAACAGTTCTCTTTTAGTTTTGTGAAATTTTTTGTACGGGTTCAGACGACCGATTTTCCGTGCGTTGCTTTGTAGATTTGGATAAAAATCCTTTCAAAGTTGTTGATCCATAAAAATGTATTCAAACTCCTTGTGGTTCAAAAATGTCTTCGAAAATCCCGTTTCTAAGGTCTTTTTTGTCCAAAAAACAACCAAAATCCAACCGAAACGAATCGAACGAATTTTTTCTTATTTAATTCAAGAAAAAAAAAATCCAAATATTTTCTTTCTTCTTACTTGTTAACAAAAGTTAGCCGGAGCACTGTCCAAATCGTTTGATCGAAATGTTTAAACTGAAAACACTTTTATGTGGACGATTCCAACTCAAAAATTTGTTTGAGGCTAAATTTGAAAATGATGTTTCGTTTTTGTGTGTGATGTTAATATGTGTGTGTTACCAAAAATAAAAATATTCAATTCTTTTCATTTGCGATCATGTCTTTCGTTGTAGACATATCTCATCATATATCTCTAGGAGTACCTATAAAATAGCGTTTTTTTAACGCCGTTGATTGCGTCTTTTGAACGTTTGTTAGTTTACCGCTACTCCACCCCTTCAATTTGATCATCAAACAGCAAATCAGAACTTATTATTATAGCGAAAGAAGAAAAAAGAGTGTTTCCGAGTCTTTTGACGAAGGTCGTGTCTGAGAGATTTTCCTCTTAATACATTTCAAATTATAAATCAAGAGGGTATGAATTTTAATTCCTCCAATTATGACACTTTTTTTTTCTTGGGGTGGAAGAGGTTTTGACGGGTGATTCCAATGCTAATAGCAAACAATGACATTGACGTCTTTTATGGACATTTGCAATTCGAAATTAGAATTTTTCTGAGCGTTTTTTGAATCAGTGAACTGCAACTGAGAAATTGGCTTAATTTTTGGTTGAGATGTTAAGAATGGCAACATTGAAAAAGTGACATGGATGAATTTATCAAAATTTGAAAACGATTCCTATTTCTTTAATACATCGAAAATCCTATTATTAAGTTGTTAACAACGAAAATAAAGGAAAAATGAGAGGAAATGATTTTTGCGTTTTCGTTACGAAAGCGGGAAAAGTTTAGAAGTGCCTATTGCCGTAGTCGTCGTTTCGGGCCGTGTGCAAATTTGTGTATATTTTACAAATAAATTATTATTTTCCCATGTCCGTATAGTACGTTTGCGTCGCGTTAGGTCCTCCTCCGTCTTCGTTATGTTTTCCTCTTTTAAAATGTACTTCCCCTCCATGCAGTAGATACTTAAACAATATAGTTACGATAACGAGTAGATTCGCGAGGGACGTGATCTCGAAAATGGACTTGAAGAGGATGGATTTTGTGCTATTAATTTATTATTTGAATACTAGTTTAGTAGAAAATATATACGACTATTTTATATGACAGAATATTGAATGCAACAGTGTCTCGAGTTGTCACCAACTGGGTATGACATTGTGTGTCAGAATTATAAGCCATTTAATCATATCATATTTAATAAATGTAAAAAAATGAAGAAAATAGAAATTGTCAGTAAGCGTCGCAAGAAACTAAATAGATACTAGAGCTATGAATTTGAATTTTATGAGAAAGTAGTTGCAAGGGATACAATTTTTCTTCTTTTATAATTTGCACCCACTCAAGAGATTTTTTATACCCTTTTTATGCCAGAGACACAGTGAGTGCATTAGGAAGATAGGAGGAAAGGAGGTGTCGGTGTAAATTAATGTTGAATTCTTGAACATTGTAATGACATATCCGACATTGTATGACCGAACATCTCGAGATTCTCGATATGTGCATCACTGACCACCTCTTGTGGACCGAGCACATATGCGATGTCGCCAAAAATGCCACAAGATGTTTTTTAAGAAGATGCAAGAAATTTTGCTCCCTGTCTGATTTGGCTATTATTTATAAGACTTATATCCGTCCCAAGTTTGAGTACAATTCCCATTTTTGGGCTGTTGCTCCAGTAACATAATTGGATAGTATTCAAGGAAGAGCAAGAAGAATGATCAGTGATATAGACATCACTGATTCATTCACTCCGTCAGACCACCGTCGTAACGTTTCGTGTCTCTCTATGTTTTATCGTTACTTCTACGGGAAGTGCCTGTTGCATTCCTCCTCTTAAACAATTCAACCGTAATACCCGCGCTTGCAGAAATGCCCATCAGTTTACCCTCGAGCCCAACTTCTTCGGACGTACTCTCAAGTATAGAGAATCATTTTTTAGCGATACTACGCGAATATGGAACTCTCTAGCACACTCTGTCTTTCCCAATCATTACAATGTTCAAGAATTCAAGACCAATGTACAGCGACACCTTCTTTCCTACCCCTTCCTTTCTTCCTAAAGCACTCACTGTGTCTCTGGCATAAAAGGGGGATAAGAAATGTGTACGACTGGGTCGTACGAACTTGCTCTTGTATTCCAAAACTGAACTCACACAATTTTTTTAAAAATTAAAGCATGTAATTATAAATTCAAACATAAAAATGTAAATTGAAATATGTATTTCAAAACCACATTTTATCTGGACAAAAAATGAATTTCATAAAATTTCTTAAGAAATTGTTGGTTATGAAGCTTTCAAGGACATGTTAATATACACACAATATTTCAATTTTGATATTAAATATATCAATCCGTTTTCGAAATACCTACAGAATTTTGAAAAAAAAAAAGTTAAAGACTTTTATTTCGTACACTGATCGTGGACGAGTGATTAAGGCTGTAGGTGCTTTTACAGACAGGCAGACAGACGGAGCCACTTTTATCGACTTCTCTATCTCAACGATTTTACGAATCCATATATTCTTTATGTCGCTAGAAAAGGGTCGAATTAATGGTTATTTTGTATGCCTGTTGTCAACACACCCCTATCAGGCCCACACCCTAACAAAAATATGTGATCGCAGGATCTCTTCTTTTTGTGGTCACATATGAGCACCTAACCCAAACTTTCCTCTATATTTGCATCCAACAATCAACACCCCACCAAATAAAATATATCCTTTTTTCCCTCCTTATTCCACTCAAGCGTCAATCATCCATGTGCTAACGACATGGCTGTGTCCAATTACGTATTCCCAACAATAACAATACAGTTTTTCGCCCGTTCATCTAATGTATCCTCCATCCGAATATATTTGTGACCTGTGAGTCTATTTATTGTTCATTGCTTACTGGGATGGTTTCCCTTTAACCACTTATGACTTTCCATACTAGTAGGAACTAATTCTGGATAAATGGGATGGTGATTTCGATTTGTATCGTCTTCAATGTAACTGCAGTATGAATTTTAAACTAGTCCCCACTGCCGAAAAAAAATTGCCTAAACTAAAAGCAAAATACCAGTTGAGTCAGTTAACATGCAAAAATTATAAAACACTTACGGAGATTATTTTTATAAGCTTTAAAACTTTAAGACTATAAAAATTAGCCAAATTAAAAAATATGTTAGTCATCTTATCGAAAATGGTTCCTAATGGCAACTCTGATCATCTTGATGCTTAGAAGTGCATACATACATATATGTTCATATTTGTGATTTGTGAAAGGTTTGAGGAATTCGGTGGCAGTTCTTTTGTTGTGTTTTGCGTATGCAAACAGTAAGGTAAAGAAAAGCCGTGATGATCTTTAATAAATTCTTTAATTTTCTTGGCCTCTACTTGGTGGAAGACATTAATATTAGAGAAAATCATTTTTTTTTTATTTTTTTATTTTTACACCACACATTTGTATTACATGTAATTATGTTTGTAAAGAATTTGACTATGTATGTTTACATCCGTATACTTAATTTATATATGTAATTGTTATTGATGTTTGTCTTAACATTGTTACATGTAATCTAAATTTGTAAAGTAATTGACTATGTATGTATATGTACGTATACTTAATTTATTTAAATGTATTTGTTTTCGTTAACAATCTGATACGTTTGAGTGAGCTTTTTTATTTTGAATGCTTTAGTCTGAAGAAGGTAATGTGTGCCGAAACAACTGTCGCAAAAAGTCAAAGTTAAAGTGGAAGAAACAAATCAAATAAAAAAATGATTTTCTCTAATGATCTTTAATAAAGCCTGGCATATGAAACTACATATATGTATATTAAGATTAACCTGCCTTATTAGGGGCAGCAATTCCTGTGTACGTCTACGTGCATAACAATTAAGCAAACTCTTCATGTAGCATTTTCGTTATTTTACTGTTCATTGTTCACAGCATAGAGAATATATAATACTTAACCTAGAGTCGCGACCTTTTCCTCCCATTGCTGAAAACACCCTCAACATTTTTCTGAGGTGAACTCTCACAATCCTCTCTTTTTTTCGTGTCCGTGAATCTTTGTAATAGGTGAAAAAAATGGAGTACTCAGCCGTGAGCAGCGTTGCCATCCGCTTTAGACGAAAAAATGCATTAGTTAGAAAAAAAGGATGCCTATTTCATTTAAAAAAATGCCTTTCCTTGTCAGTGGGAGTAAGAAAAAACAAAACAAAACAACATCACAATTCAATTTTTTCTTAAATTTAAGGTCTAAATTGTTGTTATTTTCATATTGAAGTGTAGTCCGGTTATGGCTCCGAAGATCTTGTGGAAGCGGAAATGACAAAAAAACGATAAGGGTGATCATCGGGGCGTACCAAAACGGTCTACTAAAGGCATAGTGCTGACCGGAAACGACAACAGCCACCGACAACCAAAACGTACGCGGACTTCTTTCACCGGGACTGGCACGCTGGCGTAGCACGGCTTAGCTCGCCGGATGGGGAGGGATCTTGTCCCGATAAAAGACATAGACACAAAACAACAAACAAACATAAATCGTGCCATTTAAATAACTTCAAAACTGAAGTTAACGAAATACATAACATAGATACCGATAGGGAATACCACTGCTTACCTCGATGACGTAACTCACTTCGGGCGCTACAGATGTTGTGTAGCTGCGCCCCCACCCATCCTGGAGTCCCTTCAAGGTTGATTGAGACTCCCCACTGCCTTGAGCTAGGTTAAGCTCGCGTAATCACTCCTCGCTCGTTCAAAAGCTTACTCCCCCTCTTTCCACCCCCCCTGAATATTCTCACCAAAACATGCCTAAATACTCATTAATGGAATGAAAGTCCGAGATTTGACGTGATTTACAAATCATTTTTATTGATATCCTAAAGTACTATTGCTATAAAGCATGACGTTAGCAAAATTCTTTAATTTTATCATTGATAAAAGGTTAAGCCACTAAGCAATATTTGACTAAATCATACATGCAATGTAATAGATTCATAAACAGAAATATTGAAATGGATCAATAACAAATGAACAATTGAATCATTAATGAATGAACCAAAAATATCAGGAAAAATAAACAAATTAACAAAACAAAAGTTACGCTATTAAACTAAAATAATTGGCTAGGTTAAATCAAAATTTCTTCATGGGCGTTCTAGTACCGATTCTATTCCCGCTTCGTTAGAAGGAGGGGCCCCGTTTTTCGGGAGCCTTGCAAACGGCCGCGGACTTTACTTCCTACCTAAAAGGAGCTCGCTTTAGGGGATTCTGGGTTTAAAGGTTTCTTCCCACCGGACTAAAATCGTACCGACACGAGGGGAAAAAGAATTAGGTCATCTGAACCAAAACCCTGAACAACTCTTAGTTTTTAAGATACTGATTTCATATTTTAATATGGTGCCCTTGCACAAAAATTTTCATTTTGACACTCGAAATTATTGAAATTCAAAGTAATAAGGTGCGAACAAAATAAATATAATGAAAAAAAAACTTATCACGCCAAAAAAATATAGGTGAAATTATACTCAGGACATCACAAACACACATATCTCCGACCTTAATAAGCTCCAGCCTCTACGGACGTATATTTCCCTCTTTCCATTTGTTTTGGGATCTTTTGGGATGCCTTTGAGCCTTGGCTCAGATCTGAACCGTTGTTTCGGGTTCCTCTGCTTACGCCCGCTTCTGTCCAGTTAGCCCAAAAATCAAGTAGGGAAGCTTTGGAGAAATCGGTCGAGGTACGAAATATGAGACGAATTTTGCGCAGCAGTATGGGACGAAGTATGCGACGAAGGGATGTGGCGGCCACGCTGTCGCTGGTGACCGCCAAATTTTCTTACTAAATCTAACTTTCGGCTTATCAGCTTACTCTATCCGGACCATTTTTATTCCCAGTAATTAACTATTTCTTTTTGCACTTGCACTTATTGCTCTTAGCTTAATGCCTAAGCTATACTTTTAGCTTTTCCAACGACTTAACGAACTTAGCTAAGCTAACGATACGATTTCTGCACTGGGACTGCGTATATCCGGTGTTAACTTGCAACTGATTTCTTATCGCATTTGATTCTTGGATGGAACCGGACTCGATTTTACTTACTGTTAAGTAAATAAATCATCCGAGATCAGACCATCATCTACCTACACGAAAAGGTTCAAGGTCTCGCTTTTTTTCTCTTCCACGCACCATAATGCATATGCAAATATTCAAAGGTGTATTTCAATACCAACACCGACACCTTCCCATTGCATATCATATTGTGCGTACAAAAAAAAAATGCTACGAAAATTAAGGCAATTGCATTGGGTGACGTCACCTTTGAATTGCATCGCGGCCGTCGACTTGTCTCCTCAAAGGCTGCTACCTAAACATAATGCTTATGCTAACCCTAGCCTAGCTTAGAACCTTAGCTTAAATACTAACCTCATTAATCGGTTCGAATCGGTACTTTCAACTTTGAGTTTCTAAGCCTAATGTATACGCCGGAAAGTAGGCATTTATTTGTGGATAATGCTGCAATTCAAAATTAGTTCCATATTGCAGGTTGCTTTTGAAGAAGAAGTTTTGGAAATCCTGTTCCAGCCATGAAGTAAGTCATTGAAGTCCGGGTTTGAGTAAAGACATTTTATTTGTTTTCGCGATTATTGTTCCTGACATGAAAATTTTCTTTACAGGTGCCCGCAACAAAATACCTAAACAAAAGTTTTGTTTGCCAAGAACTTAGAACTTAAAACTAAAACCTTAAATTCAAATCGAATTATTGAGAATCGTATGAACACATAATAAAAGAGGATTAACTTACTTTTCAGTTAAAAAACGTCGAGGTCGAATGCATACTTATGTTAGTAAATTAACAAACCACAATGAATACAAAAATGGTTTACTTTCAGCTTAACATAAGAAGTAGACAAAACAAAACGATAGAGAACAGTTTGCACAGTTTGGAATAGAAAAGTACAGCTTTTTGGTGTTCATTGAGACATTTTCTGTTCCAAACTGTTCTGGTTTGGTGTTCATTGAGTCTATCCAGAATAGTTTGGAACAGTTTAGGACAGGATTGTGTCACCTTTTTAGGTAGAACAGCATAGATCAAGTGAGACAAATTTAAACTGTCAAAAAGTCGGGTGTTCTAACTTGTTCCAAAGTGTTCTGACATTTCTCAAGAAGCTGATGTGCTGTATTGTGCTGTGCTGTCTTTTTTCTCACTAAACAAAGGTAGAAAGTCTAACATCTGAACTTCCCTGATAAGACAGTGAGACAGATGAAATCCAGAAGAAAATTCGGAAAATTCGAACAGCTTAAAGGTGGAAAAACATTTCATAAGGACGAAATTATCATTTAACAATCTTATATATTTAATATTTTAAGAATGCGTTAGTAAAATAACAAAGTTAGAAGTTTGAAACTGAAATGAAAAAAAGTTTCCTTTTTACAAAAAATAAGCCTTAGCTTGCAAAATAATATCTAAAAGGCATGGTTGGCATCGCTGGCCGTGAGTAAATTTTTGTTCCTGTTGCCAGTGACAGACTTTCACCACAGCAAATACGAGACTAAAGGCACGATTGTATGTTCCTAAGGGTAGTATGTGTACTATTTCGATTTTTTTAAAGATTTATTAAGATTTTTGATATAAATATTGGTAAATTATAGTGCAATTATATGTTAAAAGTGCAAAGAAACAATATAACGTATTTATTACATGAATTTTTTTTGTATGTTTAATTTTTTTTGGAAAATTTTGAGCTCAACGGAATATTATTTTCGAAATCTGAGCCCATGAAACCCACCTCGACTCAAACCTGAGCATTGTATCTAACTCAGTGTGAATGTATTGGTGCAATCTCTCATTTAAAAAGCATTGGAAAACTAGCACATTCTCACTGGGTTAGTACAAAACGACCAAATTGCAATTGCAAATCGTAGGCAAAAAAGGGAGCGAATACCCGAAGTCACGAAGTTAATGTTCAGGAATGTGGACATTTTATTTTCTTGGCTAAGATTTATATTTAAATGTATTAAAATGAATTTTAATTTTGTAATTGTATGTCCCTTCTATCCACCTCGATTCTCAGCTGAAGAGTTCACAAAAGTATATGAAATACGTTTATATATATAGAGAGATAAGTACATGGGTATTCATTAAATCTTGTATAAGACTGAAAAAACTGATTCCAATTATTTGGTAAGGCTTGGGTGTAGTATTGAGATTCAAAATAATAAATGTTTTCAATTAATAAACTGTATAATTTTTCTTTTAAACATACATTAAGAAACCAGGTTATCCCTAGACGTTTTAAATCTTTTGCCTTTACTTTTAGAGTAAAGTTAATTGCCATGTACCAACTTACACTTAACTCAAAAAAAAAAAAAAAAACTCAATATGTAAAAACGAATATAATTTATTAAAAATAAGATTAACATTTAAATATGTGCCTCGTAAATACATTCTTTTTCTAAAATTTAAATGCCAAAGAGATTTAAACCTTATCCTTGATTTATTGAATTTTTTTTTTAAATCGTCGCGGAGCCGTTTTTTTAGATTAATTGTTTATATATAATTTTTTTTCAAAAATGTCTTAAAATTAATTTGGGTATGCATATTATATGTCAATTTTGATTTTTAATATTAATTTGTTTTCGAGATACAGAATTAAAAAAAAAAAAGTTTAAAAATATTTTTAAAAATTCCAAAAAAGAATTTGAAATTTTTTTGAATACAAATTTTGGGCAATATATGCGTATTTTCAAAAAAAAAAAAAAAAATACGCTGACCGAACTTTTATTTTTCGAGAAAATCTATTGAGAAAAAAACGGTTCTATGGGAGGTTCCGTTTTGGAGCAATACAAAAATATTTTTTTTACATAAAAAAAAACAATTTTTGAAAAAACAAAATTCGAGGAAGTTTAAAAAAAATCGTAGGAACCGTTTTTGAGAATGTTGAAAGTTTTGGTTTTTGGCCAAAATAATCGTAAATTTTGATCTTAAAAAAAAAAAAATGAAAACAACGACCAACGCGAATTCGCTCAAACCTCTAATTTTCAAGTTTGAAGTCAATCGGACCAGTGGTTAAGGCTGTAGTTGCGTTTACAGACAGACAGACAGACGGACGGAATCGCCGGACCCACTTTTTTCGACTAATCATTATCTATCATCGTAATGTCATATCTCATCAAAAGCTTAACTTTTCTCACGAATTCAATACTTGCCATTTATTCTATATGTCGCAAGTAAAAATCTCTTGAGTGTGTGTAAATTATAAAAAAAAAGACAAAAAAATTTTTTTTTTAATATTTCTGCCAGCTATTGCTAAATAGTATTGATCCATATGCGAAATTTCGAAATCCCCGTAAGTGCAGTTTCACTTTCACCACTCCTCCTCTGATATCAGTCACGAAACTGCTGGTCAGTAAGTTTCAAGTAACAAATCTCAAAGCAAGAAATCCATTG
The DNA here is from genome assembly GCA_920937365.1 of Sphaerophoria rueppellii. Lineage (NCBI taxonomy): Eukaryota > Metazoa > Arthropoda > Insecta > Diptera > Syrphidae > Sphaerophoria > Sphaerophoria rueppellii. The sequence continues at coordinate 60,892,352 of CAKKXW010000002.1, forward strand.
TGTGAACTCTCCATTTAAGAATGAAAGTCTAACATAGTTGGAGAAAAAAAATCTTCGTGACCCCGATCGTGTTGACTTATTTTAACAAATAAAAACGTCAAAATAAATTGCTATCATCGATAATACAGAAAGAGCACATTTATTTAGACAGATGAAAATAATGTTTCCATTATATGTTCGTTGCAAAGTCAAAATTAAAATTTATTTTCCTCGAAAAAGGAAAACAAAAGAAATTTTGTATAAGCAACAAAATGTTGTTGCTCGAAATGATATCAAAATTGATCAGAAAAATTAAAATTAACCGGATGAAAGATAACGACTAACGAGTCTTTTCATTTAAGAACCTAACTCGTATGAAATGTTTCCATTCGTTTGTATATATTCGGGATGGGAACGTGTGCCAAAATTTGCACACTTCTAAATTTCGGGGTTGTTGTGGTTTATTAATTTGTGTATATATATTTTTTTTAAATTATGACGATGCTTGACGAAAGGCAGACATCTTTGGCACATGTTTTGTATTAAGAGTAATAAATTAGAGACTTTTAAAAAGTATTAAAAATATAAAATTTTGAAGGAAGGCTTATTGCTTCGAAGCATGGGTAGGTAGGTACTTTGAGGTGGAAATTTTCCAACTGAAACAAATTTAAAATGCTTTACAACTAGTACCTTTTCTAAAAGTCACTTGTGTTTGTTCATTTTGATAAAGTGAAACTTTGTTTGGTTACAAAAGTAAGAGTTTCATCCACTAAAAATGTATAATCAGCGTTGCCGAAATTATTACCAAGAGAGCATTTGTACTCCCGTATTCCGCTATACATGAAAATACTACCCTTGGAACCTTAAAGGAACATATAAAATTATAATATAATAACTACCGGGCTTACATATTTATTTTTATCATTATTTGAGCAAACACAACTAGTCTAATGGTAATAAGTCGCACGAAAGAGGCGGGCAATAGACTCGCCATTTCTTGAGGTAACTCTCATCAAACCTACCCTTCAATAAAGTGATTGGGAAGTGTGTTTTGTGGCTTGTAGCACCATCCAAATCGGTAATCATGGTGCGATAACTGATGACTGATTTGGATCATTTTGCTTCGGACGCCTAAACGGCAGCGATTTTTTCGAAACTTCGACCTAACCATTAACTCACTGACACGGCAGCATTACACAACGATTATGTTGACTCAAATTTTTGCACGCGACTTGTTATTGCCGGGGTGGAATCGTGTTAGCTGAGAGTTGACACTCAATTTTCTTTTCTTTTTTTCCTGAATTTGACTGTCGACTATCAAAAATCAGCTTACACGATTCCTCCCCCGGTCTGCTAGGGCGAGAATTACGGCCGAACATCTTAGTAATTAACGCTCTTAAATTTAATTCATTAGCGAAAGGGTAGGTTAGAGTGGCTCTTTTGGGCAGCCTCTGCCCAGGAACACAATTAGCGCTTCAAATGCACCATTTTGATACCATAAACTCGAAGTTACCTAAAAAGAATACTTTATATGCAGTACAGTGCATAAAAGAGATTTGGAGTGTTTAAATCCAATTGGTTTTGTTAAAATAGGGAATCAAGTTCCTAATCATAATATTTGCGAAACCGAAGGCCATTGTTCTGGCATTTAGAAGGGCCCGGCACTCACACAAAAAGTGCTGGAGTGTTTCCCCCTGAGTCGTATCTCTACAGTTACGACAAAATTCATTGTGGTTGATATCAAGCTTCAAGGCATGTTATCCAACCGGCCAGTGTCCTGTGCAAATAGCAACTATTCTGCCAAGGTCTGACCTAGGTTCTTTCAGAAGTTCCTTGGTACGTTTGTGGTCGTAAGTGGGCCATATCTGTCTCGAGATATTGCAGTTGGTGAGATTTTTCCATCTTACGTTAGACTTTTTTTAGAAAATGTTTTTGAATATCCGTTTTCATGACTCCTAAGGGAATTCAGCGGTTTCATTACCTTGAATGTCACTGTGCCCTGGTACCCGACTAGATTAATTTTTATATTGTCGTTAAAACTTCAATTGCTTTCTAAGCCCAGCATCATCCCAGTCCTGCTGTATGGTGCAGAAGCATGGACCCTGACAAAATCGGATGAAAGTGCCTTAGGCTGTTTCGAGAGGAAAGTTCTTCGGGTCATCTCCGGCCCGGAAGACCGCGACTCAGGTGGCGCACTCAAGTGGAAGAGGACCTCAATCAACTTGGAGTGCAAAACTAGAGACGACTAGCTAAGGATCGAGCTAGCTGGCGGAACCTGTTGATTGAACCTACATGATTGTCTTATCGCTAGAACTTCATCTTGAAATATGCTACATCTGTCGGGCAGTCTAAAGGATTTTTTAATACCCAATTTTTCGGAGAAGACACCACCCCAACACCGAGTTCTATCTTGGAACCATCAGTGTAAACTGTGATGTCGAAAGTTTACAGGAAAAATACAGGAACTCAAAACTACAGTTCTTTGTGCACGCGGTCGGCCTTTGGAACTCCTTGCCTAACAATCTGAGGGGAATTCACAGCTACAATAGTTTTGAGAAATCTTTGAAAAACCTATATAAATGCTGAAACTGTTTCTGAAAATATTATTGTTTTTTTTTTCTTTTCGTTTTTGTTCATAAATTTATAAAATTATTCTCACTTTCTCTCACTCTTTCTTTTTTTTTTCTGTAATAATCAAACATGTAACTTCAAATAATTATAATAATTGTTATTTAGTTTTAACTTTTTTCATAATTGCTACATAATTTTTAAAATTAAATGAATGTATACTAAGTATTAATAATAAGACACTTTGTTTTAAAATGCTTATCGTTTAATAAATAAAATATGAAAATATGAAAATATGAAATATGAAATCCTTTGTAGGGCTATTAATTTTCCAATTTTGCCTAGTAGGAATTTCAACCTTAAATCAACAATTTTCCGCAACGCAAATATGGTCGAGCTTAAATTTGTATTCGAGCTAATTGTCATCGGACAAAAATATGGCAACCAAAATTTTTCAGTCTGTACTGTACAGCTTTAAACACAATTTAAAAAAACTCCGCAAACAATTTTCTGCGGGCAAATCAGAATTCAAACTATCAAAAATAAAGCTAGTCATCGCACCACATTGTTACTCATAGTATTGCGTTACTTCATATCGGAAAAAATTCCGAATTGTAAGTCGGAAGAATACCACGAAGCAAAACTTGTCCGAAACGTACGAAATCGGACAAAATTCCGCTCCGAAAAATACCTCGATAGGGCAGATTAAGCTGGTTAGAAAATTATTCAGTTTAAACAAAGTCCAATATTCAACAGTTGGTAACGTGTAGTCAGAGGGTTATAGTTTTATTTCTTTACGTAATAGATTTAGAATTTTACTATGACCGAAAGACTTTGCAGTCCAGTCTCTCAGTCTTAAAGCACTATAGGAGATTGTTTCATGAATGTGAAGGTCGATGGGAAAAAGATTCAGAATGACTGTGAGTGCATCAGTAGGACAAGATCTACACAATGCAGGCAGTTCTTTGAACTCTTTTTAGCTTATCGGTGTTATATTTTTTGTCTAGGGCAGGCCACTATGCTATTGATCAGTATGTCAGAATGGGACGAACTAGTGAAAGGGTACATTCATTTGTTTAATCCCTTCAATATCAAAATACTCTCCTCTAGAACTTGAAATTATTCCTCTGTGTAAATTTCAAACGGCAGCCCTGCGTATAATCAAACAGATTTCAACTATGTACTCCCGTTTCCTCATTAAACCTATATACATGCATGTTTATTAAAAAACTAAACATCGGCAAGACAAAATTTGTTCACACAGAGCTAATTATACAAATTTAACACTTGATTCATTGGTATCAATTAACACTTATTTGTATACATAATTAATCTATACGAAGAGGAATTGTTTCACGCGCTGGAGAAAAAAAAAACAACAATGTTCTATTTTAAGTTTTGGTTTTCTTTTTTTTAATATTCTAATTTTACTGTCAGCGAACTATATTGCAAATTGAGAGAAAAATTCTTCGATCTGCATTCATGGAGAATGGAGACGAAGATTCAACCAAGAACTGTACGAGCTCACTGACCTAGCCAGAAAAGTTAAGGTCCAACGACTTAGATGGTTGGGACATGTTGAGCGAATGGAAAATAATGTTCCGGCTCGTAGAGTCTTCGATTGCAACCCGGAAGGACGTCGCAGAAGAGGAAGACCGCGACTCAGGTGGAGCACATAGGTGGTAGAGGACCTGAACCAACTTGGCGTGCGAAACTGGAGACAGCTAGCCAGGGACCGAGCTGGCTGGAGAAGTTTGTTGGGTGAGGCCCTAGTCTGACCTGGACTGTAGCACCAACATAAGTAAGCAAGTAAAAACTGTATTGTAAATCGATAAATTGAGCATTGGAAAGTTTGGAAAAGAAAAAATATTTTGTTTGTAGTACAACATTTTTATTTTGTTTAAAATTTGTAGTGTCTGTAATAATATGGTCGGGGACTGTATTTTAATTTTTCAGCAAAATGTAGTTCTTGTTTGGATTATTATTATTATTTCAGTTGACGTTGTTTACCAATTGTTATGAAGCAATATGAGGCGAAAATATTTTCTAAAATTATTTTTATATTTTTAAATTTGTTTTTGTCTTTTTGCTTTCCAACCCACCATTCAGTCAGCAAGTAATTCTAATTAATTTCTGTTTTACTTGATTCTGAGATTCGAGGTGACGTAAATGTATACTTTTTGAAACGCGTTAAATTTTATACATTAATTTTTTCTTGTCATTGAAATTGTTTGTTGTCAGGAATAACAATATTTGTATGAAGAAATTTGCTCCATTTTATTTAGTTTCATTGGAAAGCACAAATTTTGTAAAGCGGTTTATAGTTTTCTTTTTAGCAGAGGACTTCGTAGTTAAACTACAACCATTTTTCAAAATACCCAATCTTTGCCACACGGTCTTTTCGCTCTTACAGAGACTTGGCTTAATGCCATTATTTAAGACACAGAACTCTTCGATAATGAGTTTGTAGTTTTCCGTAAAGATCGTCATGGCGATGGCATTAATTCGGTTGGTGCGGGGGTCCTCATTGCTGTAAGAAATAGTTTTTGTTCAACCAAAATAATTATCCCAATGAATCTGTCTATAGAACTTGTCTATGTGGTTGGGTGTTGTAGGATCTGGGAGCATATGCTGTCTCTTTTCCTACACACCAAGTGCTTCCTTTACCTCCAAGTGGAAACAACCGGGTACAGGCTATATCACTAGATATAACTTGCAAAACTTGTAAGCACGAGTGCAAAACGAAGGGACAGAAGCACTAAACCAACGGCCCTACAAATTTGGAGGTTAGTGCGAGGGGCTAACAACCCCTCCACAGTAAAACACTAAGAAGTTATGAGAGAGATAGTAGGCTTGGATAATGACCCCCCTCTTATGGTAACCAAACCCGGAACGACAACGGACTATGCATTGAGAGTTTGTACCTGGAACGTAAGAACACTCTACAATTCAGGTGCAACTAAAAAATTTGATTCTGTCCTCTCGCAGTATAAGGCAGACATTACTGCGATCCAGGAAATACGATGGATAGGATCACGGACAATGAAAAGAAAAATTGTGACATTTATTACAGCTGTCATCAAAGAATGCACATATTTGGATGCGATTTCGACGTGTGAAATCGGCTTAGATCGAAAGTCATGGATTTCAAGCCAATTAGTGATCGCTTGGCTGTAATCCGCACCAAGGTCACATTACAAAACATCAGAATAATATGAGAACACGCCGCACCGATATGATGCCGAGAAGTCAAGGAAGGAGGACTTTTACGACCTCCTGGATAGAGCCTACTGAGCCTGCCCAGAGTACGACGTCAAAATCGAACTCGGAGATTTCAATGCAAAAATCGGTAAGGCGGATTAGTTGAAAAGCACAGCCTCCACGAAGTTACAACAGATAACAACTTCCAACTAATCGACTTTGCTACAGCTCGTAATACGGTGATAAGTAGCAGCAGGTTTCCAAAACAAAAGATCTACATAGCAACTGGTGATATCCGGATGGTCGAACCGGCAACCAAATCGACCATGTGCTAATCGGCGCAAGGCACGCGCATCCAACATCTCGAACATGCGCAGTATCCGAGGAGCAAATGTCGACTCACTTTCACTTTCTGGTAGGTGCTAAGTTTAGAGCTCGACTATCAAACGACAAAAAAAACACGTGGGGCCACAAGAAAGAAGTTCAACATCTGTTGCCTTGACACTCCAGATAATGCGAGAGACCACAGTGAGCGACTGAGTGAGCGACTCTCAGCCTTACTCCCAAATACAACAGATATCAAGACCTTGTGGAACCAATATCGCGATGTAGATGTTTTCAAGCAGCACCTCCAACAGCTGCTGAATGCTCAAAATGTCGAGCGAACTAATGAAAGAGAAGCAAGGCCAGTCAATGAAGACGCAGTCCCAGCCCCCAGTGCGGAAGAGGTAGAAAGAGCCATCCAAAAGCTAAGAAATAACAAGTCCGCCGGGTCGGATGGCATACCTGAGGAACTCTTTTAATATGGAGAAGGTGTTTTGATGAACCGCATGCACCAGGTCATCAACAAAGTGTGCGAGGAATATTGCATGCCCATTGCCCACTGACTGGTTGATAAGCTCCATATGCGCCATCTACAAAAAAGGCGACCCTATGTCATGCAAAAATGCTGCATACGAAATCCTATCCAACGTACTGTGTGGCTTTATGCCAGGCAGAACAACGATAGACCAAATATTCACAGTGAGTCATATTCATGGACTTTTAAGCTGCTTATGATATCGCCAGAAGCTTATGTTGACGATGTCTGAATTCGGGATCTCGAACTAACTGATCCAGCTGTGCCTTGTGCCGCATGACGCTAAACAATACGCAGGGCAGTGTGCAAATGGGTAACAGCTCATCCGAGTTGTTTCAAACATGCGCAGGGTTTAGACAAGGAGATGCGCTGTCATGTGCACATAGTCCTGGAGCAGATAGTGCACAAGGCAGATGTGAGCACAGAAAATACTTACTTATGGTGGCGCTACAGTTCAGGTCGGACCAATGCCTAACCCAACAAACTTCTCCTGCCAGCTCAGTCCCTGGTAAACTATCTCCAGTTTCGCACGCCAAGTTGGTTCAGGTCCTCTACCACCTGTGTGCCTCACCGGAGTCGCGGTCTTCCTCTTCTGCGACGTCCTTCCGGGTTGGATTCGAATACTCTACGAGCCGGAGCATTATTTTCCATTCGCTCAGCATGACCCAACCATCTAAATCGTTGGACCTTTACTTTTCTGGCTAGGACAGTGTCGCTGTACAGCTCGTACAGTTCTTGGTTGAATCTTTGTCTCCATTCTCCATTAATGCAGACAGGACCAAAAATCACTCGACGAATTTTACTCTCAAAGCAGCCCAAAGCGTTTTCATCAGATGTTGTCATAGTCCATGGCTCTGCACCATACATGAGTACCGGGATGATGAGGGTTGCAGCGATTGGCAAGAGTGATTCAGCACTGGTGTTGTTGTCTGAGTTGATTGCGGATCCCAGGTAGAAAAAGTCCGTAACTACCTCGGAGTTAAATCTGTCTTTGTTGACGTTTGCTCCAAGACGTCGATGTTGGTGGTCCTTTCTTGTCGACAGCATTAACTTGGTCTTGCCCTCGTTAACCGCTGGACCCATTTTCCTGGCCTCCGTCTTAAGGCTCACAAACGCTCCACTGACATAACGCTGTGTTCTTCCAATTATGTCAATGTCGTCTGCGTACATATCCTTGTTGCTGGACGGACTTTTGAAGGATTGTGTCTCTGGTGTTGACATTGGAGCTTTGCACAATCTTTTCAAGAATGATGTTGAAGAAATCACATGACAACGCATCGCCTTGTCTAAAACCTTTTTTGACATCAAAAGCGTCCGTTAGGTTTTTTCCGACCATGATGGAACAGCGTGAATTTTCCATTGTCATCTTGCACAGAAAATACTGTCTTCAAAAAATCCACACAGCTCCTAGGCTATTCGGACGACATTGACATCATCGGTCGATCCAAGAGAGCCGGCTTGAGGACTTCACAGCGATTGAAGAACAGGCGAAACTCGTTGGTCTTGAAGCGAATGAGGACAAAACAAAGTACATGCTATCAACAAACAAGGCAACATCCGTCCACCGCCTAGGACAAAATGTCACTGTTGGAAGCAGCAATTTCGAGGTAGTTAAGGGGTTCACCTACCTTGGAACAAACATAAATCCCATAAACGACACCTTTAGTGGAGAACTGGAGATCCGAAGAAGAATTAACGAACCGCTGCTGCTTTGTTGTTTGGCAAAACAACTGGGTTCAAAACTCCCCACTCGAAAGACAAATTGTCTTCTATATAAAACTTTGATTTTACCAGTCCTACTCTACGGCACCGAGTGCTGGACGGTAAGTAAAAAAATGGGAATTCACACTGGGAATTTCGAAAGAAACTTTCCTCGACGGATTTTCGGTCTCGTATGCGACGATGGCGAATGGAGAAGAATGTTCAACCGAGAACTGTACCAAGATGTAGATGTAGTCCAGAAAGCCAAGAAAAGACGACTACATTAGCTCGGCCACATCGAGCAAATGGACGACAACGCTCCAGCCAAGAAAGTCTTCTCATCCCAGCCCCCAGGTTCGAGAAGACAAGGAAGATCGAACCTACGGTACAAAGACCAAGTGACTGCGGATGCCAAAGCGCTTGGTTTCGGCGACTGGAGATCACGATGGAAGGCTGCAACATCTCAGGCTGAGATCCTTTAAGGAGTGTGAGTCGGATAAACCGTTTTTGATTTATGGCTGCAACGATTTCAATACAATTCCAGTTTTTTTTTTTTTCAAAATAATAACAATTTTTCGGCTTTAATCATTCAGGGTTCATTATTTTTGTTAAAAAACAGAACATTTTTAAATTTGTAATATTTTAATATTGAATATCAAAGTATTTTTAAAACGCTGACCTAACAAATTAAGCATCCTTGTTCCGAATGTTTTTAACCCAATTGTTAATGCATTTCACAGTTACAAAAACGCATTTTCAATGTCGTGTGTCAGATTTTACGTAAACATTCTCTCACCTGTTGACAAGGAGGTATTTCGAAAATCATAGCTAAATATAAAAAATAAACAAACGAAATTATGAACGTGAAGAGTAAAAGCAGCTAATTTGGCAGACTTGCAAAATTTTCAAGACCAACAATTTCTTTTGTCTTGATTTAATATCTGAGCCATAATATGTCAAAACAACTTATTTCAAATGAACCTCCGTCCGTGCGTGCGTCGGTCGTGTCGTCGTCGTCAATTCTTGCATTTATGTGGCAGAAATATTCGTTTTTAAATTATCAACACGGCAATTCGTTGTTTTATTTTTAAAAATACGAATTGTTTGAGTTGCATCTCGCGTGCCATAAGCAATTTTCAAAATTTTTCTTCTTAGCTGCCAATACGTATTTTCGAGTTTTCAGATATTTGCAATTCTGCATACCCAAGGGAAATTGTTTTCACTTTCCAAAATACCATTTTTGTCGTATATTTTTAATTTATTTATTCTTTCGGACCTCATAAAAAAAACTTTTCCTCTTGCTTCTTAAAATAACCATTTTTGCACTCGCACAATCGAGGTTGGGTTCAAAATCAGCCACTCAAAAACAAAATCAAATTAAAAATATGATTAAAATGTATATTTTGTGTTGATGATGGTTACTTCTCAAGATTGAGATTGATACAAGTTTTCAAAAACTATAAAGATGGATTCAAGAGATTGTGATGTGAAAGAATATTTCAATATTTTATTCGATTAGTTTAGACTGCGAGTGGGAGTGCGCGATGTCCTTGAAAATGAGAAGAAACAAAATTTTGGGCAGCTGCCATGGAGGCGTTGTTTTATTTTGTTAATCATTGATTAATTATTTTTCTTTGCTTTCGATTAATTTTTTTCGTGTATATTTTGCTTTCCCCTGTGTGTTTGTTTTTGTGTGTTTCGAAGAAGAAAAAGTATTTTTTAATGGACTTGGATGTGTTTTTGTTTTTTTTTTAATGAATTTTCTTTAGCTAAAAATACAATTTGTCATTAATTTATCATCAACGTGTTGGGTTTTAAAATTGAATTAGAAGGGTTTTTTTTTTTGAAAAAGAAGTGAACAGCGCTGCTGAAAATACTACCAAGGGAGTATATATACTCCCTTTGCGTTCAGTGTACTCCCGTACTCCGCTATGATCGAAAATACTCCCCTTGGAAACTTAAAGGAACATTATATAATTATAAATATTAACCACTGGGCTTTTATATTTATTTTTATCATTATTTGAGCGAACACAACTAGTCTAGTGGTGTTAAATCGCACGAACGAGGCGAACAATAGATTCGCCCATTTCTGGAGGTAACTCGCTCATCAAACCTATCCTTCAATAAAGTAATTGTGAATCTTTGTGGCTTGTAGCACCATTCTAATAGGTAATCATAGTGCGATAACGCTGGCCATTCAGAACGCCATGGAATTGAAATTGACTGATTTGGATCAGTTGCTACGGAAGCTTGAACGGCAGCGATTTTTTCGAAACTTCGAACCTACCACTGTCAGCCTCTGCCCAGGAATTGATAATACAGGGTGATTCACGAGCGTTGGTGCCAAAAAGCAAGAGCGTGAAGGTTGAGTTTGAACATAGAAAAAAAATCGTATGGGAGGGGGGGGGGTCTATTTCCCCCCGTTTAGCCTATAGGGGCAATTTTCTGACAAATTGACTTATTTATAAAAAAAAAACATAAAAACAACGGCTTCTCTACAACTACCGTGTTGTAAACCTTGGGGCCTCATAAAAATCCAATTACAGAACAAATATTAAAAGAAAGGTTAATGTTTTCAAATAATAAATTAATAAAACTAAAAGTCGAGATAGGTAAAATAAAAACAGAGGTTTTCTTAGGAAACATGTAGACTGGGCCCTATTGCACCAACCACTTTTTCACTTTTCAGCTTGGCAACTTTTCACTTTCAACTTTGGCAAATTCTGTTTCACGCAAACGCTAATTTGCAAAAGGAAATTATTTTTTTTGAAAAGTAAACAAAAAAATCCTTCTTTGCAAATTTTGTTTTTCCCCCCCCACCAACCACAAATGTGCAAAGTGTAAAAAAACATTTCTGAAAAGTGAAAAGTTTTTGTGAATTTGCAAAGAATTCTTCGATTTCGTTTCCACAACCGTTTTAAACTTTGCACTTTGCATTTCAAATACTGAAAAGCTTTACAATATTTTGCAAAGCAAAATTTTCATTTGGGTTGTTCATTTGTCTTGATAGTCCTTATATTATAATAATATATAAAAAATGGACTTATGTTTGTAACAAGTTTCTATGTTTGTGTGTATAAAGTTCGATATGACCCGCCAAGCCAATATTATATAACATTTTTCATGGTAAAAGTTTCATTCAAGGCAGTCGGAACAACTGAAAAATTAATCAGATGTACATAGATTGAAAACTTCGTTTTTTGCGTGAAATTTTTTGTTTGGAAAAATAGAATGTTCTTGATGGAAGACTCGGAAACCTCATTGGTTTTTCAGAAGAAAAAATTCCATGGAATTTGTAGGATTCTAGGTGCGTTTTCAATAATTAGAAAATGAAGAATTAAAATGTAAACGAAATAATGAAGTTCGTTTTTGTATAATACATTAACAAAATACTTTTTTTATATTTTTAACACTCCAAAACAACTAAATTTGTGGGGTTCTTGTCAAACCATTTGTTCTTAACATTTCACTTTTCTTACTTGCGACATATGAATAAATGCAACTATTGAACTCGTTAAAAAAGTTGAGATTTGTGCAATGTGACATTTCATGATGGAGAATGTCGAAAAAATGGTCCGCGATTCCGTTGTCAGTCTAGTAAACGCACCTACAGCCTAACCACTGATCCGATTGATTTTTTTTAAAGTACGTATATATGTCATTGATTATATTTAGTATTAAACAAATTTTCAAAATTTGTTTTTGTAGTTTTAAAAAAAATATATAAACTTTTTTTTTCAAAATTCTGTATCTCGTAAACGGATCAATATTAAAAATCGAATTTCCATTATTAAATGTAAACATATTATTTAACACTGCATACCCAAATCAATTTTAAAACGTTTTTGAACCTTAATATATAAAAAATTAATAAAAAAACGCCATAAGATTTTTTTTAAATTTTAAAATCAATAATTTAAAAAAAAAATCTTATGAAATCAATTTTTTTCAGATAAAATGTATTATTGAGATACCTTCATATTTCAATTTCAATTTTTATTAATGAATTTTAATAATATGTTTTTACTGTTGTATGTTTTTTTATGAGTTATAATTTGGAATATATATTTTTTATATCATCACTAGCGAGAGAAGTTGTTAATTTTTTTGAATTTTTAATAATAACGACAAGGAGTTCAATCAAATCATTATAAATATTTGACTTTGCAACTTTGCAAATTACGACTGAAAATGAAAAGCTACATTTTAACTTGGTGAAACGCCCACACTTTTCACTTTGCAAAAAAACATACAAAATTGCAAAGTGAAAAGTCAGGAACTTTTCATTTTTGGTGAAACACTTTTTACTTTTACTTTGCAGAAAATTATTATTTTGAAAAGTTGCAAAGTGAAAAGTGAAAAGTTGTTGGTGCAATAGGGCCCTGGTCTTTTTTTTTATTTCTCAAAAACGAAAAGACATTTTTGCATCCGGTTTTCTGTTTTCGACTAAAAATTAACAATGACATTGAATTTTGAAAACAAAATTAGTACTTAATTACATAAAATTTTGAAAAAACTTGGTTCAAAAATGATTTTTTTGGTTTTTTTTTTGAAAATTTTGAGTTTGAGAATTAATATTTTTTAAACTATTCGTTAAAACAATTTAATTTAAAAATCAAATGAAAGAAGATATTTCTGGCTTTCCAAAAAGGTACAACACGGTGTTGTAGACGAAGCCGTTGATTTTTAATATTTTTTTGTATAAAATAAGTCAATTTTTCAGAAAATTGCCCCTCCTGGCTAAAAGGGGGGAATAGACCCCCCCCCTCCCATACGATTTTTTTCTTGTCTCAACTCAACCTACACGCTCTAGCTTTTTGGCACAACCCTCGTGAATCACCCTGTATAATCAAGTCCCTACTCTTAATATTTGCGAGTTCGCTAAGCTCGTGTACTGGGGGTACCCAAAGCCATTGTTCTGGCATTTAGAAGGGCCGGGCGCTCACATAAAAAATGCTGGAGTGTTACCCTCTGACCGGAACCATACAGCTAGGACAAAATTCATTGTGTGGAATACCAAGCTTCAAGGCACGTAGTCCCACCGGCCAGTGGCCTGTGCAAATGGCAACTATTCTGCCAATGTCTGACCTAGGTTTTTGCAGAAGTTCTTTGGTGTTCTTAAGTGTGCCATATCTGTCTCGAGATATTGCAGTTGGTTGATTGTTCCATCTTACGTTATATGTAAAAAAAATAGTTTTCAATATCCGTTTTCATGGCTCTTAAGGGAATCCTAACTTCCTCAGCAAGGGATATTTGAAGGATGATCCCGTTCCGTCCAGTTCATTAGCGATTTCATTACCTTGAATGTCGCTGTGCCCTGGTACCATGACTAGATTGATTTTTATATTGTCGTTAAAACTTGCGAGCTGTTGCTTGCAATCTCTAAAGATTAAGGACTAAGTCAGGTTGCTGTTTAAAGCCTTGATAGCTGCTTGGCTATCAATAAAGATTGCAAACTTTTTTATAATTTCGTCAGATTTGACTGCTTGTTTAAGAATCTTACATGCTTGACTAATCGCTAGGACTTCAGCTTGAAATACGCTACATCTGTCGGGCAGTCTAAAGTATTTTCTAATAGCCAGAAAACCAAGTTCTATCTGGGAACCATCAGTGTAAACGGTCGAAAACCTTTGTAGGGCTATTAATTTTCCAATTTTGCCTAATTGGAATTTCATCCTTAAGCTTAAGGTTGATAACGTGTAGTCAGAGGGTTCTAGTAATAGATTTATGCCCAATTTCATAGACGACTTTTAAAAATTTAACAGGCTTTTAAGACGTAAAATGAGACTTTTTGGTTTCACCAAACGTTTTTTTAAATAAACTAACTTTTAAACACCCTTTAAAACTAAATGCCCATTTTTGGATCATTAAATTTTTAAAGTGTCATTGAATATTTTGAAAACTAATAATGACGCTTTCTCATTTTTTCTCACACAATTTTCATAACAATGTCAATACTGACAAAAAATTCCCTGAAATTTCCCATTTTAAGTTGGTGAAACTCAAAAGTTTTAAGGGTCTGATAAAATTTAAAAAGATTTTTGCTAGAAGTACTTTTAGTGTTTGTTTATGAAACTGGGCATTAGAATTTTAGTGTAAACGAAAGGCTTTGCAGTCCACACACCCGATTCTCTCAGTCTTAAAGCACTACAGGAGACTGTTTCGTGAATGTGAAGGTCGATGGGAAAAAGATTCAGAATGACTGTGAGTGAATCAGTCGGGCAAGATCTAGTTGCTATCGTAGTTCCAATGCAGGCAGTTCTCTGAACTCTTTTTAGCTTATCTATGTTATAGTTCTTGTCTAGAGTAGGCCACCAAACAATTGATCCTTATGTCAGAATGGGGCGAACTAGTGAAAGGGTACATTCATAAGTTAAATTCAAAGCTGTAAAATTTCGATTTTTTTTTCTTCTACCCAAATAAAAAGTATTCATTAAAAAAAAAAAAAAAAAATAGTTTGTTTGTATACTCCCTTCAATAGCAAAATACTCCCCTCTAGAACTTGAAGTTACTCCTCTGTGAAAATTTGAAACGACAGCCCTGGAAGTGAAGCATTTTTCAAAGTAGTCTTAGTTTCATAATCATAAATGCATGACAACGGGGCTGGTCTGCATTTGAATGTTTAATCTCAGGGCGGGCAGGCGAAATTTGATTGAATCAAGATTATTTCGATAGTGCTTCAATTTATTTTTCAATTTTAATATTTCCTTTTTTGCTTCATGGTGTTTCAACGCCTCATTTACCTCATTTTTCATCCGTCATTCATCACATTTATTGTGTTTTTTTTTTCGGGTTATATTTAAAAGCGCATTCTATGAACAACTTGATCAAGTGTTAAAAAGCTGACGAAATTGTGCAGTTAAACAATATTTTCACATTCACCTTCACTGGGTGCCGGGCCATAGAGACATTCCAGGGAACTGTAAAACCGATGAAGTCGCCAAATATGGTATAACATTGCCCATTAAACCACAAATGTTTCCTCTTCTCCTCATCCATGCAGCTTCTGTAGAAATCTTTAGAAAATACGCCCAGTCGCGAGGCGTGTCTTCCTATTACACAGTGTCCAGTAATGAAAACAATTAACGAGCTTATATGCAATCTGCTTTAAACAGCTGCCTCAAGGTCATCGAGCAAGAACCGATGCCTGCAGAGATAAACAAGGGAACATCATAGTAGAATCACAGTCAATGCTGGGGATTTGGAAAGACCTCTTCTGTAGATTGTATAACGGCGACGACGAACAAAACACTGCCGTCAGACAGGAGCCTTTCATCGGACACGATGATAACCAACAATTCCGTGAACCTGACCTAGAGCCTGCCGAGCTGTTCAAAACTGCAGGCGACGAGCTAGATAGGATAGGATAGGATGCACCAAATCCTATGTAAGATGTGGACGGAGGAATGCATGCTCGATGAATGGAACCTCAGCATTGTTTGCCCAATCCTGAAAAAGGGAGATCCTCTAAACTGCGCCAACTACAGAGGAATCAGTCTACTTAACATCGCCTATAAGATCCCCTCTGCCGTGATATGTGAACGTCTGAAGCCTTTCACCAACAATCTGATTGGTCCTTATCAATGTGGCTTCAGGGTTCAGTCCAGGAATGTCAACCATCGACCAAATTTTCACTTTGCGGCAGATCCTCGAAAAAAACATATGAACTCCAAATCGATACCCACCACCTTATCATCGATTTTAAGGCCGCGTATGACAGCAAAGAGAGAGAGAGGGGGTGGACGTATATGTATGTCCACTAAGGCATGCCTCCTTTTCAACAGATGTAATCAACGGTGGCGTCTACAGTTCCAGTCAGATATAACTGCCATCCAAGAATACGATGAGATGTTCCGGGCCTACGTAAAATGAACAGCTGCGATATTTAATACGGCGACTGCTACCGGCAACAAAATTAGCGTCTATTTGGATGTGGCTTTGCAGTTGGGACTCGACTCAGGAGGAAGGTCTTGAGTTTCAACTCAGTGAATGAGCGCATCACGTATCAAGGCTTAATTCACCAACATCAGCCTAATATGTGCTCACGCCCCCACAGAGGAAAAGGATGAAGACAGACAGATTCCACATTAAATGTCCTTGAAGATTTTAATGCTAAGCTAGGTAGAGAAGAGATCTTTTGTGGAATAATCGGACGACATAGCCTACACGACACCACCACCGATAACGGGTTTTGGCTAATCGACTTCGCTGCGTGGCGAGACGTAATGGTAACAAGTACACGATTTCTACATCTCGATATCCACAAGGGGACATGGAAATCTCCTGACCAATCAACCGTCAACTTAGTTGATCACATTGCGAGCGACGCACGACACTTCTATAGCATGCAATATGTCCGCACATTCCGAGGTGCCAACATCGACTCGGACCACTACCTTGTTGTAGCCAAGGTACGAATGCGGATATCCCGATTAAGGCCAACACGTGAAAATGCTAGGAGAAATTTCGACGTCAAGCGGCTACAATGGCAAGAGAGCGCTAGATTCTTTTAAGACCGTGTCTTCGGAAATCTCCTCAGAATTCATTTACTGCCAGCACAAAATATAGAGAACCAGTGGTAACACTGCCAAGTAGCCATCAGAGATGCCGCCTCTGAAGTGCTATGGTTTACAAGGCCACCGCAACGAAACCCCTGGTTTGACGATGAGTGCCGGCGAGCACATGCAGCTAAACATGAGGCATACAAAGCGGCGCTGCAAAGAAGGGCACGAGCAGCTCGTGAGCTCTACGAGCAGAAGAGGAGATAGGAGCATAAACTTCTTAGAAAGAACAAAAGAGAGCATGAGAAGCGCGCGATCGAAGTTCCAGTTCTATAAAACGGTGAAACAAACCTAGAGGGCTAATGCAATCGAAGTGAAGCCTGTAGAGACTATCATGAGAACATAAGAGTGGAACCCTGAACTGCACTAATTAAAGAGATATAATTCTCCTTAACATCGCCTACAAGATCTTGTCTGTTGTGCAGTGTGAACGTTTGAAGCCCTTCGTCAACAACCTGGTAGGTCCTTATCAGTGTGGCTTCAGACCCGGAAAGTCCAAAATCGATTAAATATTCACCCTACGGCAGTTCTTGGAGAAGACCCAGGAACCCAGGATACCTACCACCTTTTCAAGGCCGCGTATGACAATGCAATGTGCAGTTTTAGCAGAAAAACTAGTTCGTCTGTGTAAACTGTAAGATGACAATGGAAAATTCACGCTGTTCCATCATGGTCCTAAAAAACCTAACGGGCGCTTTTGATGTCAAAAAAGGACAAGGCGATGCGTTGTCATGTGATTTCTACTAGGATACGCAGACGACATTGACATAATTGGAAGAACACAGTTTGATGTCAGTGGAGCGTTTGTGAGCCTTGAGACGGAGGCCAGTAGATGGGTCCAGCGGTTAACGAGGGCAAGACCAAGTTAATGCTGGCGACAAGAAAGCACTACCAACATCGACGTCTTGGAGCAAACGTCAACATAGACAGATTTAACTTCGAGGTAGTTAAGGACTTTGTCTACCTGGGATCCGCTATCAACTCAGACAAAAACACCAGCGCTGAAATCAAACGAAGAACCATTCTTACCAATCGCTGCTTCTTTGGACTTTGGCAATTGAGTAGTAAAGTCCTCTCCCGAGCAACTAAAGTGACGCTTTACAAAACCCTCATCATCCCGGTCCTAATAATATGGTAAAGAGAGATGGACCATGACAACATCCGATGAAAACGGTTTCTTTGGGGAAAATTCTTCGAGTGATTTTTGGTCCTGTTTGCATGTATGCAGAATGGAGACGAAGATTCAATCAGGAACTGTACGATCTGTACAGCGACACTGACCTAGCCAGAAAAGTTAAGGGCCAACGACTAAGATGGTTGGGACATGTAGAGTGAATGGAAAACAATGCTCCGGCTCGTAGAGTTTTCGAATCTAACCCAGAAGGACGTCGCAGAAGTAGAAGACCGCGACTCAGGTGGAGCACACAGGTGGTAGAAGACCTGAACCAACTTGGCGTGCGAAACTTGAGCCAGCTACGTAGTTTTGACATTACTGCCAAGCTCGTTCGCTTGTGCAAAATTACTATGGAGAACTCAAGCAGCTCCACCAAGGTTTGCAACGAGCCTACGGAATCTTTCGACGTCAAAAGAGGATTCAGAAGAGGCGATGCACTGTCGTGCGTTTTCTTTAACATCGTTCTTGAGAAGGTAGTGAAGAATTCCAGCGTCAATACCAGAGGCACCATTTTCCAAAAATCTGTTCAACTTCTCTCGTACGCTGATGATATTGATATAATGAGAATAACACAGCGTGATGTCAATGGCGCCTTTGTGAGAATTGAGACAGAAGCGACAAGAATGGATGAGGGAAAAACGAAGTATATGCTGTCTTCGAGGAAGGACACCCAACACCGACGGCTCGGACAGAACGTCACAATAGACGCATACAAGTTCAGGTAGTAGAGGAGTTTGTCCACCTAGGCTCCGCTATAAACACGGGCAATAACAACAACGCCGAGATCAGACGAAGAATAACTCTTGCTAATCGCTGTTTCTTTGGGCTAAGAAAGCAATTGAGTGGAAAAGCCTTCACTCGAGCAACTAAGGTAAAATTTTACAATGCCCTTATCATCCCAGTTCTGCTGTATGGTGCAGAAGCATGAACCTTGACAAAATCGGATGAAAGTACCTAAGGCTGTTTCGAGAGGAAAGTTCTTCGGGTCACCTTTGGCCCCGTGTGCATTGAAGGGGAATGGCGAAGAAAATATAACATCGAACTTTTCGAGTTGTACAACGACATGGACCTAGCTAGAAGGGTAAAAGTCCAGAGACAGATGGCTCGGTCATTTAGAGCGGATGGACACCAATGCTCCGGCCCGGAAAGCCTTCGACACTATTCCCGAGGGACGAAGGAGGAGAGGAAGGCCGCGACTCAGGTGGCGCTCTCAAGTGGTAGAGGATCTCAATCAACTTGGAATGCAAAACTGGAGACAGCTAGCTAGGGACGGAGCTGGCTGGCGGAGACTGTTTATTGAGGCCCAAGTCCACAACGGATTGTAGCGCCACCTTAAGTAAGTAAGTAAGTACATTAATCGTAAAACTTATAAACGAAAATTGGAAGTTTACTTGAGGTTCCAATTAAAACATAATTATTTAATGTTAAAAATATAATAACGACATTGAAGCACATCCTCTTCTTAAAATTATCTTCCTTTTTAAGGATTTGTTTAGTTTAAATTAAACTTTTTAAATCTCCTTCTTGTATTTCAGATATGGAGCATTAAGTTTCAATCACTCACCTTAAAGTCCGACAATGAAGCCATAAGATCATCCAGCTCCTTAGTGGCCGAAGATGCAAATATATTCGACGATTGAACACCTGCTGAATTTGGTGGTGCATATGAGTCCTTCTTCTGGACGATTTGCTCCTCCAAGGAAGAAACTATCACAAAACAAAAAAGAGATTAAAAACTCGCAAACATAACCCAAATCAACTAACCTGGCACGCCTTCAGGTCCAGAGAGCTTTTCCGTTGTAGTCTCACGAACAGTGATAGTGACATGACGTCCAGGAGTTGGAGACTTAGCAGCATTTGACACAGAACTGAAATTAAATTTAAATCGTTAAGGAACTTTTAAAAAAGAAGTGAAAAAAAACCGTCTCACCCATTGGGAACTGCGTAGATCGAGTTTGTAGAGGCGTTAGTCAATTCATCGAGAAGACTATCGACTGTCGGCCTCTTGTTCGAACTGTTCAAAGTATTATAACTGCTTCCTGACTGCTGTTTGACTTGGCTTATTCCATAAGCAACTGGCATTGCTTCTGTAAATACAAAAATTGTTAACAAACTGAAGGTAGTTCGAATGTGATCGGAAGTTACCTTTTCTCTCCAAAGTGCTATCATACCGTCCATTGCTCAAGTCATGCAAAAGATTATCCAATTCCGATAGATTATTGGCATTACCGGCTGGACTTCGGTTATTCGCTTGGCCATAGAGACCATTGTTGTGCGATGGTCGCGGTGTTGGTGCTGCACCTGGATGGTGCTGATAATGCTGATGGTTTTGGTATTGAAACGAACGATTTGGCGGTGTGGCAGGAGCAATTCCGCTGTTGCTTCCGTTAAATGCTGGCGAGGTGGAATTGCGTGTCTCTGTCATTGTATAGTGTTCCTGATAAATTGGCTGTGGAGGATAATCGAAATTGTATCCATCAGTAAAGAACAGAATGTTAAAAATGATTACGGTACAAGAATTTTATTATTACATATATTATTTTATCTTTTCTAAGAAATTTGGTTTTCGCATGCATATAACGTTAGGTCGACGACTTTATCAAATGTTTGCGTAGCACTCCAACGGAACCATGATTTTGATGAGGTACGTTTTGTTTTTGAAGGGCAATTTTCTTGTTGCGATAAGAAATTCCAAATATTATTCGATGCTTTGGACATCACATGGTTTTTAGTTAAGGTTTTTTTGTGGTTAATTCAATGGAAGAAATATTTTGAGTTGAAATTTAAGGCTCTGCACTTATGAACAACAAGAAAGTGTCGATGTTAACTGAATGTTAATGTTTACTAGAAGGAGATTGGATTTTTTTTTTTATTCAGATCAGAAAACTTCTAGAAGCCACACTAGACAAGAGGGTTTTCACGCAGGAGTGTTCATCAGCATCAATATTTGAAATATTACTATCGAGCAGTGCATTGCATATCGATCACCATTAGCAGCACTGCAATGTTATCGATATTCAGAAATCTTTTAACAGTGTCGTAAGGGCATCCCTGATAAATTGATTGCTATTATTTATACAACACGGGAACGATGCAAATGTCACGTTCTGACTCATCTGCAGGCGACACATTTCCTTACTTGCCTGCATTTTCACACCGATATCTACCATCAAGACAGACATGAGCAACCATCCTCTCGATTTTTGTTTTTAAGTAGAGCCTCAATATCAAATTTGGAGAGTAATTTCTCTTGAAGACTTGATTGCTAGGCTAGACATCTCGAACAATATTGAGAAAAGCAAAGGCAATACGAATATCTTGACAACGCACGGCCAAAACAAGGAAATGCTGCAAGAACGGCTTCAATCGCAAGAGATGGCCAGATCCTTCTCTAATCGAGTGTCAAGTAACCTTTTAAGTAGTCCTATGCCGCCAACATCAAGTATCGAAACCAGTGGCAACATTGCCAGAAAGCAGTTAGAGATGCCGCCTCTAATGTGCTGAGTTTCACACAGCCAACAAAACGACACCCCTGGTTTGACGAAGAATGCAGGCAGGCTTATGCAGCCAAGCAGGAGGCATACAAAGCGGTACTGCATAGAAGGACAAGGGCTGCTCGTGAGCTCTACGAGCGATAGAGGAGAGAGGAACACCGGCTTTCCAGGAGAAAAAAGGAGAGAGCATTAGAAGCGTCAGATCAGGATGTTGAAAGCCAACAGCAGGAATGAAGTTCGAAGGTTTCATCAGAAGGTTAAACAGCTGGCTCAAGGTCATCGGGCAAGAACCGATGCCTGCAGAGATAAACAAGGGAACATCATAGTAGAACCGCAGTCAATGCTGGGGATTTGGAAAGGCCACTTCTGTAGACTGTATAACGGCGACGACGAACAAAACCCCGACGTCTAACAGGAGCATTTCATCGGACACGATGATAGTCAACAAAATTCCGTGAACCCGACCTAGAAGAGGTAGAATGTAAAAACGGCAATATCACAGCTGAAATTCAACAAAGCCGGTGGAGCAGATGGTCTAGCTGCTGAGCTGTTCAAAGCAGTAGGCGACGAACGAGATTGGAGCATGCACCAAATCATATGTCAGATATGGTCAGAGGAATGCATGCCCGTTGAATGCAACCTCAGCATTGTTTGTCCGATTCTTAAAAAGGGATATCTTCTAAACTAAGTCAACTACAGAGAAATCAGTCCACTTAACATCGCCTACAAGATCCTATCTGCCGTAATATGTGAACGTTTGAAGCCTTTCGTCAACAATCTGATTGGTCATAATCAATGTGGCTTCGGGCCAGGAAAGTGAACCATCGATCAACCCACCATCTTCTCATCGATTTTAAGGCAGCGTATGACAGCATCTACAGAGACGAAATGCATAAAGCTATGTCTAGTTTTGGCATACTTGCCAGGCTCGTTCGCTTGTGCAAAATGACGATGGAGAACTCACGCCGCTCCATCAAGGTTGGCAACGAGCTTTCGGAATCTTTTGACATCAAAACATTCCAAAGCTCGATAGTGCAAAACTCCACAGTTAACACCAGAGGTACTATCTTCCAAAAATCTGTTCAACTTCTCGCGTACGCCAGCGATGATATTGATATAATGGGAAGAACACAGCGGATGTCAATGGCGCCTTTGTGAGAATTGAGATAGAAGCAACAAAAATATGTTTATCGGTAAATGAGGGAAAAACGAAGTATATGCTGTCTTCGAGGAAGGACACCCAACACCGACGGCTCGGACAGATTGTCACAATAGACGCATACAACTTCGAGGTAGTAGAGAAGTTTGTCTACCTAGGCTCAGCTAAAAACACGGGCAATAACAGCAGCGCCGATATCAGACGAAGAATAACTCTTGCTTATCGCTGTTTGTTTGGGCTAAGAAAGCACTTGATTGGAGAAGCCCTCTCTCGAGCAACTAACGTAAAATTGTACAACACCCTCACCATCCATCCCAGTCCTGATGTTTGGTGCAGAAGCATGGACCTTGACAAAATCGGATGAATGTGCTTTAGGCTGTTTCGAGAGGAAAGTTCTTCGGGTCATCTTTGGCCCCGTGTGCATTGAAGGGGAATGGCAAGGAACATAAACAAGGGCTGCACAACGACATAGACCTAGCCAGAACGTTAAAGGTATAGAGACTTAGATCCTTAGATGGCTCGGTCATTTAGAGCAGATGGACACCAATGCTCCGGCCTGGAAAGCCTTCGACACTATTCCCGCGGGACGTAGAAGGAGAAAAAGACCGCGACTCAGGTGGCGTACACAAATGGTAGAGGACCTCAGTCAATTTGGAGTGCAAAACTGGAGACAGATAGCTATAGACCGAGCTGGCTGGCGGAAACTGTTGATTGAGGCCCAAGCCCACAACGGACTGTTGCGCCACCTTAAGTAAAAGTACGACAGTTATTGTTCAGCCTTGACGGCGCATTTTTGTGTATACTACAGAGACAGACTACACCAAACAAAATAAATGAGCCATCCCTTTTAAAAGCAAAATGTTTACAATTATTTTATTTCTTTTTATATCCTTACAGATTGTCTATAGCTTTTAAAAGATTACTTACAGAAACTGAGGTTTGTTTTGGCCGCACACTTCCATATCCAGGTGTACCGCCATAACTATGCTGGAAGTTTGTTGACGACGATGTCATTGGCTGCTGCTTGTTTTGGCCAGGTACGCTGTTTTGTAAATCAGCTAAAAGAGCGTCTGAAAATGAAAACAAAAAATTAATAAACACATAATTACATTTGAGAAAGTCTCTTTTTATTCTTTAAACAAATATTTTGTACCAAGATTGTCATAGTCCCCAGAACTTTTCATTGTTTTTAATCATACTTTGATACTGATTTGCGAAAAGAAATCAG
Organism: Sphaerophoria rueppellii; assembly: GCA_920937365.1. NCBI lineage: Eukaryota > Metazoa > Arthropoda > Insecta > Diptera > Syrphidae > Sphaerophoria > Sphaerophoria rueppellii. Next base: position 60,916,279 of record CAKKXW010000002.1, read on the forward strand.
CTACGTTTGAAAATGACGTGACAAATACAAAACATTATTGTTGAGTAACAAGCTTTTGCTTCAACAATAGTTATCGCTTTAGATTGCTTATCGTTAGGTACAGTATGCCCTCGGTAAAAGCAAACCTCGATAAACGCAAAACCTCGATTACAGCAACACCCAATTTTTGACCATTAGTGACTCAGTAATCGCAACTTTTCAAAAAAGTGTGACTCATTAAACGCAACTTTCCAACTTTGATGTTTTTTTTATTTGTTCTGCATGCTTACTTTTTTGAATTTTGTAACCGTCTTGATCGTAGGTGCATTGCATTTTGGATTTATTTTTGGAATTTGTTCTGTAATCTTTATATGTATTATGTTTTTCTTTTTTGAATTTTGTTAGCGTCTTGATCGTCGGTGCATTGCTTTTTTTGACATTGTTTTTTTTTCTTTTTTCAGTTTTCGCTCAATTTTCTCGTGTTCGGTCGGTAGATTTTGTGAGTCATGGCGATTGTTAAAAAAGTCCTAAAATTGTCAATTAAGCAAAAGGCTGAAATTTTATCTAAATTGAGTAATGGTGAATCTGCAACATCGTTGAGTAAAAGTTATGCATGCAAAAAGTCAACAATTTGCATAATTTAAAAAAATCAAAGGGTGCTGAAAAAATTTGTTTCTAACTCAGAGTCCGGTCCGGGAAAACGAAAAACTTTAAGAAAATGTGAATATCAAAACGTGATAAAATATTTGTGACTCGGTTATTGCAACAAACTCAATAAAAGCAACTGCTAAAATTTCTATTACTTGCTTTTATCAAGGGCGTACTGTATTTGAATTGCAGAGTCGTATATATCATCTTTAATGACTAGAGTACAGTGCCGAAACCCCAATAAAATCTCTTGTCAGATTCTTTCCATTTGCTTTTCAAATCCATCCCTGCCGTGTACCACAAGACGTCATAAAAGAATTAAAAAAGCTTTCTTTATCAACCTGCTGCTTAAATTAAAGAAAAAAAAACCATTGTAGGTTTGGTTGAATAATAATTTGGCGAATCAACTGTTTGAAGCTTTTTTAGAATAGTTGGGTAGTATTTGGTAACAATGAGACGGATATGTCTACTCGCATGTTCGACTAGCAACAAGTCTACCTTCGCTACGATTCTAAAACCATTCGCGTAAGCTCACATATCGACTTTGTTGCGGGGGCTTTCGATGGCAATTAATGTGTGAAACGATTCATAAAAAAAAAAAAATGTTTTTGGAGGAGGCGTTAATGACCTTTTCATTGAGAGAAATACTTTTTAGTAGTTGAACATACAAAAAAATCGCTGTCGAAACCTATTTTTAGTTATTAGATGTAAGTTAAATTATTGTATTACCGACACGACACTAATAACAGACAGCGTCACTTGATCCAATTAAATTGCAACAATAACAGGGAGAATGTAATAAACGCATTAAATTAAAGTTAGTTAATCGGAGTCTCAACGCATTTCAAGAACATTATTTGCTTGGCTTGTGATGTGCAGTTTATCACAAAAATTAAATAAATTGATGCATTAACAATGGTTTTAAATTGATTTTAATTAACGACCAACTAGACTGTAAATGGTGGACGACATCAATATTTCAATTCGATCACGCCAGATAATATTTGGAAATAAGGCAGCCGAGGGAGTCGAACATTCTCATCGTTGGCAAACTTGCAAATAAGCCTCATAGATGCAACATCTGAAGTGAGCTGTCGCGTTACATCGAACACTTTAACAAACTTGTAATTTATTTTTTTTTTACGAAACTAATAAACCGTTTTTTGTCGATTGTCAGTGTATCAGCCGACGACGGCCTCAGTCGCCAGTGCTATACGTGTCTGTTGTTCGTTGCATTTATGTGCGAAGTACTGTGATGTCAATAGTCAATAGTTTTAAGATCGTCCGTCTTATCGTTCTAAGTGATGAAACCAAATTTCTGAACCCTCGCATTTTTTTTCTTGTTGTAGGAAGTGTTAAAACACAAAACAAGAATTTTTGAATTTGATCCCCCACTTAAGGATCACTTCACACTTTTGTAGAGTACTTACCTAAACGTCGTTCAAATTCACCCACTTGCAAATCGTTTAGTGAGCTTTTGAACGACGATGAGACCAGTTTTGCTGACATTATTTTTCACTCTCGTTATCAACGAAGCTATTGCAAATTTTTATAAACCTCGAACTGTAAAAAAATCATTCAGAAAATTATGGTTAATTAATATTCATTATCGTAATATCGTTTCAACAGGGAGATACATAAACGAACTTGAAATCATCACATTTATCATCAACCTACGAGTTCAACCTTAAACTTGGATCTTTTTTTTTTTTAATATAAGTTTACCGGTAAGCTGGTAAGGTGAAGTTTATTGAATGAAATAGTCAAGTTTGAGAGTAGGAACTACGGTAAGATTGAACAGAAAAAGCATATTTGGGTGGGTGGTTCTTATAATTTGTAGAATTAAGCTGGAAGAACATTCTTGATTTGCTAATTTGGAAGCATTTAGATCTGAGCTCTATACATGGGCTTATGCTGAAATTAGAATGAGACCTCTATTGAAGGTACCAAGAACTAATTGTAGAATCATTTAAACATTTATGTTTGGAAACGAAATAAGAAAACAAAATTGCATACCTAGCAACAGGTACATCTATAATAACTTAAGTGAACTTGAGCTTATAGTATCAAAAAACCGGGAGAAAATTTCTTTAAGTTAGCAAAGGAAGTAGGCTTGGCCTTCTCTTCTTCAATTTGTAAAATTCACTCAAGCAATGAGCGAATGAAACCGTTCTAGTAAAGTTTAACGAAATTTAACGACCGTACTTTAAGTACATCACGATGAGTGCCGGCGAGCACATGCAGCTAGGTGCTAGGGGCATACAAAACGGCGCTGCAAAGAAGGACACGTGCAGCTCGTGAGCTCTACGAGCAGAAAAGGATAGAGGAGCATAAACTTCTCAGAAAGAAAAAAAAGGGAGCATGAGAAGCGCGCAATCGATGAGATAGAGGGATGTCACATGTGGAACGGGGTTTAAAAGTTCTACAAAAAGGTGAAACAAACCTCCAAGGCTTATATACCCCGAACTGAAGCCATCATGGGAAAATCGTTGTGGAACTGCAGTCAGTGCTGAGGATATAGAAAGACCACTTTTCCAAGCTGTATAACGGCTATGACGAGCAAAACTCCGTCAGTAATACAGAACCATTCAATTAGGGTGCAGAAGGCCAATAATTCCACCCACCCGACATGGACGAAGTGAAGGTAGCGATATCTAAACTTAAGTCGAACAAAGCCACTGGAGCCGACGACCTAGCCGCCGAATTGTACAAAGCAGCTGCAAATGATTTGGTTAGAAGCATGCACCAGCTTATCTGCAAAATTTGGTCGCAGGAAAGCATGCCCGATGAATGGAACCTCAGCATCGTATGACCGACCATCAAAAAGGAGATCCCCTTAACTGCACCAACTACAGAGGTTTAAGCCTCCTTAACATCGCCTATAAGATCTGGTCTGCCGTGCTGTGCGTACATTTGAAGCCCTTTGTCAACAACCTGATAGGTCCTTATCAGTGTGGCTTCAGACCCGGAAAGTCCACCACTATGCCAGATCTTGGAGAAGACCCAGAAACTTCAAATCGATACCTACCACCTTTTCATCGATTTCAAGGGCGCGTACGACAGCGTCTATAGAGACCAATTATATAGAGCAATGTCTAGTTTTCGCATCCCAGAAAAACTAGTCAGTCTGTGTAAGATTACTATGGAAATCTCACGCTGCTCCATCACGGTCGGAAAAATTTAACGGACGAATTCGATGTCAAAAAGATTTCTTCAAGGTCATACTTCAAAAGATTGTGCAAACCTCCAACGTCAACATCAGAGTCACAATCTTTCAAAAATCCGTCCAGCAACTAGGATACGCAGACGACATTGACATAACTGGAAGAACACAGCGTGTGTCAATGGAGCGTTTGTGAGTCTTGAGACGGAGGCCAGGAAAATGGGTCTAGTTGTTAACGAGGGCAAGATCAAGCGAATGCTATCGACAAGAAAGGACTACCAACATCGACGTCTTGGAGCAGACGTCAACATAGACAGATTAAACTCCGAGGTAGTTTAAGACTTTGTCTATCTGGGATCCGCTATCAACTCAGACAAGAAAACCAGCGCTGAAATCAAACGGAGAATCACTCTTGCCAATTGCTGCTTCTGTGGACTTAGAAGGCAATTGAGTAGTAAAGTCCTCTCCCGAGCAACTAAAGTGACACTCTACAAAACCTTCATCATCCCGGTCCTCATGTATGGTGCAGAGACATGGACTATGACAGCATCTGATGAAAACGCTTTGGGCTGCTTTGAGAGAAAAATTCTTCGAGTGATTTTTGGTCCTGTTTGCACATGTGCAGAACGGATACGAAGATTCAACCAAGAACTGTACGATCTGTACAGCGACTCTTAAGCGTGCTTGCGTGAGCAAAATTGTATTATATTTCAGCCTTGAACCAAAAAATGCGAAAGAATTTGAATATTTCGCGACTAGGGGCCAATAGACGTCGAGGACAAAGTGTTTGTCTAGAAGTTATCTAAAGTAAATGCCTCAGTTTCAGTTAAGTGGTTGGGTGTTGTAGGATCTGGGGGCATATGCTGTATCTTTTCCTACACACCAAGTGCTTACTTTACCTCCAAGTGGTAGCCACCGGGCACTGGTTATATCACTATATATAACTGGCGGAACTTGTATGCGCGAGTGCTAAACGGAGAAACAGGAGCACTTAAACATTTATCTATAAATTTGGAGGTTAGTGCTTGGGGCTAACAACCCCTCCACAGTAAAAAAAAAAAAAACTAAGAAGTTATGAGAGAGATAGTTCAAGTCCACCGGGTCGGATGGCATACCTGTGGAACTCTTTAAATATGGAGGAGGTGTTTTTATGAACCGCATGCACCAGGTCATCACCAAAGTGTGGGAGGAAGAATGCATGCCCACTGACTGGCCGACATAAAAGGCGATCCTATGTCATGCAAAAACTACAGCGGCATATTCCTGCTTAATGTTGCATACAAAATCCTATCCAATGCACTGTGTGAGCTTCTTAAACCGTTCTGCAACACAATAATCGGCACGTTACAGTGTGGCCTTAGGCCAGGCAGAACAACGATAGACCAAATATACACACTGAGGCAGATCCTGGAAAAAAACAAACGAATTTCAATTCGAAAGCCACCATCTTTTCATCGGCTTCAAAGCTGCCTATTATAGCATCCACCGCCAAGAGTGGTTGAGTTATTAAGAAAGTGTTGGTCTGCAATATCGAGTACATATTTCTTCAAACTCAAGTGCGGAATAACCAACCTCCTCGATGGTGCAGGGTGGAAACTAGACTTCGGTCTATGCGAATGGTTTACGCTATGTCATGCAGTCTTCGAGCTTGTTCAACCGCCCTGACAACTGGCAAGAGGCTGCATGACAAGGACGCCAGCGAATCCTTGTTAATCCATGTTAAGAACGAAAGTTGGGAACTTTCTTATTGAAAAAGTGTACATAATAATCAATAGAAAGACTACCAGGTCTATTGAATAAACTGGTACTCTGGGGTAGTTGCGAGCCCCATCCATAAGGACCTATGGATGGAAACATAGGACCTATGGATGGCAACTACAACCGCGGTAGGCCCCCTTGTAGGAGTTTCAGAGTGGCTGTGGTTGTCGAGAGATTCGTTCTCGGTAACTGGGAAGGCGTTTCCAATCCCAGTTATATAGATAGAAAAACATTTATCATTATAGTTTATACATGGAATAAACAAAATGGAAATTAAAAACATAAAAGAAACAAATTATATTAAATAATTGCTAGGTGCCGACGTAAAACTTTGCCGCATGACGCTAAACAATACGCAGTGTAGTGTGCGTGCAAATGGGAAACAGCTCATCCGAGCTATTTTAAACATACGCAGGGCTAGACAAGGAGATGCGGTGTCATGTGACTTCTTCAACTTAGTCCAGGAGTAGATAGTGCGCAAGGCAGGTGTGAGCACGGAAAACACTATCTTCAACAAATCCACCCAGCTCCTAGGCTATGCGGACGACATTGATGTCATCGGTTGATCCAAGAGAGCTGTGCTTGAGGCATTCACAGCGATTGAAGAACAGGAAAAACTCGTTGGTCTTGAAGTGAATAAGGACAAAACAAAGTACCTTCATGCTATCAACAAACAAAGCAACATCTGTCCACCGCCTAGGACAAAACGTAACTGTTGGTAGCAGCAATTTTGATAGATAAGGAGTTCACCTACCTTGGAACAAACATCAATCCCACAAACGACACCTTAGTGTAGTCCGAAGAAGAGTTACTCTAGCGAACCGCTGCTGCTTCGGTTTGACAAAACAACTGAGTTCAAAACTCCTTAGTCGAAAGACAAAGGGTCTGCTATACAAAACTTTGATTCTACCAGTCCTACTCTACGGCGCCGACTAATGGGGAATTGATACTGGGCACTTTCGAAAGAAAAATTCTTCGACGGATTTTCGGTCCAGTATGCGACAATGGCAAATGGAGAAGAAGGTTCAACCGAGAACTGTACGAGTTGTACCAAGATGTGGATGTAGTCCAGAAGGCAAGAAATGACGACAACATTGGCTCGGCCACATCGAGCGAATGGACGACAACGCTCCAGCCAAGAAAGTTTTCTCATCCCAGCCCCTAGGTTCGAGACGGCAAGGAAGACCGAACTTTGAAAGTGTGTACGCTGCATACTGTTCCCTATTAAACATTCCGTTAAATCAAAACAGAGAGACAAGGATAAATTATTCCACTTGGAAAGCTGAAGCTTCTCTTTACTTAAAATAATTAAATTATAAACCAGAAAATTACAACTTTTAACAACAGGGAATAAAAGTTTGACATTTAGGCATCAAGTTCTTGTGAAATTTATAATTCCCAAATTCACTTTCTCATAATAATTTCATGGTCATCCTCAAGAAAAAAAAAATCAACCTACAACTGGAACAACTTCATTCAATGTCATAAGATGTCACTAAAAAAAAAAAATGACAACATTTTTTTCGAAAACCAAATGAAGTTGGGAAGATATTGAAAATAGGTGACAATTCTCTAATCAGAAGAAAGAGTGCCTGGTTTTAAATAACGTCTGTTAAAGAGGATTAACATAACAACTGCGATGATTTCAATTTCTTATTTATTTAAGACATTTCCCAAATCTGTATGAGACAACTCCAACAGCACAGTTCAATTTCTTATCACTAAAATTGTTGTATTTTCTTTTCCACAATGTAGACAACAAGAACTAATTAAATCAGTTTATCGCTTGTTCATTGGGACATCACAAAATAATTACATTATTTTTTCTTGTAATTGATTCACACAGATTTAGAATTAATCAATATTTTGAAATATGACAATTTTTGTTTGTTTTGGTTTCATAACGTTTGCATTCTGTATTTAGTTTCATAATTGCGACTTTAAATTTTAAAAATATAACAGAAAACATTCACGTTAGTATAATTTTTTTGTCACAATTTTTTTTATTTTTAGGATTAAAAAAAAACCACCTTAAATTTGTAATTTATTAATTTTTCCCGCAAAATCAGAGACGAGCAAAAAAAAATTGCGCGAATGGATTTTTGTTCGTGTTCCCTCGTAAAACCTTAAGCACAACTAAAATAATGTTCAATGTATTGTGATATTGAGTGCCAACTGTTGTATCTCTCTGTTTGTGGCTGCCATCAAGAGGCACGATCTCGATCTCCGACCAGAAACAACAACAGAAGCGGAGGAGTCATCATTATTATGCGTATTTTGAAGTGGCATATACGATGCTACTACCTACTCTTTCTCACTGTCTTTCTTACTCTGCCTCTTAGTTTGTCGAATTCTAGGTTTGCATGGGTTGCCCTGATATTTTCCAATGTTTACTACTTTCAGGTTGATTTCTTCATAAGAGTTTGACGAGGGGGCAGACGACCGTGACGAAAATGACGATGTTGACAACAACGTGCGTCGAGAAGAGACGAAAAACGAAACTATATTTTTGTTTAACTAAACTATGAATTGGTGGATGAATCTGGTGTGTGTTTTGTAAGAGCGAGTGGCTACTAGTAGTTATTCGTGATCAGTGGAAATTTAGTTTTTGTTTTTCCTACGGAAAAAAAATAAATGCGGGAATAATCATTTTTTTCTTATTTGAATTGTGATGAAAAAATGATGGGATACATCAATAACAGAACAACCTTGACAGGACTTCAATATAAAATCGTATGCTAATGAATTAAGAACAAATTAAAATTCTTGACATTTTTTGGGGAACAGATGCAGATTTTTTGGACAAAAGTTAAAAAACTTTCATAATTCGTAAAAATTAATTTCACTTTATTTGGATGTGTGGATACATTAATATTGGCAATACCGTTTATTAGGAGCAAGCATTTTCAAACTGCTGCAGGTCTTATATTTCAAAAGCAATGTAATGGTCGTGGAGTATTCGAGCATTTGAAAAGCTTTTTGTTTGGAGTCCTATTTGCCAAAATATTAGCTATATCGAAGAGTCCCCGAAACCGATCCAATTCTGAAATTATCGGAAAACAGATTGGCCAAAATATAGGACAACCCTAAAAAGTCTGATTAAATCAGAACTTTCCGATCCTCCCTTTGAACTCGATCAAAAAGTCGATGAGCTTACAGCAGCCTTCAACAAAGCCATGAAAACTGCCTGCCCCCTCACTACAGTGCGAGGAAAACAATTCTGGTGGGCTGCTGAACTAGAAATACTCAGCCTTCTAAAAGGCTTTTCAATCGTGCAAAAAAAATCTAGACACCCCCAAGATTGGGATTCCTATAAGGAATCCTCAAAAAGAATAAAAAAGAATTGAGAACAGTCAAAAGATCCTCATGGAGATTGTTCTGTACCTCAATAGAAGAATCGTCGGAGGAATCGAGATTAAGAAAGATTCTCTCGACAATTTCCAACCATTCCCAGCTGTCTTCAAAACTCAGATGGTAAATGAACTAACTCGTGCGAAGAAACGCTAAACCTGCTATTAAACACCCACTTCACAAATAGCTCCAAATCCGTTAATACAACAAACCGTCCAGGGTCTGGTATTAACTTAACTTTTCCTCAAGGTCTTGTTACAAAAGAAAAATTGACATGGGCTCTGAATAGTTGTAGCTGAGCTACAACATACCAGCGATATAACTTTGCCCATCATTGAGATGATCTTCAAAAGTTGTCTAGATCTGGTGTATATACCTCAGCGATGGAGAAAAGTAAAAGTAGTATTCATCCCCAAGGCGGGCAAATGCTCGCATGTCAACCCTAAGATCTTAGACCTATTAGCCTATCATCATTCATTCTCAAAACTCTGGATCGATTGATCGATATGCATGTACGTAATAGCATTGATAAGAAACTATCGATGTCTCAGCATGCTTACTGCAAAGGGAAATTGGTAGAATCAGCCTTGCATACTCTGGTAAGAACTATCGAATACTCCCTAGAACAAAAGGAATATACTATGGTAGCTTTCCTGGATATTGAGGGCGCTTTCAACAACGTTGACACATCTGCTATCACGAACCTAAACGTCGAATACTCACTCTGTGAGTTGATTAATCTAATGCTAAAAAGCAGGATCATCAACTCTAAGATGGGGGATTTTTGTACGAAAAGGTCTGTCAGGAGAGGCACTCGGCAAGGTGGTGTTATGTCCCTTCTCCTGTGGAACATAGTAGTTAACGAACTGCTAATATCCCTCGAGATTGAAGGCTACAGAGTGATTGCGTATGCCGATGATGTTGCTATCGCCGTCGCAGGAAAACATCCTAATACACTGAGAGACCTCCTCCGCACTTAATATGCTCACTAGATGGGCTGATCACTGTGAACTTAGTATTAATCCCCAAAAAACATACCTCGTCCTTTTTACACGGAAATACAAGATCCCAATAATTGTACCTCCTTCAATAAAAGGTGTACCATTAATTTTTACCAATGAAGCCAAATATCTCGGTCTAATATTGGACAAAAAATTAAGTTGAAAACCTAATATTCAGGAAAGAGTTAAGGAAGCTACAGTAGCTCTTTTCTCTTGCAAGAGACCCATAGGAAGCAAATGGGGTTTTCAACCTCGCATAACCTATTGGCTATACACATCGGTCTTCTGACCAACGCACTGCTTGTCTCTGCATAAGCGGGGCATTGAGAACCACACCCTCAGCAGCGTTAGACACTCTCCTCCATCTAACACCCTTCGACATCTTCAGCAAACAAGTGGCAGCGAGAACAGCTATAAGACTCAACGCCTCATCTCAATGGACCAACAATAATGAGAGACATTCCATCATTTTGAACTTCTTCGGTTCTATACCAAAGTACATACACTACACCATTCCAAAACGCCAATTTGGGAAAAACTTCCGGGTATCCATTTTATCCAGAGATGAATGGAAAGACAAAAACTCCTGAATGGCAAAATCATCCATTTTTATACAGATGGATTCAAGACAAATGATGGAGTTGGTAGTGGTGTTAACTCCTCTCATTCCGCCTCCCTAATCATTGTAGCGTCTTCCAAGCGCAAATTTTAGCGATCAAAGAGGTTCTCTCCTGGCTAAGAGAAAACGTGATATCAACTTCCGATATCCGCATCTTCTCTGACAGTCAGGCTGCTTTTAAATCTCTCGACGGTGTCTCAACCAACTCTCAAACGGGCCTCGATTGTCGATCATCTCTTATGGAGATGGCACAGCAATTTTATATTCACCTCTGCTGGGTGCCGGGTAGAGACGACGAACTCGCTAAAAATGGAACCGTCATACCTATCTTAACCTGAATGGGAAAAATATTTATACCGATAGCTACATGTAAACTTTTGCTAAAAGAAAGCCTTAACGATAACAAGGTCTAGGTGGTACAATTTACCTACGTGCGCAGCCACAAAGCTCATATGGCCGTCACTTGAACTGAAGCGCTCTAAAGACTTGTTATCTCAAAGCAGATTTCATATTAGCTCACTAATAGGTGTCCTTACGGGACACTATCTTATAGGCAGACACGCAATACGACTTTGTGTAGCCTCAAATGAATGGAAGAAGAGGAAACAATCTGTCACCTTCTCTCGTTCACCAAGACGCAAACTTCATCTGGGAAAATACTTTTATGACAATCCCAGTGAACTAGCTAATAAGGATATCAAATATCTTCTTCGCTTTATAAAAAGCTCAAAATGGTTCGACTAGTAAGAAGTAATTCTCTTAATTCATGTGGTATCACAATGGGCCTTTTCTTTTGGCCTATGTGTGCGGATTCTAACCTAACGTAGCTATATCTTTTTTCTCACAATTTTAATTTCCAACTGTAAACTTCGACTCACAAGTAAAGTTTATACAAAGAAATTAAAAAAAGAAAAGAAAATTCTGAATGCACCCTCTTCAGTTAAGCATACAAAACATAAATGAATGAAAAGATGAAGATTCATTGCATTAAGTTATGCGTGTGGGGTCATTTCATCTTAATAAAAACTGACATATAGAATGTACATTTATATGAATGACATTTTATACACTCTTAACCACGATAATTGTATTTATTTTATATGAAAACGGACCACAAGTAAGTTTTTCGACAGTTAGAAAATTATGATGATTAAATAAGGTTATGGGTTCATCTCAAGCAGATGTTATGTTTGCAAGTGTGGAGGTTTTTTCTTTAGACAGTTTGTTAAAGATTAAACATACCGTTGCAATGCGACAGGTATATTTATAATAAAATCTAAGAACGGTTCCTTATTTACTTCGAGGGATCATGCGATCAAAACGTTACCACTGATGTTTGTAAGATTTTAACTAAACATACAAGGTACTTACTTACTTATCAGGCACACAATCCACGAAATCCTTCCATCGTGATCGGTCCCTCGCATGTACTTTCCAATCGCTGAAACCATGTGCTCTGGGGGCTGGGATGAGAAGACTTTCTTGGCTGGAGCGTTGTCGTCCATTCGCTCGATGTGGCCGAGCCAATGTTGTCGTCATTTCTTGGCCTTCTGGACTACATCTACAACTGTACAACTCGTACAGTTCTCGGTTGAACGTTCTTCTCCATTTGCCATCGTCGCATACTGGACCGAAAATCCGTCAAAGAATTTTTCTTTCGAAAGTGCCCAGTATCAATTCCCCTTTTTTACTTATCGTCCAGCACTCTTCGTCGTAGAATAGGATTGGTTTTGTATAGCAGACCCTTTGTCTTTCGAGTGAAGAGTTGTTTTGCCAAACCGAAGCCAGCGGCTCGCTAGAGTAACTCTTCTTCGGACTACACTAAGGTGTCGTTTGTGGGATTGATGTTTTTTCCAAGGTAGGTGAACAACTACTTCGAAATTGCTGCTACCAACAGTGACGTTTTGTCCTAGGCGGTGGACAGATGTTGCTTTGTTTGTTGATAGCATGTCCTTTGCTTTGTCCTCACTCGCTTCAAGACCAACGAGTTTCGCCTGTTCTTCAATCGCTGTGAAGGCCTCAAGCACAGCTCTCTTGGATCGACCGATGATGTCAATGTCGTCCGCATAGCCTAGGAGCTGGGTGGACTTGTTGAAGATAGTGTTTTCCGTACTCACACCTGCCTTGTGCACTATCTGCTCCAGGACTATGTTGAAGAAGTCACATGACAGCGCATCTCCTTGTCTAAACCCTGCGCGTGTTTGAAACAACTCGGATAGCTGTTACCCATTTGCACACTGCACTGCGTATTTGTTTGTTCGGGATCCCGACTTCAGACATCGCCATCATAAGCTCTTGGCGGTGGATTCTATCATAAGCAGCTTTGTAAGTCGAGGAAAAGATGGTGGGTTTCGACTTGAAATTCGTTGGTCTTTTTAAAGATCTGCCTCAGGGTGAATATTTGGTCTGTCGTTGTTCTGCCTGGCCTAAGGCCACACTGGTAAGTACCGATTATTATATGCAGTAAGGATTAAAACGCTCGTACAGTACGTTGGATAGGATTTTGTATGCAACATTAAGTAGGGGTATGCCGTGGTAGTTTTTGCATGACATAGGATCGCCTTTTTTGTAGATTGGGCATCATATGGAGCTTATCGACCAGGCATGCATTCTCCCTCCCACACTTTGGTGTTGACCTGGTGCATGCGGTTCATCAAAACACCTCCTCCATATTTAAAGAATTCCGCAGGTATGCCATCCGACCCGGCGGACTTATTTTAGCTTTTGGGCTGGGTCTGCATTAACTGGTCTTGCTTCTCTTTCGTCATTAGCTCGCTCGACATTTTGCGCATTCAGCAGCTGTTGGAAGTGCTGCTTAAAAACATCTACAATTCCCTGTGCGTCGGTGACTAGGTTTCCTTCACTGTTTCGAAGAACCTGTGTCCCGGTTCTGAAACCAGAAGCTAATTGCTTCGTAACATACAAGGTGCATCGACAAAAGACGACACTTTGAAAATACATTTCTTTTTATTATTTAATGCCTAAAAGAGTGTACAAGAATTCCATTTCTTTCTTCAACATTATAAAACCAGACCTCAATCTAATATTAAACATTTAGACATAAGTGGAAGTACCATCTGAAATTATTACTTCTCAGATTTTAATGAATCCGAAGGCATCTAGTAAAATGTGGATTGGTATTATGAAGTAGGTACATGGTTGAGAGTGCCTTATGGACCGGAACATGACTTAAGTGCACAATGTCATTCGTGGAAAATAATAAATTATACTGAATCCGACTGAGTTCTTGGGTGATCTTGGTTTTGAATGAGGGTGCGTTTCTCTTGTCTGTCTTTATTTAACATTCGACAATCAGACAGTGGTGAACGTTCAAAAATAATTATAGATTTTTTTTTAAATAAGAGAACCGAAGTTTAATTTTGCAGAACAAGAAGACGCATTTAGTATTTTTAGACTGAAGGATAGAGAAGAAATAATATTATTATAGAACTGTCACTTCAAACAGATAAATATATCGGCGGCGTCCGTGTTTGTTGGCTTGTTTTTAACCGTCAAATGTTTATACTTGTGCTAAAGAGATGCATGTTCATTGTAGTTGCAGACACATCACAAGAGCGAAACACCCATAAGTCCTATTTTAATAAACTTTACACCTGCACAGATCTAGAGAAATTGGTGGAAGCAAAATTCAAACATATCACTCGGATAAATTATAGATTATTTTTAGAAACTTGTTATCTATTTGAAGAAGATTTTTTTTTTATATTGACAATCAACAAAACAAAATCTTATACGAATTATGGATTAGTTTAATGGGATGATTGATATCTGATTTTTGTTCTTTGCCTTTCAAAATAAGTATATACGCTCGTTGATAATGACACTTCATTTTTTAGCTCGCTCGCGAAAGCGCCGCCAACTATTCGCTGCGAGAGAGTGTGATGACTCCGCCTGTTCTTCAGCGCGTCAATCATTCCATGGGACAAATCTTCTTCCGCACTCATGCTGTGGCGAGAGTTTTAAAGGATCTCCGGATGGTATCCCCGCTATTGTTCTAAAAAGGTGTTCCACGCTGGTAAAACCCTTGCGTAAGTAAGGCACTGACAGCATTTGTCCAGTCTATCCTCCTCAACTTCCAATTATCGGCCGATTGCACTATCACGTCCTTTCTGTCTAAGGTCATGGGAACGCTGAAAAATTATCAGCTCAAGAACTATCTTAATGACCGGCAGTATGCCTTTCGCAGCAACAGGTCCACTGGTGATTTGATGGCTCATCTCACCGAACAGTGGAACAATTCTTTACATTGTTTTGGAGAAAGTAAGATTATTGCACTTGATATTTCAAAGGCATTTGATAGAGTTTGACACCAGGCTCTCTTATCGAAAATGCGTGCTTTCGATATTGATGAGTCCCTCCTTCGTTGAATTAGAAACTTTCTTTCGAACCGTTGTTGTACTGGACGGGTTCAAGTCTGAAACCCAAAAAATAAATGCTGACCCTCTTTCTCATTTTCATAAATGATCTCTTGTCTGTTACTTCTAATCCAATAAATTGTTTCGCTGACGATAGTACAATTAGCTTCTCATATTCGTTCCAAGACTCATATCCTTCCTCTTCGGATGGGGAACTGCAACGGCTAAATATTATAAGCCCTGACTTAAACAGCATTGAAGGCACAATGCGGAATTAAGAACCGTGTAGAGTTTAATTCGAAAACTCAATGCTATCTTGTATCGCTGAAGCGAGAGGGGTATATCTTGTCACTATCCATGAGTGGCACTTGCATCAACGAGACCGAACATCTCGATATTCTCGGTATGTGCATCACTGACCACCTCTTGTGGACCGAGCACAAACGCGATGTAGCCAAAATTGTCGCAAGATGTTTTGGTTTCTTGAGACGATGCAAGAAATTTTTCTCCCCGTTTGATCTGGCTGTTATCTATAATCTATATAATAATATATGTTATATATATCTATGAAAAACGCTGCTAAACATATATCCATGATGGCGATATCACACGCGGACATCACTTTTTTCATTGATAGCCAAGCAGCAATAAAAGCTATCTCTGCCACCCAAATCAAGTCGAAGCTTGTCTCTTGCTGTCGCGAAGAGCTAAAGGTTCTTGGCACACAGCATAACGTAAGACTCTGCTGGGTTCCTGGCCACAGTGACATACCAAGCAACGAAAAGGCGGATGAACTTGCTAGGGAGGGCTCCACACTGGAATACTCTCAGATAGACCAGCATATAGGGA
Source organism: Sphaerophoria rueppellii (assembly GCA_920937365.1). Classification (NCBI taxonomy): domain Eukaryota; kingdom Metazoa; phylum Arthropoda; class Insecta; order Diptera; family Syrphidae; genus Sphaerophoria; species Sphaerophoria rueppellii. Next base: position 60,932,023 of record CAKKXW010000002.1, read on the forward strand.
TACCGTTATGTGAACTGAAACATAACGTCAGTAAAACCATCATTCAAAAATCCAATGACAGATGGAATCCCCTAGAAACCTGTGTTAACACCAGGAAGCTATGGCCTAGATACGATAAGAAAAGATCCGATTGGATCTTAACTCTTAATAAACCCTCCCTAAGATCCCTTATCGGCATTATTACAGGACACAACCTACTCGGCTACCATAAGAAAAAGATGGGGCTCAGTACTGATGACCTTTGTAGAGGCTGCGGTGATGAAAACGAGCATGAAGACACTGCTCATTTTCTCTGCCACTGTCCTTCGCTCTATCTTGCTAGGAAGAAAACTCTAGGCAACTTCTTCTTTAATGAACTAGAGGAACTATCAGAACTGCCAGGCAAAAGTTTACTAAACTTTGTCAAGACCTCTAAATGGTTAAACGAACCACATGATTCATAGGTTATTATCTTTTCAGGAAGTTACAACACTTCGGGGTACCACAATGGATCTACATTGATCTAAGTGTGATGGTGACAACATCAACTATCAGCCCGTTCAACCTAACCTATCTTTGAGGGGTGCCTATTGTTTCGCTTTTTTTACTTGGCCCCCAGTCACTTCGTTTTTCACACTACAACTTTTGTTTGATTCGCCAATCTATTTTTTGTTATTGCAAAAAATGCATGTCTATTCATTGCAATTGATAAACAATAAAAAGTCTGAAATGGGAAACCAAAACATCAGTGGAGTTGTTAGCGCAGTGCGTAGTGCACATAAATGGAATTGACGGACGCAGCCTAACTGCAGTGTTAAATAACACAAAAACAAATTATGATAAGCAATCAATTCCAAAATATTTGGTGCACAATTTTTTTAATTATTTCGCCCATCGTTTATTTCTTCCTTTTTTTTTGTGGATGTTAAGAGCCCCAGGGCGTTAAAATTCGCGCGAATTTATTTCGTTCTTTTTTTTTTGTGGATGTTAAGAGCCCAAGGGCGTTAAAATTCGCACGAATTTTAAACGATGGGCGAAATAATTAAAATCGAAATTAACAAAAACGAAATAATGAAAGGCCAAGTGAACTTAAGACCAAATAATAAAAAGGCAAAATAATATCAATACGAAGTGAACAAAAACAAAGTAAAACGACAATACGATGAAACGAAGTATATATTGGGCGAAATAAACGAAAACGAAACAAATAAAAAACAAAACAACAAAAATACGAAACAAGTAAATGGCGAAGCGACTTTGACGAAATAATCAAAAACGAGATATTTGAGGCGAAACAAACCATACCCATCCATAAGACATATCCGTCCAAAGCTTGAATACAATTCCCATCTTTGGGCAGGTGCTCCAGTAACATACTTAAGCCTCTTGGATAGTATAGAAAGAAGAGCCGTTAGAATGATCGGTGATAGAGACAAGATGATTCATTCACTCCTTTAGACCACCGTCTGTCGTAAAGTTTCGTGTATCTCTTTTTTTTATCGTTATTTCTACGAAAAGTGCTCTAGGGAAATAGCAAGTTGCATTCCTCTCCTTAAGATATTCAACCGTAATACCCGCGCTTTCAGGAATGCCCACCAGTTCAACCTTGAGCCCAACTTCGGACGTACGGTCATGTTCAGAGAATCGTTCTTTAGCCATACTACGCGAATGTGGAACTCTCTTTCACACTCTGTCTTCCCCAGTCATTGCAATGTTCAAGAATTCAAGACTAATGTTAACCGACACCTTATCCTAAACCCTCTCCATCTATCCCACTTTCCCTAACGCTTGCACTGTTCTTTGGCATAAAAAGGGATATAAACCCCTTGAGAGCGTGCTCATTATAAAAAAAAATAAATTATGTTGGCTATTTGGTGAATCCATTTGATCAGATGTAGAGCACGTACATGAAAATATATACATATGAAGCATTAAAAAAAACGCCATCCCAAAGCAGACATACTGAGTGGACGATCTGGCACGTTGTTCATTGGCTAACAGAGCTGTGCAATAGTTTTTTTTTTTTTCAATTTCGATCAGCGCCAGCGTGTTAAAAGAAGCATTTTCAGCAAATGCTTCGCATTGCACTTTCATTGTTTGGCTAATGCTCAGCACTGTTTGAACATATTTGTCCTCAATCAAATTAAACGTGTCCCTCTACACCTGTCACGTTCATCTACCGATTCGACCATTAATCACATCCGATTTATTTTCGGTCATCTGACTAATCACTTTCGCAAAAAGAGAAAAAAGCACAAAGATAGAAATGAACCTGAAATACTTTCTTCTTCGTTTGCCCCAAATTGCGAATGCCAAAATGTCAAGTTTATAATCAGTCAGTCAACGCGGAGGCAATTGTTAAGAAAAATTATCTCTAATTCTATTTTTATTCATCGGTACATGATTTTTTGAAAACAGTCTCGCACAAGCAAAATAAAAAATGCTTTCGGTTTCGATTTGATGCTAGAACAAAAATAACAAACAAATAATAATGATTTGATAACGCCTGGCACTATGCACTATTTTTTAATTCGAGAACAGTACACGACAGATTAAGTGAACCCATGGAAAATTAGATACAATTTTTGATTCACCGAAAATTGTATGCATACTTTAAGGGACCTCGCTGATTTTTCGTTTTTCTGTTGTAAGAGTTAAAATAAAGAGTTGATTTTTCACAAAAAATATGAAACATGTCAGAAAAGCAAACTTAATTAATTTTCACAGCAAGAGCCTGATTCGCATACAAAACCATAAAATAAAAATAAGGAACTAACGATCATACTTTGGTTACTCATTTTTGTTGATAGAACGAAACCATAGAAAGAAAGTTAAGGTATGTTATATTTAAAGTATCTTGTACATCTGGCTATATCATAAAGATAATATAAGTATGTAGTTACTGTTTTCGCTGTTCGAAGGGCAGACACGTGCATTCAAGAGGACCCAAGCGTCCAGAACAGAAACCTCTGTCTATCAACTCCTACTCTCCACCTCCCCGTGGTGAACATCGGGTGCAAAGTACCTTCAACCGAAGATTGGGTACCAACACCAGTGGGAAGTTGTTGGCAGCAGCAAAGAGAGAGAGAGGGGGAGGAGGTATGCGTCCACTAAGGCATGCCTCCTTTTCAACAGGCGGCAGCGGAAGAACTCCCAAGATGGAATCAACGATGGCGTCTACAGTTCCAGTGAGGATGAACTACTTAGTGAACACTTTATAGGGCTTTTCCGACATATTTGCAGCCCAGGCCTATAAGGAGCGGTTTGGCCGGCTCTTCGTCTTAAGAGTTAAACTAAAGACCTGGCACACCAGGTTGGAGGTCGTGCCCAGACACATCAAGAAGTAATGGTCCCGAAACACCAACAAGCCTCGGATACGGACGGAATTTATGATGACGACCCACGCAAACGATTTAAGGTTCCTTAACAGACCACGTGCAGCCGAAAAACTAATGGAAGCCCTTCACTGCTATAAAGCAGATATAACTGCCGTCCAAGAAATGCGATGGGATGGTCCGGGCCTACGTAAAATGAACAACTGCGATACACTGAGGAAAAGGATAAAGACACCAAAGACAGGTTCCACAAGCTCCTCGATAAGACCTATAAGCAATGACATTAAAATCGTTCTTTTAAAGCTAAGCTGGGTAGAGAAGAAATCTTCTTCTTAACTTCGAGGTAGTTAAGGACTCTGTCTACCTGGGATCCGCTATCAACTCAGACAACAACACCAGCGCTGAAATTAAACGAAGAATCACTCTTGCCAATAGCTGCTTCTGTGGACTTAGAAGGCAATTGAGTAGTAAAGTCCTCTCCCGAGCAACTAAAGTGACACTCTATAAAACCCGCATCATCCCGGTCCTCATGTATGGTGCAGAGACATGAACCATGAAAACATCTGAAGAAAACGCTTTGGGCTGCTTTGAGAGAAAAATTGTTCAAGTGATTTTTGGTGCTGCCAGCGTTAATGGAGAATTGTGACGAAGATTCAACCAAGAGCTGTACAGCGACACTGACCTAGCCAGAAGAGTTAAGCTCCAACGAGCTCCAGCTCGTAGTCTTCGAATTCAACTTGGAAGGACGTCGCAGAAGAGGAAGACCGCGACTCAGGTAGAGCACACAGGTGGTAGAGGACCTGAACCATCTTGGCGTGCGAAACTGGAAACAGCTAGCTAGGGACCGAGCTGGCTGGAGAAATTTGTTGGGTGAGGCCCTGGTCCGACCTGGACTGTAGCGCCAATATAAGTAAGTCAGTAAGTTTTTTAAATCGTCAAAATGTTCATACAATGAAAAAAAAAATTAAAAAAAAAGCATGCATAAACGACACTTCGAAGTGTCCTTTTTTAGCAGTATATGTTCGAACTGTTTGTCATCTGCATCAATATACGATGTTGTTGAATCGTTTTCAATTTCTGTGATTACTTTTTCAGTATCCTCTGCTCTTGGTCTTCAAGCACTTTCTTCTGAGGGTAAACGCACTTCCGAAATCGCTTAATGCACATTTCTAAATGCCCGATAATCAGGGTATCTTCCAGCATTTGGGTACCTTTCTCGGTACATTTGACTAGCAGTATTAGCATTGCACTGGCATTCTCCGTACACTATGTGCATGTTTGCGTATTCTAAAGGGGCATTCGGCAATGGCATGCTAAAAATGATGAAAGTTCAAGGATTTTTCAAAAATGAGTGCACTTATTCAAAAAACAATGGAAAAAAGCGCATCAGAAAACCGTAATTTCTCTGAATATTTTTTTTTTTTTTTTGAAAATCGGTTGTTGTTATGAAAAAGTATGCATTATTTTTTTTCTGCCAAGTTTTTCCAAAGTAATTTACAATTTTAGAATCTTGATAAGCTGCGCAAATTTAAAAAAAAAAGACGCCATAACCACGATGATTGAAAGTGGACCGAAATTAAAAGAAAAAATTAAAATTTTATGGAAAAAACCTTTTTTGATTAATTGTCGTGGAAAAACCGCTGTATGTTTGGAATTTTTGGATATCGGGAAATGAGGCTTTATGTTTAAGGATTCTGATGAAAATAAATAATCAAAACTTAATGAAAAATTGTGGTCACAGTAGTAAAAAATGTCAAGAGAGATATTTTTTTTTGGAGAATTTACATTTTTTGTTGTAATTTGAAACAAAATGACGTTTGATTTTTTATTTTGTTTTCATGCAGTCATGAATAGGGCCATCCCCTGTTTCCGGCTTATCGTTTAATTTTGGTACACGCTGTATATACAATTTTTCGAAAACGTCTTAGAATTAATTTGGGTATGCAGTGTTCAAGAATATGTTAATGTACATTTTGCAAGAAAAATCGATTTTTATTATTGATCCATGCAATATAAACGTACCTTCAGAAAAAAAATGTGCACGACTGGGTCGTACGAACTTGCTCCTGCATGCTAAAACTAAATATTTATGATTACTTCTATGCTCCAAAAATTGCAAAAAGTAGTGCTTAAATAAGAGATATACTTTCAGCAATTCTGATTACACTCTTACTTACAGCTTACAATTAACTCACAAAAAAATATATACAAATAATTAGAATTTATTAAAAAAAATAAAATTTGAAAATGTACCTCGTAAATGCATTTCATTCCAAAAATATAAATGCCAAACAAATTCAAACCTTATTCTTGATTTATTGATTTTTTTTTTTTTTAAATCGTCGGAGCGGTTTTTTTTTTTTTAAATTAATTTTTTATATATAAAATTTTTCAAAAATGTCTTAAAATTAATTTGGGTATGCAGTCTTCAAGACCATGTAAATAAACATATTATACTTCAATTTTAATTTTTAAAATTGATCCGTTTTTGAGATACAGAATTTTGAAAAAAAAAGTTAAAAATATTTTTTTAAAATCCAAAAAAAAATTTGAAATGTTTTTGAATATAAAATATTATTTGAACAATATATACGCACTTTCAAAAAAAAAACTTACGCTGATCGGACTTTCATTTTTCGAGAAAATCTATTAACAAAAAAAACGGTTCTATGGGAGGTACCGTTTTGGAGCAATACAAACATTTTTTTTTACATAAAATACATCAACGTTTAAAAAAATTAAACTCAAAGAAGTTTAAAAAAAAATCGTAGGAGCCGTTTTGGAGGAAATTGAAAGTTTTGGTTTTTGGCCAAAAAAATCGTAAAACAAAAATAAAAAAAAAAACTGGAATATGAGTTTTTGCTAAAACCTCTAATTTTCAAATTTGAAGTCAATCGGACCAGTAGTTAAGGCTGTAGATGCCTGTAAACTTCCCGACAGACAGACAGACGGAATCGCCGGACCCACTTTTTTCGACTTCTCTATCATCGCAATGTCATATCTCATCCTCATCTCATTTTTTTTTTACGAATTCAATACTTGCCATATATTCTATATGTCGCAAGTAAAAACTACTACTGCAACTATAATCGCAAATCAGTTTATCAAGCGACTGTTTTACAACTGGTTTGCAATCGATTTATGACTACTTTCCACACACGAATACGATTGAATTTTGATCTGTTGATAGTTGTTGTGCCGTTTAGGAGTCCATCCATACTGGATGCGTAAACAAATACACAAGCAAACAATTACGGTACCACTGATCAGTTATAAAAATATGAGTGCGACCCATGTGGTCCACACGACTAACTTCCCAGAGTAGAAAAATAAGTAAACACATTAGTTATTTTGCAAAATTTCCAGCCAATGCATACCGTTGTAGTGATGGTACACGCACGTTCGTTTCAAAGCTAAAACCGATGATTTGAGACATGCATTAAGTATTACTGTACTGTATTACTCCCAGGGTTGGCAATGTTTTAAACATTTGTTTTAAACAAATTTCGCTCAAAAGCTTATCAGCTCTAAACAACACAATACCGCGTCCGAGAATGAGATCAATTTCATGACAATACGATGAGTGGTTCGCGAGATAATCGAGCCGAAAAAACGTTACGCACATACGCACATACGAACACACACACAGGCTTACTTACTTACTTAAGGTGGCGCTACAGTCCGTTGTGGACTTGGGCCTCAATCAACAGTCTCCGCCAGCTAGCTCGGTCCTTAGCTATAGTTGTCTCCAGTTTTGCACTCAGAGTTGATTGAGGTTCTCTTCCACTTGAGTGCGCCACCTGAGTCGCGGTCTTCCTCTCCTCCTACGTCCCTCGGGAATAGTGTCGAAGGCTTTCCGGGCCGGATCATTGGTGTCTATCCGCTCTAAATGACCGAGCCATCTTAGTCTCTGGACCTTGACCCTTCTGGCTAGGTCCATGTCGTTGTACAACCCGTAAAATTCGCTGTTATATCTTCTTCGCCATTCCCCTTCAATGCACACGGACCCGAAGAACCGTACAGCAGGGCTGGGATGATGAGTGTGTTGTACAGTTTTACCTTAGTTGCTCGAGAGAGGGCTTTTCCACTCAACAGCGAATAGCAAGAGTTACTCTTTATCTGATCTCGGCGGTGGTGTTATTGCCGTGTTTATACAGGATCCTAGGTAGACAAACTCCTTTACTACCTCGAAGTTGTATGCGTCTATTGTGACGTTCTGTCCGAGCTGTCGGTGTTTGGTGTCCTTCCTCGATATTTCGTTTTTCCCTCATTTACCGCTAAGCCCATTTTTGCCGCTTCAGTCTCAATTCTTACAAAGGCGCCATTGACATCCATTATATCAATATTATTGGCGTACACGAGAAGTTGAACAGATTTTTGGAAGATAGTGCCTCTGGTGTTGACAGTGGAGTTCTGCACTTCTTCTCAAGAACGATGTTAAAGAAATCGCATGACAGTGCATCGCCTTGTTTGAATCTTTTTTGACGTCGAAGGATTCAGACAATTTGGTCGATGGTTGACTTTCCTGGCCTGAAGCCACATTGATAAGGACTAATCAGATTGTTGACGAAAGGCTTCAGACGTTCACATATTATGGCAGAGAGGATCTTGTAGGCGATGTTAAGTAGACTTATTCCTCTGTAGTTGGCGCAGTTTAGAGGATCTCAATTTTTCAGGATCGGGCAAACAATGCTGAGGTTCCATTCATAGGGCATGAATTCCTTTGACCATACTTACAGATGATTTGGTGCATGCTCCTATCTAGCTCGTCGCCTGCTGCTTTGAACAACTCAGCAGCTAGTCCATCTGCTCTAGCGGCTTTGTTGGATTTCAGCCGTGATATTGCGGTTTTCACTTCTTCTAGGTCGGGTTCACGGAATTGTGATCGATGAAAGGCTCCTGTCTGACGGCGGTGTTTTGTTCGTCGTCGCCGTTATACAATCTACAGAAGTGGTCTTTCCAAATCCCTAGCATTGATTGCGATTCTCCTATGATGTTCCCTTGTTTATCTTTGCAGGTATCGGTTCTTGCTCGATGACCTTGAGCCAGCTGTGTAACCTTTAGATAAAACCTCCGAAATTCATTCCTGCTGTTGGCTCTCTCAACATCCTCGATCTGACACTTCTCAGGCTCGCTCTTTTTTCTCCTGAGAAGCCGGCGTTCCTCTCTCCTCTTCAGCTCGTAGATCTCACTAGCAGCTCTTGCCCTTCTATGCAGCGCCGCTTTGTATGCCTCCTGCTTGGCTGCATGGGCCTGCCTGCATTCTTCGTCAAACCAGGGGTTTCGTTTTGGTGGCTGTGTGAAACCCAGCACATTAGAGGCGGCATCTCTAACTGCTTTCTGGCAATGTTGCCACTGGTCTTCGATACTTGATGTTGGCGAAAAATGGAGATATGCAAAAATTGGCGATTCACAAAATCGGCCGCATTACAATAACTTCCTCAGGGAAGTTAACAAGATTAAAAACCTATTAACTACGTTTTACCCTCCAAATACCACAAAACTTCATTTTTTTTCATACACACATACTCTTACAGCAAACTTGCTTTTATTATGTAGGCAATTGTATCATTATTACAATGAAACGCATACTCTTGCAGCTAACCTGCTTTTTAGTTCGTAGGCAAATGTCATTTTGACAGCAAGCTTTCCCACCTTGTTATAACTGATCAGTGCACAGTGCAGTTACCCTCAACCTCCTAAAATAGAACGTTTACGATAATTCTTGAGAATGTTAGTGAATTATGTTAGTTATGGATAAATTCTTCAGCCGAACAAAACACATTTCTTTGGACATATGGCACAAGGTTCGAAATAAATTCAATTCAATAACTATGTTTACGTTCGTTAATCTAAAGACGCAGATGTTTATTCAAAAATAATTTGGCAATACTTGAGCTTCCAATCGAAAAGGCCATCACCTCCCCAAATGTATAAATATTTGATTCATATGTTTTTATTTTTAAAACCGTTTTCCCTCACTTTTCTGAGTCATCATTATCATTTTCGGAATCAAACTCGAATCAAGTACACAACAAAATTTTTAAAAATATATAAAAAAAAAAATATCCGTTCCAGATGACGTTTTCGGTAAACACAAATACCTAATGTGGGAGCTGTCCAATGTATAGAAACTAAAATCTCCTTACCAATTTTCATGATGTCACCGGTGTCTGCTTTTAAGGTCTTATCTAATCCGTCAGAAACAATTATAATTAGAATAACTGAAGGGGAGATAAATGTGTGTATTTTTGAGATGTCGTAATGTATTCAATCAAAAACGGTGGCGCATGCTCGACAAGGTTCTCAAAAAGCCAATTAAATTAAATGCACATTGCTTCACCTTCACATTCAGAAAAACAAGTTGGCGGGAGATTGATAGAGAATAACAAAATATGAGGATTTACGATCGAAGAAAGATCGAACTCTTTTCTGTGGAGATAACTACACTCAACTGATCATTTCAGAATCAAAAGCACAACTAGGGAGGCACTTCTCTGGAATTAAAACAAAACTCAGCACACATCGGACGTACTTAAGCTTTTTTTTTTATGAGAAGCATTATTCAAGAGCGTAGTTACTCTATACTTTTATGATGGCCCAGTCACTGCAGACGCCAACGGACCCCAATCGATCTCTTACCCGCCATACATACGAAAATCCCTGGAAGAAAAAAATTTGCTTCATTAGGTGAGTCTACAATGTGATTACATATGCACAAACTTGGAGCCAGGTATGCGATGATGCTCTCTCTTGGCCAACAATAGAGATATCCATAAATTGCTGCGGGCGACGGTGATGAAGTGCAACAGAAGCATATGCATATGTAATGCGATCATTCATCACCTCTTAGCTGAGAGTCAAGACCTACCTGTTTAAATAAATTGTATTCTCCACCACCTCGATTTCTGGCATAGCTCTTACAAAGGAATCGATTTTTATTTTGTTGTTTTTTTTTTACGATGCACGTTATTACATCAACATGTTCATGAAGCAGAGTTGAATAAAACTTTGAGGTAAAAAATATTTATGAGTGTTTTTTCCGTTTCTTTTGGAGTGACTTGTTGATGTTTTGGCTATCCTTTAGGGGCATTATTTTCTTGTTTATATTTGAACTGTTTATTTTTGAAGTACATATTGTTCGTAAACAGAAGAGAATGGTTAAAAATGGAAAACAGGGAAATTGCAATTAATCCAAATGGTTTCTAACTAAAATTCACCTTGGGACAAAATATAAAACAAACCAATACCAATAGAGAAAATCACGAAACATAAAACTAAACAAACTTTGTAAGTGAAACTTTTAACATTAAAAAGGTGAATATACAGGGTGATTCACGGCGTTGTGCCATAAAGCTAGAGTGTGTTGGTTGAGTTGAGACAAAAAAAAAATCGTATTGGTGAGGGGGGTTTGTCTCCCCCCTCTTAGCCTGGGGGGGGGGCAATTTTCTGAAAAATTAACTTATTTTGTAACAAAAAATATTTAAAATCAACGGCTTCGTTTACAACACCGTGCTATAACTTTTCAGAAAGCCAAGAACTTCTTCTTCCATTTTGTTTTTAAACTAAATTATTTTAACGAATAGTTTTAAGAAAATAAATTTTAAAACTCAAAATTAAAAAAAAAAAAAACCAAAACAACATTTTTGGCACATTTTTTTCAAAATTTTATATAATTAAGTACTACTTTTGTTTCAAACATTCAATGCCGTTGTTAATTTTACGTCGAAAACAGAAAACCGGATGCAAAAATGTCGTTTCGTTTTTGAGAAATTAAAAAAACACTTTTTTTCTAAGAGAATCTTTGTTTTTATTTTTACCTATCTTTCTGGACTTTAGTTTAATTAATTTATGAAACATTAACATATGAGGCCATTCTATGGGGCCTCTTTTCCCAATCCATCGGTCACTAAAATGATCATCCAGCCAGTTTCTCACCTGTAAGCTATAGTGTGCTGGAGCACCATCTTGTTGATAGATTAAATTATTGGTTTTAGCCAATGGAACGTTGTTCAACAAATCGGGCAAAAGGTCTCGTAGGAACTCTAGATATGATTTTCCATTAATAACGGAATTCAGAAATCGGGGTTCGATCACGGTGTGTCCAACAATACTAAGCCAGACGTTACAGCTACAGCGGTGTTGTGATTTGTTCTGTTTTTTGTTGTGTGGACTGGTTTCACTCCAGTATTGCAAATTGTGGAGGTTAGTGACCCCATCCCTGGTAAAATGTGCCTCATCCGTTTGGAAAATCCTTTCAAAAAAGTTGCGTTTAGTTTCATCTCTAAGCTGCAATGATCGACAAAATTCTGCTCTCAATAACCTGTCGTTTGTTGTGAGTTTCTGAACTGGCGTGAAGTGGTAAGGGTGTAAATTTTCCGTGAGAAGCATTCTCCATCCTCTAGATTGGGACACTCCAAGCATTGTAGCTATCCTCCTTGTACTAATGGAGGGATTTCGTCGGACCGTGTCCAAAATTCTTTCATCTATGATATCGGGTCCTGCAATTGACCGTTCTTTTCTTCTATGCTCTAACTCTCCGTGCTCTCTAAGACGTCGGTGGATTCTTGAAAACATGCTACGACTCGGGCACCTTCTATGTAGATATCTTTCAGCGTAGTCCTTCAGCTTTCCTATCTCGACAATTAGCTAAACAGTAGCAGAAGTGCACGTCCGCTAACTCTTCTCGAAAGTATGAGTTTGATATTGTTCTGTTGATGAGTCAATTTTATATTGGAAATGGTTGTTTACTAATAATATGGGATGACTTTTTTTCGTTAAAGAAAAATTGCGGTTCAATTATCTTAAGCTCCTAGCAGGTAGAACCCTTCGCCGGCAAGTGGCCGCAGCCCCACGGCATAATAAGAAAAAATTGCAGGTCAGTTTTCAGACGTTATCAATGAACAAAATTATTAGTCCAGGGAAAATCCAATACTTTTCAACTTTATTGAGTCCTCATAAAATTCCAATCACAGAATAAATAGTAAAAGATAGGTTAATGTTTCAAAATTTTGAGTTTGAAAATTTATTTTTTTAAAACTGTTCTTAAAAATAATTTAGTTTCAAAACAAAATGAAAGAAGAAGTTCTTGGCTTTCCAAAAAGGTATAGCACGGTGTTTTAAACGAAGCTGTCGATTTTAAATATTCTTTTTATACAAAATAAGTCAATTTTTCAGAAAATTGCCCATCCCGTCTAAGGGGAGGGGGGAATAGATCCCCCCTCCCATACGATTTTTTTTTGTCTCAACTCAACCTTCACGCTCTAGCTTTTTGGTACAACGCTCGTGAATCACCCTCTATAATGAGAAGTTTTTTTTTATTAGACCAGGGCACTCTGACGTTATTTTAAAAAAAACATGTATCTACTAAACGTCCTGAAAGAGCACTATAGCAGGCCGTTGTATAGTTTTTTTTTTTTTTAATGTTTCTAAAACTAAAACTGGAGACAACTATCTTCTTGCAGGAAATTGTGACAGAGGGTGGCCGAAATGGATACTTGTTTAAGTCTCCAGTCTACACCATCAAGGGATTGAACTCAATGATAGGTAATTAAATGGACGAAATAATGGAAAACCATATTTTTTTCTTGGCGCTGAAAAAATGGAACTTAGAAGAGAATCAAAAAGGCATTCGCCTACACAAATATACCATTTTTGTATATAAAGGCGAGGCACGTCCATATTATGCCGAATGATGTCGATCGGCCTATACCGATCGGCCAAGCCGAATAAGTCTGGATTTTGGTCTGGTCTGGACGTTCCGATCGGCATTTGTTTCGTGCCGAGAGCCAGCCCGATCCGGACCGAATTCAAACCGAATCAAATCGATCCGATGACGGAAACCCGAACCGAATTATAAAGTGTGGACCGATTTTCGATGACAGCTCGTGTTTTTTTTTTTTTTTTTTTGTTAATAATTACCGTTGAAGTGTATTTTTGTCTGAAGCGAATAGTCAGCAATTTCAAAAAAAAAATTTGGTTTGGTCTCATGAGAATTATTTAATTATAATATCTACAGTTCTCAAAGCTGTGCAACAATGGACTGAACTGACGAGTAATCATCAATGTATCGGGCCCGTCCGATATTGTGGGACAATTGTAATAAAGAATATAAAAACTGGAATCGAAGATACAAAACGTCAACATATTTTGGTTCGGCACAGTCCACACTGCAAATTAATGTAGACGTCATGCCAAACCGAATGTTTGCGCGGCCCAGGCCGATCGACATCATTCGGCATAATATGGACGTGCCTTAATAATCAACCCAACCAACAAACACATGAAAAAGAAATCACAGCGATTACAATTTAAAATTTTAATTTTAACGTTGATGATGGTTGTACAATAATTGTACAATTATTGTCGCCTTTTCTTCATCTTGAACGTTCTGCTTGAATTGCTTTCTCGATTTAAAGTTAGATATAGCGACATCTATGAAAAAGTAGTATAAGACTCGCGTTAAAGCTTTTTTCAAAGCGATAGAACTTAGATTTATTTAAAATGTTTATAGATACGCGTAGATGGCGTTTGAAGGGACTGTGTTTATCAGATTTTTTTGTTCGCATTTGCTAATACTATTGGGTGGAAATATCTCTGTGCTGTACACTAGGTGGTTATGCCTTATGTGCGTTGACCAATAATATAGAAGGCTTGGGTTTGAATCCTATTTGTGTCTTAATTTTTTTTTAATGAATCTGTCAGTGCTTCTCAATCAAGCCATTCAGAATCCGCACAAAATTGTAAGTCCTCTCAAATTCTTACATTTCTTTCTTCTGAACTGTCGTGTCGCCTTATAAAATATCTCTGTAAGAGGAAATAATACATTTTTCAAAAGCTTTTATTTCGTTTTTATTAAGAACACTTTCAATGTTTTTACTTTCTTAGAATTGTTTCACTTAAACTTAGATTTTTGGGACTATTAAAATTGTGTTAAAAGAGCTCTGTCATAGATTTTAAGTGAGTTCTTATTTTTCATTCTTAAGACTCTCTTTTTTATCAATAAATTTAATAGATTTAATTTGAATTATAAAATAATTTTTTGATTTTCCATCACAATCCAGAGACACGAACAGCAAAACGTAACAATTGGTGTCAGAAGTGGGATTGTGGATAAGAAAATTTTTAAAATGGTTGATTTCGATTAGTTAAAAGTTGAGCAGCTCAGGAAGGAATCGTCGCTTCTTAGTCTTGCCAAAGGCGATTAAAAATCCGAGCAAAAGCAAAGACTTCGAAAAGCCTCAGAAGATAAGGGTGTGGATACCATTAACCGACGAGTTTCACTACGGAATTCCGGAGTAATTTTCAAAGGACGAAGAAAGTTCCGCTCAACATTGCAGGAATGCCAGATTATATGCAGCTGTCAAACGTTCAGTTCAGATGACAACTTTAATGCTGGAAAAACAAAAAGAAGTTTGAAGAAAAACAGACAGAGATTGCTGAAAGGTTCAAAGGTAAGGTAACTAAGCTTCAGAATCAAGTTGATGACTTAGGAAACCAGATGGTTCTGCAAATTAAGAATATTGAAGGCAAATTTATTTGCAATATGAACAACAGAGCAAGTCATCAGTTCAACAAAAACACCTATTTTGGACAACCCCCTTTGTCATTTCTAAAACTCAATTTGATACTGCAAAATCTCAAAATAATTGGAACGAAGAAGCCAGCGCAGCAGTATGGATAGTGGGTCTTACACCACAAAAGCCAACTTTTTAGGAGACAGTGTCTTTAGCAATGTCACATGAACCTGCAGCAAAGATGTGTGGATTCTAGTCAAAGGTTCACAGATTAAATGTTGAGAATAACACTTTGAATGAAGCCGTTGTACAGCTGTAAAAGATGCAGTAAAATCAGAATTCGCAATATTATTGCGGGAAGGTGCTACAGGACTTTGGAAAATGCGTCTACAAACAAAATGGGGTCAGTTCTGAAACGCATACGCTGACTCCAAATCATGATGGCCCTAACATAACAATTTTTGAAATTTCGCGTTGCAGTATTAGTCTTAGAAAAGATTGATACTGCTCCATTATTCGAAATGATCTCATGTGGAGCCGCTTATTGGAATTCGACTAAAAACAGCTACTGGAGAAGATGTAGCAGTATTGGGGAAAGCAAAGAAACAAATCACAATTACAACAATGACAGTTCAGCCCGCTTTTCTAGTTCCAAATACCATGAACGAACTAATATTAGGTATTGATTTTATGTAACCAAATGGTTTTAACATTGATTTTAGAAAAGTAGGTTTTGAGATATGGATGAGTTGAAATGCCATTGAATTTAAACCATGAAAGACATACAATTATAAATGCCATTGTGAAGAAAAGACAAACAATTCCACCAAACTCCGAAGCAAGCGTGGGCGGAATTGATAACAATAAATGTCACAAGCTGTGGATGGTGGAAGCATTTGAAGAACCTCTAATCAAGAAAATTCTGATTGGAAGAACTCTTTTAACACAAAATACACAATGATATATTCGAATTGGAGTTCTACACTTTCAAACAAACATTATTTGTAACTGTGCAGAAATTTCAATAATTATTATCAATAACGATGATAATCCTGGAAAATTCAAGATTAAGAACAGTAGTAGATTTCGAACGACACAAGCCAAGATCTCCGTCTACCCGACCTTGAAGAAGTGAAGATAGCAATATCTAAGCTTAAAAACAACAAAGCCGCGGGAGCTGATGGCATCACTGCCGAACTCTTTAAAGCAGCCGGTGATGACTTGGTAATGAGCATGCACCAACTCATCTGCAGAATATGGTCGGAAGAGAGCATGTCCGATGAATGGAACCTTAGCATTGTTTGCCCGATCCTGAAGAGACCTTCTAACTGCACCAACTACAGAAGCATCAGCCTCCCAAACATGGCCTATAAGATTTTTTTTCCATTTGTCAACAAACTGATAGGTCCATATCAGTGTGGCTTGAAACCAGGAAAGTCCAGCATCGATCAAATATTCACATTACGGCAGATGCTGGAAAAAACTCAAGAATTTTTATCGATTTTAAGGCCGCGTATGACAGCATCAATAGAGAAGAACTGTAAATAGCCATCCAGTTTTGGCATCCCTACAAAACTCATTCGTCTGAGCAGGAAATGTTGTTGCAAATGTCGGCGCAACTACTCGCGTACGCTGATGACATTGATATCATTGGGAGAATGCAGGGTGATGTCAACAGTGCTTTTGCGAGTATACAGACAGAGGCTGAAAAAATGGGTTTAGCGGTCAATGAGGGCAAAACAGAGTGTATGCTGTCGAGAACGGACACCCAACTTCGACGTCTTGGACAAAACGTCACGATAGATGCATTTAATTTCAAGGTAGTTAGGGACTCTGTATACCTTGGCTCCCCTATCAACACGGACAACGACATCAGCGCCAAGATCAGACGAAGAATAACTCTTGCTAATCGCTGTTTCTTCGGAAGGCAATTGAATAGTACCTAAAGCCTTCTCCCGGACAACTAAGGTGACGCTCTTTAAGACCCTTGTTACACTTTTTATTGTGAAAGACCGAACCGAGTTGAATAATATGAAATTGAAAACTTCTCAAAGAATTTAAAATTTTCCACCGACAGAAGAAAAAGACAATCGAAGACGATGCACCCACGCGGTGATGCGTTGACAGATGAGTATGATTAAAATGATTGGTTCACAATGAAGTGCAACAGGCAGCATACAAAAGTGCTGCCACTACGACCAGCTCTGAAGGATGGGTTCGATAAGGATTGATTATTCGATGGATCGATTGACCGAAAATTTAATTGACTGAATTAATATCAATATTGATATTAAATTCTGCCGGTGTTGCCACAATGTGGTTAACGATGAAATAAAGAGGAAAGAGAAAACCCAAAGCGTATTTAAAATAAAATAAGGCGGATATGTGCTAAATCACCTACTCTTCTTTTTTCTAATTTGCCGTGATTTTAGCTTATCTGGAGTGGCGGATCTTTACCACGACATCAACGGCCAGTCATATTTGGCTTTGTTGAGAGCCACTTGTGAGAAGATTCTGGACGATTAGTTTTAGGATGATTCGCAATTGCTACAATGAGGTTAAAATCAAATGAGTTAAAATTGATTACCAATATAAACGAAGTTCGAGAAGACGAAAAACTTAATAAAAACAAACATCCCATTTAACCCGGATGAGGAAGTGGCAAATTTTGGCAAAAGGAAAATAATTATCGTATTCATCATGATAAAAAAAAAAAAAACCAAAACCAATGGAGCACTATGAGCACAACACTTAAGAATCCATCTGGTCTTTTTTTTAAATATAACGAATTATATATACTTTACTATATTTAATTAAATTTACATTAAGTTGATGCAAATTATTCAATTAATTTTACAATCATAAACATATCAAAGTAGAAAAACAAAAGTTCCTTGATGGTGTATGAATTCGTCCCGTGTAAATGTAGTTTTAGTATTCAGACCGTCCGTCTGATTTGGCATCACTCAATTCCATTGAATTTAAATAGTTTGGTTCACAATCATCTATACCTGTTAAAGAAACTTTTCTTCACGACAATGACAGAGAGAACCATTGTCAGAAGGGCAAGAGACAGCCGTCCCGCTCTCTCTCTCATTGTCGTGTTCAAAGAGGTGACATTTGTCAAATTGAAATTATTATCAAGTAGGAGCAGTGGAAGTGGATGCGAAATGCATCAAGTTTTTAGTAAAATTTAAATTAAATTAAAAAGAACTTGTTGTGTTCATTTATAACGCAACACCTTCATCATCCCCGTCCTGCTATATGGTGCATGGACTTTGTCAAAAATGGATGAGTGCGTCGTACGACGCACGGTTCGAGAGAAAAGTTCTACGGAAAATCTATGGTCCTGTCTGCATAAATGGTGAATGGAAGAGAAGATTTAACGACGAACTGTACGGGCTGTACAGCAACACTGACCTAGCTAAAAGAGTGAAAGTCCAAAGACTCAGATGGCTTGGTCACGTGGAGAGGATGGACACCAATACTTCGGCCCGTAAGGTCTTCGAATCCACCCCAGAGGGAAGGCGCAGTAGAAGAAGACCTCAACCAACTCGGCGTGCGAAACTGGAGACAGCTAGCTAGGGACCGAGCTGGCTGGAGCAGTTTGTTGGTTGAGGCCCAGGTCTACCCCGGACTGTAGAGCCACTTTTTGATCGTGGCTAGGGTATAGCTCGTCGGGTCCAGGGTTTTCTCGAGAAAAGCACAAAACTCAAGGCAAGGAAATACACCTCTCGACTCAAATTCCAAATAAAAACAGTGTTGTTTTCTTTAATTCCAGTAAAAGACCTTCATTCTCTCATTACTTAAGCTTATACGTTATTAGAAAGTCCACCTGAGTGGAATAATCATAAATGTTAAGTCCACGACTTGTGGACAAAACAATAAAATAAGTCCACGCTAGGTAGAAATACCAACATCAAGTCCACCAAATTTGGTGGAAGAATCAGAATATAGGTACACGTAAGTATAAATAACCCCAAACAAGTCCACTGAGTTCAGTGGAAGAAACAAACAAAAATATGTCCACGTAAGTAGAAATAACGCTCATAAGTCCACGACTGTGGAAAGAATCAAAAAGAGGATAAGTACCAACTTCATTTAATAAATAAATGAGTTTAATTTGGTTAGTTTTTTCTCTGATTTTATAGGAATTATTTCTGTTCCTATATGATTTTTATTACTGAAACAGAGTGTGAATTGTAAAAATAAACTTTAATTTTATACGTATGTAAATTTTCCGTATTATCTGTTTGTATGCCATTTGGAGATGAAAGGATTTAGGTACACTCTGGTTCGGTCGCTTAGTGACACTTAAGTTTTACACTCCGGGTCGGTAGGATAGATACATTTTCACTCCTTTTTTCTTAGTAATGAAGTTTCTTCGTTACAGTAAGTAAGTAAGTAAGTTGAATCCAAAAATGCGGTAATCGGCGAAATAAATTTGAAGTTATTCATCACGAAAGACTAGCGCCCTATGGAAATGAAAGAACACCGCATGTTCGGGACGAACATGTCTAAATTGGGGATAGGTGGCGTTTTTAATAAAAACACTTTCAATGTTTTTACTTTGTTAAAATTGTTTCACTTAAACTTAGATTTTTGGGACTATTAAAATTGTGTAAAAAGAGCTCTGTCATAGATTTAAAAGGAGTTGATTCTTAAGACTATTGTTTGTGTAAATATATTCAATAGATTTAACTTTAACCTTAAAATAAGTGTTTGATTTTAAATCACGAACCAGAGTTTCGAACAGCAAAACGTAAAAATATAGAAAAATAAAGCGACTATTGTTTTCTGTTCAAAAGTTTTAATAATATTACTTGGGAGTAAGGTAACAAAAGCGATGCACAGAGTCCATTTCGAATATTGTATCAAATTATAGGCCAAACGGGTGTTGATAGTTGTTAACAATTCTTTTTTCTTATTCAAAGCACAGTAACATTTAAAAACAAACAAAAGGTTCTACTCACATCCAGGTTGTATTCCTTTACTCAATATCGTTCTATAAGGCTGCCTTGACCCAGGATCCATTTTTCCATACATTGTACGATCCATTGTCTATTATTATTCTATTATTTTTCTTTTTGCTTTGAGCTTGATTATTTTTTCATTGAAAAGTTTAAGAAAACAACATTACGATTCCTCTTTTTTGAAATTTATTGTGTCATCAAAACGAAAAGCAAATATATATCAACAAACAATCTGCTCGCTGTTATATTACTTACTCACTTAAGCGCTCAACCAAAAAAACTTTTATGTTCACACTTGACTGATGTCATTGTTATTCTTTCCGCCCTCTTATTTTCTTTTTTAGATCTGGACTTATTTTTGTCTACTTTTCTTCAAATTTATTTCACACTTTCCAAATGCATTGTATTGTCTTTAGAGGATGCATTTTTTATTTTAAATTCCTGTTTCTATTTTCAAAACGAGAACAAGAACAAAGAATTTGATTGATTAACCAATTTCTCAAAAACTAAAATACGACACATTCCAATACCGAGGTCTCATCATCATAATCGAAAATGACGCCAGAAATACCGAAATGAAAATGCTGCACAAATCATCCTTCCTCTCTAATGTGGATTGAAATTTGTTTCACTTCGACAACATACGGCCCCCCGTTGATGATAAATTGACAAGTTGACAATGGACTTGAACAACGCACCGAAATCTCTTTCTGATAAATGAAGCCAAACGCCATAAAGTATGCACGGATTTAGTTTAATGTTTTGTTATTTTTATTTTCGGTTTTATTTTTTTTAAGACAAATTTTTTTTTAACGGATGTGAATTAAGCAAGAACCCAGCAAAACATTGACTAAAAATACAAAATCTTGAGATGAAATTGGCGCTGATATTTTTGGAGCAAAATTTTAAGTGATAAGAAAAGTGATGGTTGCAATGATAAGTGTGTTTTCAGAGCACTTAAGCTTTTGTTTACCCTCTTGTTTAATTTAAATTATTTTTTCCCGCGATTTCCTTAGATTTATTATTTATTAACAAATTGTTGAACACGGATGTTTTCTGGGTTATTTAAGTCTTTTTTTTATAAAGACAACAAAGTCTAAAAAAAAAAACTAGAAGAGAAGAAAAAATGGGAATAATTCCAAATCTATTCACGACCTGTGACTAATGTGACGGTTGAAATTTTAATCAAATTTACAAGTGGGAGGGTAAAATAAATGAATGAAATTTATTTTGCTGGCAGGAAGTGTACCAGGTGAGAATAGATAGAGCGATGTTGTTGCAATTATGAAAGAGGAAATATATTGGGATTAGAAGATAAACCAAAAACACAAACTGACTTATAACAATACAATATCGTAAGAAGGGATCGACCTGGAAGCGCGGTATTACGGTTGAATTGTTTGAGGGGTGGAATGCAACTGGCTATTTCACTAGAGCAATTACCGTGGAAGTAACGATAAAACGAGGAGACACGAGACGTTACGACGGTGTTCCAATGAAGTGAATGAGTTAGTGATCTCTCTATCACCAATCATTCTTACAGCTCTTTTTTGTATTCCATCCAAGAGGCTTAAGTAAGTAGCTGGAGCACCAGCCCAGAGATGTGAATTGTACTCAAGCTTTGGACGGATATAGTTTTATAGATAATAGCCAGATCAGACGGGGAGAAAAATTTCTTGCACCGTCTTAAGAAACCCAAACATCTTGCGGCATTTTTGGCGACATCGCGTATGTGCTCGGACCACAAGAGGTGGTCAGTGATGCATATACCGAGATTCTCGAGATGTCTAGTTGATGCAAGTGCCACTCAAGGACAGTGGCAAGGGGGGTATATCTCGCTTCAACGATGCAAGACAGCATTGAGTTTTCGAAGCATTAAACTCTACGCGATTTTTAATTCCCCATTGTACAATGCGGTTTAAGTCAGAGTTTAATGAGCTTATCATATTTTGCCGTTCCAGTTCCACATCCGAAGTGGAGGGATGTGAATCTGGGAACGAATATGAGAAGCTTAAGGGTACTATCGTCAGCGAAACAATGAATTGGATCAGAAGTTACAGACAAGAGATCATTTATAAATATGATAAAAGGATCGGAGACCAAACGGAGCCCTGGGGCACACCAGCATTTTATATTTTTTTTTTGTGGGTTTCAGACTTGAACCCGTCCAGTACAACGTGTATCGAACGTTCGAAAGAAAGTTTCTAATCCAACGAAGGAGGGATTCATCATATACAGAAGGCACGCATTTTCGATAAAAGGGCAAGATGCAAGACTTTATCAAATGCCTTTGAAATATCAGTGCAACTATCTACTTTCTCCAGAACGATGTAAGATTTGTTCCACTGTTCGGTGAGATTAAACCATCAGATCACAGTGGACATGTTGCTGCGAAAGCCGTACTGCTGGTCATTAAGAAGCTTCGGTCTTCGAGATATTTCTTGAGCTGATAGTTTATCAGCTTTCCATGAACCTTAGAAAGAAGGGACGACAGTGTAATCGGGCGATAATCGGAGGGAGAAGACGATTCGCCTTTTTTTGGGATTGGCTGGACAAATGCTGTTTTCCAACTGCTCGGAACGAGCCCAGAAGTATAGGATAGATGGAAAAGCTTACGCAAGGGTTTTGCCAGCGTGGAAGAACACCTCTTCAGAACAATAGCGGGATACCATCCGGACCAGCGGATTTATGTATGTTGATTGTTGAGATCCTTTAGGACTCTCGCCACAGCACGAGTGCGAAAGACGATATGTCCCATGGAATCATTGACGCGCTCAAGAACAGGCGGAGTCATAACACTCTCTGGCAGCGAAGAGTTGGCGGCGAACAGCCTAGCAAAGAGAGAGGTAACAACTGGAGTATCACTGTCATAGGGACCGAGGAAGAAGAAGAATTCTTCATGTTTTTTACAAATATGTTAGGCCAATAATTATAAAGTCATATGCAATAATGATTTGCGAAAGCTCAGGACGCTAGAAGTCTGCGTCATATGCATCTCTTTCACTCAAGGGAAACGGATGTATATGATTGCGGCTTATGCGGCTGAAGCTGCGTAGGCTGATATCTTTATTTCAGAGCTCGAGATTCTTTTTAGGGTACTTAAACTGAGTTTGGAAGAAAACTATTTCGTTATGATCGGAGAGTTGAACGCAAGACATGAAGATAAGGGAAATCAAACAAATAATCCAAGAGGTAATCATCTTTTAAATTTGATGAATCTTTGCAGTGTTGAGTATGGTGTCGACCTGCTGGCTAAAGAAAGGCCATTGTTCCCAAGGAGCGGTTTCTTCCTGTACCAAACAAACAGAAAAAGTGGGTTATCACCCTAGAAACTGCTTACAGACAGTTGAGTACGACAGTGACCACTGTGGCTTGACTGCTGTAATCCAGATTCCGAACGAGCTTGTGGAATTGGATGAATACGTTCCAAAGCATTCTTACAATTACATTATGATGCGCTGGCCGCGTTTCACCAACGCCTTAGCGAGAGAACTTCTTTCGAGTGACATAGCCCCACCAAACAACAGAAACTTGACAAATACAGAATTCGACCAACACCTTGAACAGATGGACAATAATAACAATAATGCAACTACAGAGGCACTGCATAGACAGAAAAGCGGACTCCTGACAAGACTTAAAAACTTGTACAGACGATTTTCAGACGCGAACGATTTGGAGATTAGGACACTAGAGTCGTCGATTAAGAACGTCAACACCCTGATCAAGGAAAACTACAGGTTATCTTTTAATTTGTACTGGGACAAGAAAATTCGGGCCGTTTATTTTAGCGACCAGCGTATTTTCCCTCAAATTACTAAGATATTTAGGTACAAGAATCAGAACGACCTTTCTTGTCTTAAGCTGCAGATGACAGTAGAGAACAGAGTAGACTTATGACAGCGCAAATTAATCTTGAGGAAGCCGTCTTGGACGATGACTTCTTTATTATCGAATAACCGCAGGAGAAAGTGGAACAAGTGAATAAGGTGAATGCAAGCATTCACCTGAATCACGACCTGGAAAACAGAGCCTTACTTCATCAGAACGATATTGTGCAGTGGCGATCTGAGAACCGCGGTTTCATGCGGTTCAATGACGACGTTTTGGCAAACGCCATAATCGCCGAGCAAACGGAAGCAAGTCCTCTGTTAGTTACGAAGGTAGAACTCCAGCTCATCTTCGATTCAATAAAGAATAAGAAGTCAGCAGGTGTCGACGGTATATCCAACATTGTACTAAGACTGACACAGATTGAGGCCATCGTCATTTATACCACACTGTTCAATAACGCGTTGGAAGACAGCTGCGGTTCATCCTCTCCCGAAAAAGGGAGAGTACAACTCCAATCTTTCAAATCTCCGGTCAGTAAGTCTTCTTCCAAGTATCAGCAAGGTATTCGTAAACGTAATCAATAGGGCTCTGTCTGAGTCGGCTACGGACAACACAATAATTCCGGATAATCAGTTCGGTTTCAAGGCAGTACATGACGCGTCTAAGCTCGTTTCTGATATCCAATGGAACAAGTCCAACAAACAATGCACGGGTGCTGTTCTGGTGGATTTGGTGAAGGCCTTCGACACCGTATGGTAAGAAGGTTTGTACCTAAAACTCACCAGACTAGGCATCAGTAAACCATTGTTGTATATGCTTTATGATATGCTCAATGGTAGAAAGTTTGTTGTCAAGTGGCAATGTAACTTCTACCACCACCTTTGAAATTGAAAATGGTCTGCAACAGGGAGCGGTTAATTCGCCGATCCTCTTCAGCATTTACACCAGCGATCTGATAGGTAGCCTTATCCAGGCAATTGCGTATGCCGACGACCTGATTGCGTACAGAACTGCTCCAAAGGTCGAGGTCATTAGAACTCTCTTGCAACATGACTTCGAGAAGATTCAGATAAATGTCCAAAAGTCGGAGACAATTTTGTTCCGCATTTCGTTGGCTAAGGCTTCGGGAGATACGTGTAAGAATAGGCACAAGATGGTCATTGTTGATCCTCACGGACAGGCATTAACGAGCAAAAGTGTAGTGAAGTACCTTCGCTCTGACGAAACGGTCGATTTACATCAGTCGGCTTGACCCAGAGTGAAGGTAATTTGCTACATGGCCCTCATACGACTGATGATCGTTTATGGCTGACCAGTGTGGTTCAACTTTGCTCCTTCCCAAATGGAGAAGATTAGGGTGTTCGAGAGGCAGTGTCTTCGGCGCTGTCTTGGTTGGTATCGGACACCGGAATCTTCTTATCTGCATTGTTATTCAAACCAAGTTGTAAAAAATGGGGCTTGAATCAATAGAATTGACAATTTCGTGATAAAACTTGTTCGGGGCCATACTGCAACGGCCATGACTTCGACCAAAAATTTGATTTTCGGGCCGTTCTATCCAAACGACAACTACTTTGTCAATGTACGCTTGAGCGGTTTCATCCCACGTGAGGCATTCCTCTATTTAGACCGCTCATCTACCACGTTAGGCGTCAAACTGTAGACCGGCGACTCCTGTATGAACTAGATATTTGTGTTTTAAAGATTAACATGAAAAAATATTGGCAAAATGATAAAAATGGTTACGTTTGTAAATAATGGTTGTGTGTTTGCATTGTAATAAAATCCAAAATAATTAAAATTTCGTTTATTTTCTTTGAGTTTATGCTTTTATTCCAACAACTTCACCTTAACACCGTGGTTTTAGTGCCAGCAAGTATGGAAGACCACAGTACAAAACATCAGTATAACATGTGCACACCACCCTATCGATGATGCCCAGGAGTCTAGCAAGGAGGATTTTTACGACCTCCTTGATAGAGCCCACGGAGCCTGTCCAGATTACGACGTCAAAATCGTACTCAGAGATTTAAATGCAAAAATCGGGAAGGAAGACATCTTTGGCGCATTAGTTGGAAAGCACAGCTTCCACGAAGTTAGAACAGATAACGGCTTCCGGCAAATCGACTTTGCTGCGGCTCGTAATACGGTGATAAGTATAGCACTAGGTTTCCAAGACGAAAGATCTCAACACCTTGTGGAACCAATATCACGAAATAATAAAAAAAATTTACCCGAGACCACCTTAGGTTATCAACCACCTTCGAAAAAGAACCCATGGTATGATGATGAGTGCGCGTTATTGAAAAGAGAGACGGAAAATGCACGTTTGCAGATGCTGCAACGGATAACGAGAGCAGCAGGAGAAAGGCATTGATCAAAAAGGAGAAATGGGAAAAAGACCCTGCGAAGTAAGAAAAGAGCATCCGCAGTTTCTCTGCAAAGAGATCTAGAAGAGTCTCGGGCAAAGAACAACACCCGGCATTTCTTTAAAAGGTCGATGCCATTAGCTTCTGGTTTCAGAACCAGAACACAGGCTCTTCGAAACAGTGAAGGAAACCTAGTCACCGAAGCACAGGGAATTGTAGATGTTTTTAAGCAGCACTTCGAACAGCTGCTGAATGCGCAAAATGTACAGCGAGCTAATGACGAAAGAGAAGCAAGGCCAGTCAATGAAGACGCAGTCCCAGCCCCCAGTGCAGAACAGGTAGAAAGAGCCATCCAAAAGCTTAAAAATAACAAGTCCGCCGGGTCGGATGGCATATACCTGCGGAACTCTTTAAATATGGAGGAGGTGTTTTGATGAACCGCATGCACCAGGTCATCAACAAAGTGTGGGAGAATGCATGCCCTACTGACTGGTCGATAAGTTCCATATGATGCCCAATCTACAAAAAAAAGCGATCCTATATCATGCAAAAACTATCGCGGCATATCTCTGCTTAATGTTGCATACAAAATCCTATCCAACGTACTGTGTGAGCGTCTTAAACCGTTCTGCAACACAATAATCGGCACGTACCAGTATGGCTTTAGGCGAGGCAGAACAACGATACACCAAATATTCACACTGAGGCAGATCCTGGAAAAGACCAACGAATTTCAAGCGGAAACCCAAGATGGTGGTTCATCGATTTCAAAGCTGCTTATGATAGCATCCACCGCCAAGAGCTTATGATGGCGATGTCTGAATTCGGGATCCCGAACAAACTGAATCAGCTGTGAGGCATGACGCTAAACAATACACAGTACAGTGTGCAAATGGGTAACTGAAGAAAATGCGCTGTCATGTGACTTCTTCAATATAGTCCTGAAGCAGATAGTGCGCAAGGCAGGTGTGAGCACGGAAAACACTATCTTCAACAAGTCCATCCAGCTCCTAGGCTATGCGGACGACATTGACATCATCGGTCGATCCAAGAGAGCTGTGCTTAAGGCCTTCACAGCGATTGAAGAACAGGAAAAACTCGTTGGCCTTAAAGTGAATGAGGACAAAACAAAGTACACGCTATTCAACAAACAAAGCAACATCTGTCCACCGCCTAGGACAAAACGTTACTATTGGAAGCAGCAATTTCGAGGTAGTTAAGGAGTTCACCTACCTTGGAACAAACATCAATCCCACAAACGACACCTTAGTGGAAATCCGAAGAATAATTACCCTAGCGGAACGCTGCTGCTTTGGTTCGGCAAAACAACTGGGTTCAAAACTCCCCACTCGAAAGACAAAGTGTATGCTATACAAAACTTTGATTCTACCAGTCCTACTATACGGCGCCGACTGTTGGAGGAATTGAAACTGGGCACTTTCGAAAGAAAAATTCTTCGACGGATTTTCGGTCCCATATGCGACGATGGCGAATGAAGAAGAGGGTTCAACCAAAAATAGCGAATGGACGACAACGCTCCAGCCAAAAAAGTCTTCTTATCCCAGCCCCCAGGTTCGACTGTGACTGCGGATGCCAGAGCGCTCGGTTTCAGCGATTGGAGAGTGCATGTGAGGGACCGATCACGATGGAAGGCTGCAATATCTCAGTCTGAGATCCTTCATGGATTGTGGGCCGGATAAGTAAGTAAGTAAGTACGGAAGATGGTACAATTAAAATTTCTGGTATCAATGTATTGTTTGTTCATCTTAGAATGCATCAATTTACTTAAAATAAAGCAACCAAATCTCATACACTCATTTGCAGAAAGAAGATTGAGGACTTAATTTTAAGTAGCAAGTAAGAAACGTTAATCTAACGTTAGTTTTTTTAAAACTTTTCTAACAAAAACAAACAATAATGCTAAATTAAATACATAGTTGATAGGCCGAAAGGCATTTATTTTTAAGAAAACCATGAATTCCTTAGAGCGCCCGCTTGCGGCCAGTAAGTTAAATATAAGATTTTAGATAATAAGCTAGTTTGAATTCCTTTGTCTAGTAATAATTAGTTTTAAGTGAAATGAATAAAAATGAATTAAAAAAAAAAAAAGAAGATTGACATCCCTGTTCTTGATATCAATGATTAGATAACAAGTTCCATATGTTGTGATTATTTTCAACTGCCAATTTGCTACTATTGCATCAGTAATGGCTGACATGTGTTTTGTGGTATTTTTTTCGTTTTTATAATATTACCTATTGTTTTTGTTTTTGCTTACGAAAATAAGCGCCTTTGACCATCATTGCCGCCCGCCACCAACCACAACGAAATTCGGCAAATCGTTTTATTTTTGATTTACATATCGTTTTCTTTGCTTTGTTCAAAGCAACATGCAACTAACACTAAGACGGCATGACGAAGACGAACCAAATCAAATGATCCATTCAAATGTCAACTTTTGCAGTTTAGATAGATTTTTTAGATCGCAGGGGCAGGATGTTCAACGAGAGGTTAAAAAAGAAATGTAAACAGAGAACGAAAACGAATACCTTAACTTAATTTTCTTTCGTTGCCCGTCAGTCGCTAGACTTGGGATTTGAAGCATTATTTATAAAACCAAATTACAAAGCCAACGCTTTCATATTATTTTTTTTTGCTACGCAAAACTCGTTTGTTGGAATCCTACTCGTGCTCATGTAAGGTTTTTATTTCATCTTTCGCGGGTACTTCCTCTTGCTAACTGAACTGATAACATTTCTAACATTTCTTTTTTTTTCTAGGTAAGTTAAATCTTCAATGCACACCAAGTGGAAGTGACATATTGCTTCCGCTTTATCGACTGTTGGAAAATCTCAATATCTGTTTGAAGGATTTTTTTGGATGATGAATAGAGCATTGTTTGCCCGATCCTGAAAAAGGGAAATCCTCTTAACTGCGCCAACTACAGAGGAATCAGTGAACTAAACATCGCCTACTAGATCCTCTCTGCCGTTATATGTGAACGTCTGAAGCCTTTCGTCAACAATCTGATTGGTTCTTATCAATGTGCCTTCAGGCCAGGAAAGTCAACCATCGACTTAATTTTCACGTTGCGGCGGATCCTGGAATAACCTATGAACTCTAAATTGATACCTACCACCTTTTCATCGATTTTAAGGTAGCGTATGACAGTATCTAGGTTGGCAACGAATCTTTCGACGTCAAAAAAGGATTCAGACAAGGCGATGCACTGTCGTGCGATTTCTTTAACATCGTTCTTGAGAAGATAGTGCAGAACTCCACCATCAACACCAGAGGCACGATCTTATAAAAATCTGTTCAACTACTCGCGTACGCTGAAGATATTGATATAATGGGAAGAACACAGCGTGATGTCAATGGCGCCTTTGTGTTTGTGATAATAGAGACAGAAGCGGCAAATGAGGGTAAAGGAGGAAAAAACGAAATATATGCTGTCTTCGAGGAAGGACACCCAACACCGACGCGACGGCTCGGGCAGAACGTCACAATAGACACATATACTTCGAGGTAGTAGAGGAGTTTGTCTACCTATAGGCTCCGCTATAAACACGGGCAATAACACCAGCGCAGAGATCAGACGAAGAATAACTCTTGCTAATCGCTGTTTCTTTGGGCTAAGAATGCAATTGAGTGGAAAAGCCCACTCTCGAGCAACTAAGGTAAAATTTACAACACCCTTATTATCCCAGTCCTGCTGTATGGTGCAGAAGCATGGACCTTGACAAAATGGGATAAATGTGCCTTAGGCTGTGTCGATACGAAAGTTCTTCAAGTCATCTTTGGCGAAGAAGAAATAAAAACGAACTTTACGGGTTGTACAACGACATGGACCCAGCCAGAAGGATCAAGGACCAATGCTCCGGTCCGGAAAGCCTTCGACACTTTTGCCGACGGACGTAGAAGAAGAGGAAGACCGCTACTCAGGTGGAGAAGAGGACATCAATCAACTTGGAGTGCAAAACTGGAGTCATCTAGCTAGGGACCGAGCTGACTGGTGGAGACTGTTGATTGAGGCCCAAGTCCACAACGGACTGTAGCGCCACCTTAAGTAAATAAGTAAGATGAATAGAGAGCTTGAAATTTGAAACGGTTTTTGAGGCGTATAAATAATTTGTCATCACTCGTAAAAGTGAAACCGTAATGAGGGAACTAGCCAACCAACGACGTTGGAATTTTTGCTTTAAGCTTTTCATTTTCGGGTAAAATTAATGGTTGATCCGATGAACATGGTATATTTCATTAGCTTATTTCGATCATTTGTAAATATTTCGGTTAAAATGCGATTGGTAAAAATATATGGAGACGGTGTGTCGATTTAAATTTATTGAGATTGAAAGTAATAACGGCTTAAAATGATTCTCTATACTTGAGAGTTCGTTGGGCTCGAGGGTTAACTGATGGGTATTCTTGGAAGCGCGGGTATTACGGTTGAATGGTTTAAGGGGGAGGAATGCAACTGGTTATTTCAGAGAGCACTACCCGTAGAAGTTAGAAGTAACGATAAAACAGAGAAACACGAAACGTTACGACGGTGGTCTAAAGGAGTGAATGAATCAGTGATGTCTCTATCACCGATCATTCTTACGGCTCTTCTTTGTATACCATCCAACAGGCTTAAGTATGAGACTGGACCACCAGCCCAGAGGTGGGAATTGTACTCTCAAGCTTTGGACGGATATAAGTCTTACAGATAATAGCCAGATTAGACGGGGAGAAAAATTTCTTGCACAGTCTTAAGAAACCAAACATCATGCGGCATTTTTGGCGACATCGCGTATGTGCTCGGTCCACAAGAGGTGGTCAGTGATGCACATCTATACCGAAGGCACGCATTTTCGATAAAAGGGCAAGATGCAAGACTTTATCAAATGCCTTTGAAATATCAGTGCAACTATCTTACTTTCTCCAAAACGATGTAAAGATTTGTTCCACTGTTCGGTGGGATAAACCATCAGATCACCGGTGGACCTGTTGCTGCGAAAGCCGTACTGCCGATCATTAAGAAGCTTTCGGTCTTCGAGATATTTCTTAAGCTGATAGTTTATCAGCGTTTCCATGACCTTAGAAAGAAGATTCGCCTTTTTTTGGAATAGGCTGGACAAATGCTGTTTTCCAACTGCTCGGAACGAGCCCAAGAGAATAGGATAGATGGAAAAGGTTACGCAAGGGTTTTGCCAGCGTTGAAGAACACCTCTTCAGAACAATAGCGGGGATACCATCCGGACCAGCGGATTTATGTATGTTGATTGTTGAGATCCTTTAGGACTCTCGCCACAGCACGAATGCGAAAGAAGATTTGTCCCATGGAATCATTGACGCGCTCGAGAACAGGCGGAGTCATGACACTCTCTGGCAGCGAAGAGTTGGCGGCGAACTGCCTAGCAAAAAGGTTAGCTTTCGCGAGAGAGCTAACAACTGGAGTGTCATTGTTAATGAGCGTAGGGACCCAGGAAGAAGAAGAATGCTTCATATTTTTAACAAAGGACCAAAAATTCTTACTGCCTTTGGGACATTGCAGTATTTTTTGCCTCAATACTTGGTCATGTAAAAATTTGGTCCGACGAATATGGGCATTGCACGCCTTCCAGTCTTGTTTAAACTTGTTCCGGTTTTCCTCAGTTGGGTTGGATCTAAAACACCAGAACTTTACTTCTTTTCCCTGGTAACCTCCTTACAGCTTGAGTCAAAACATGACTTTTCCTTGGGTTTGATGTTTTTAATCTTTTTCGGGATAAAAGTTTTCATTCCCAAAATAATCATATTAGTAATCATATCTGCAGTCTACGTCACTATCGAAGAAGAATAGTGACCAGTTAAAGATCCGGAAAAAGTTGTTGAGACCGCCCCAGTTGGCTTTCTCGTATTGCCACACGGTTTTCTTCGGAGCTCTTTCTCTAACTGGATTAGCTTGACACGACAAATTTGCAGATATAATACTATGGTCTGATCTGCCTAGAGGCCTTAACACATTGATAGTGTATTTATCAGGGTCAGACGTAAGAAACAAGTCAAGAGTGTTTTCCGCTGGGCCATTAATTTCCGATATTCGGGTGGGCTCGGTGACAAGCTGAGTTAGGTGGTTAAACTCAGCAAAGATCTCAGCACACATTCCTTCGGGTGTTGTCTGGCCCGAATGGAGAAGCCACGAAGTATTGTGTACATTGAAATCGCCCGTAATAACGATTTCAGTGTGAGGATACAGGGATACAATTCTTTGAATGGAGTCAGATAGAGCGTCAAATTCGCGAGAAGTTGAAGCTCTGTCCAAATTTGGGCTTCGATAAAGAAAACAGTAGTGAATGATGTACTCATTTACGGAAAACTTGAACCACATAAAATTGAAAAAAGGGTTGGAGCAGCGTCCATACTGTGGTAAGAATTGACAAGCAGCAGCTATGAAAAAGAAATTCAGTAAGGTCGGAATTCTCACCTACTTAGGATTCACTCAGTGCCAATGCAGCTGGCATGTTCAATAAACCAAATTTCGCTTTGCTTTATTCCAAGAGTAATGAATATAAAACAATCAATCAATGCACAAGCACAATCAACGCCAACGCAACGCAGACGCGCCGCAAACCTTTGACTAAAGTTATCCGTATGTTCATCATCCACTCTTATAGCTCAACGGAAGCCCTCCAATTAATCAATGAACCAAATTAGATACAAAGACTGATTGATGGAAAAAAAGGAGTGTGAAATTGCGTGAGGTTAAGCAAAAATAATAACACAAAGTGATTTGGCGTGCGTGCTAAGCTGCGAATACTTTAATGCGTGAAAGCGAGTAAGTGGTCATTAATTTGGCTAAGAAGTCCATTCAAACAAACTACAATTTTTAATTTTAATATTTAGTTGGAGTTTTGGTTAAATACAAAGACGTTAATGTGATAGGCGCAATTGATAGATATTGCATTTAACATAAACATTAGTATTCAGTTGTGTTCAAAATGTCATGCGAGACGCTGACGCAAAAATGTCGTCACACAAATTATTATAAACAGTCGATTGATGAAGTATAAATGACTTGTCGACAACTTCAGGCAGTGTCAGTTTGTTTGTCGATTGATTAATATTTGACATTTGATAATAATTTTAACTGTAATATGGTTTTTAATTAGAAAATACACACAAATTATCAAGAAAACATGCACAAGTTGGTCATTTGAAAATTGAAATGCCTCAAAAAGCGCAATTTGTCTCTTTGATCGGCGAGACGAGAGACTCTCAATGAGAGAAAAGTGATTTTTTGGTTCTTCTCATACAAGTTCCGTCTTAAATAATGATATCAAGCGACTCCAAATTTTGTCTGCCTCAAAAAACGCTCCAAAATTGGCTTACAAATTTTAGTTATTTCACCGGAGCTTCACGGCGATGTGCATTTTATGATAATTCGTTTTGTATTTTTTCATTTTTTTTTTTAAACAAGCGATAAAACCGGTCACTTAAATATCAATTTGTTGGAATCAAATGTTAACTGACATCATCGCTGACGTGCACATTAATTGTGTTCTCAAACAAATTTGTTCGACATACGAAAACCAAATCCAATCGAAAATAAAAATAAACATAAGAAACAACACCAAACATAACAAGTTTATTAACCTCCCAACCCCATCAAAAGCAAGAAATTGCTATCTTTTATCAACGTTTAAGAAATAAAAATACTCAATGGCTGGCCAAGTTTAAGATTGCTGTAGTCTATTTTTTGATCAACAAAAAGCGAAAAACAATTTGAAGCGGATTGGAAGTGAATTTGAAAAGATTCGCGCTCTCTAAACTAAACAAAAACAACACATTGAACAATTGTACCGAAACACCAACAAACGAATTACACGAAAGAGATAGCACCCACTTGTATCTTGTACAAAACGAAAACACTCTCCATTTTTAGTGCATCCGACGAACGACCGGCACTTTAATCGACAATGACAGCAGAGCGGAAAAGCGACAATCGAGAACGAGAATTTCCTTCATTTGGAAAATGTTTCAAATGTTTCTAGAGGCAAACCGACGACGAAGACGACAGAATAGTACCCAACGAGCGGAGAACTCTTATTGATTGTCATGCACCATGAACAAGAATCCTGAACTATCTCGCTCTGTAGACTGTAGAGGCGGTTAGTGTCAGTACCACCAGCGCTAGACACAAAAGTTGTTAGTTCGTCGGTCGTGCGTCGTAGAAGTCGTTGTTGAGTTATCCATTGATTTACATAATTAAATTGTTGTTATGTATCACACAATAAGGTTTTTCTATCGAAGGAGAATTTTACAAGCTTATTTGTTTTCCAAATAATATTTTCTTCAAATGAAAAACTCAGGTTCCGTAAGAACTAAACTTATATATTTTTCAACAGTAATCAATCAGTTAATAGCAATCTGACATAAGTTTTTAAAGCATTTTGTGTTTATCTGGACGCCATTTTGTTTTTCATAATACGAAATTTTAATATTGTACTAGCAGACCCAGCAAACTTTGTCTCGCCTTATTTTAAACTCAAGGACCAAAAGTTTGAATACCTGTTTTTTTTTTTTTTTTTTTTGGAAAAGCGTAACTATTAACAATGGTTTGTTGATTATTTTTTCGATGCAAACACAAACATTGAAGTTGGTAAAACAACAGACGAATCGTAATTTAATAAGATGGAAATTCTTGATTAATTCCGCAAACTTCCAACTGTAGAATTGATAAACCGACTTTAATCTATCGTAATGCTTGCACTGTGTGAGGACTTTATGCGCGATACCAAACTGTTCGAAATCAGTAAATTTTTCACGGAAATGGAGCCAAATCGGCCAAGCGTTTGTTAATGAAGATACAACAGTTGTTGCCAGTAGTGTCCATGGCTTAGTGGTTAGGTGCGTTGGCTGCTAAGCAGAACGTCGCGGGTTTGAGTCCTACTCGTACCCATAGTTTTTATTTCATCTTTAACGGGCACTGCCTCTTGCGAGGAACTGACAAAACTTCCAAGAGTATCATCTGTCATGAAAAAGTGCCTAAGAACTTTGCCGTTCGGAATCTGCGTTAAATTGTAGGTCCCCTCAATTCTTCACACGCAACCAGAGAATTGTCGATAAGAGTAAGCAACTTAGGCCTTGGCTCTTCAAGAGCCGTCGCGCCACTCTATTTATTTTTTTTATTAGGTTTTCTGCAGACTTAAATTCGCTTGAGTTATGAGAGAGACAACAGCCTCGGATAATGACCCCCCTCTTATGGTAACTCATATGAGTTATTCCAAACATGCGCAGAGTTTAGACAAAGAGATGCGTTGTCATGTGACTTCTTCAACATAGTCCTGGAGCAGATAGTGCGCAAGGCAGGTGTGAGCACGGAAAACACTATCTTCAACAAGCTATGCGGACGACATTGACATCATCAGTCGATCCAAGAGAGCTGTACTTGAGGCCTTCACAGCGATTGAAGAATAGGCGAAACTCGTTGGCCTTGAAGTGAATGAGGACAAGGCAAAGTACATGCTATCAACAAACAAAACAACATCTGTCCACCGCCTATGACAAAACGTCACTGTTGGTAGCAGCAATTTCGAGGTAGTTAAGGAGTTCAAACATCAATCCCACAAATGACACCTTATTGGAGATCCGAAGAAGAATAACCCTAGCGAACCGCTGCTGCTTCGGTTTGGCCAAATAACTGGGTTCAAAACTCCTCAATCGAAAAACAAAGTGTCTGCTATTCAAAAATTTGATTTTACCAGTCCTACTCTACGGCGTTGAGTGCTGGACGATAAGTTAAAAAGAGGAATTGATACTGGGCACTACCGGTCCCCTACGCGACGATTGCGAATGGAGAAGAAGGTTCAACTGAGAAATGTATGAGCTGTACCAAGATGTGGATGTAGTCCAGAAGGCTAAGAAAAAACGACTACATTGGCTCAACCACATTGAGCGAATGGACGACAACGCCCCAGCAAAGAAAGCCTTCTCATCCCAGCCCCCAGGTTCAAGACGACAAGGAAGGCCGAACCTACGGTACATTGACCAAGTGACTTCGGATGCCAGAGCGCTTGGTTTCGGCGACTGGAGAGTGCATACGAGGGACCGTTCAAGATGGAAGGCTGCAGTATCTCAGACTGAGATCCTTAATGGATTGTGAGCCGGATAAGTAAAGTAAGTAAATTCGCTTTCATTACATTTTTCGAATCTAATGAGTTAAGAGCCTGGTCTGGCCAGGTCTCTTTTCAGTATGCAATGCCCGTTACGGTCGACGAAGATCTTGGCAAACAATTTGAACTAGATGAAATAAATAATGCGCTAATCAGACCAACATCCAATAAAGCTGCTAGAGATGACGGGATACCTGCAGAGTTTTTCAAATATGCTCCTGAATCATTTAAGATAAAATTGAAAAATGTGATGTATGATCGCTGTGAAGGTCCTGAAAACTTTAGAAAAGCTCTGATTTTTCTTATATAAATATTTCCTTTTTAAATTCAGGAAGGAAAATATTTGCCGATATCATAAACAGCAGACTTATAAAATGGGTTGAAACAAATAATAGTCTGAGTAATTTCCTAGCAGGATTTAGAGCTGGTTCATTAACTTTTGATCAAATTTTTGTGTTAACATCTATTGCATGAGATTTACTGTTTTTTGTCGATTTTAAAGCAGCTTTGGATAAAGTCAACCGCAACAGCCTTATATATAAGTATAAGATGTCGTCTATAGGTCTTTCATATAAGTTCTTACGAATTTATAAAAAAAAACTCAAACCTCTAATTTTCAAATTTGAACTCAATCGGACCAGTAGTTAAGGCTGTAGATGCCTGTAAACTTCCAGACAGAAAGACAAACTGAATCGCCGGACCCACTTTTTTCGACTTCTCTATCATCGTAATGTCATATCTCATCATCTCAAAAATTTTTTTTGTACGAATTCAATACTTGCCATATATTCTATATGTCGCAAGTAAAAATTGCATATAAATATTTAAGTTCCTGAACCTTTTCTTTTTTTTTAATTTGTAAGAACCTGTTAACAAAACGAGGGTAAACTTTGAACCTCGGACCAACAAAATAACGAATTTACTGTGCAAAAAACGTTGATTTCTTCACTTCGTAGTAAAATATGTGATTGGGGTAAGACGTAAAATAAGTTCGCCTTACAATTATACAGGGTGATTCACGAGCGTTGTGCCAAAAAGCTAGAGCGTGTAGGTTGAGTTGAGACAAGAAAAAAATCGTATGGGAGGGGGGGTCTATTCCCCACCGTTTAGCCAGGAGGGGCAATTTTCTGAAAAAATTGACTTATTTTATAAAAAAAATATTAAAAATCAACGGCTTCGTTTACAACACCGTGTTGTACCTTTTTGAAAAGCCAGAAATATCTTCTTTCATTTGGTTTTTAAAATAAATTGTTTTAATGAATAGTTTAAAAAATATTAATTCTCAAACTCAAAATTTTCAAAAAAAACCAAAAAAATCATTTTTGAACCAAGTTTTTTCAAAATTTTATGTAATTAAGTACTAATTTTGTTTTAAAAATTCAATGCCATTGTTAATTATGCGATGAGTTATATTCAACTTTAGGTCTTTTCATTCAAGAAAAATTGCGGTTTAATCATCTTAAGCTCCTAACAGGTAGAACCCTTCACCGACAGGTGCCCACGGCCCCCAGGCATAATAAGAAAAATTTCAGGTCAGTTTTCAGTGGTTATCAATGAACAAAATGATTAATCCAGGGAAAATCCAATACTTTTTTACTTTATTGAGGCCTCATAAAATTCCAATTACAGAACAAATATTATAAGAAAGGTTAATGTGTCATAATAAATTAATAAAACTAAAAGTCGAGATAGGTAATAATAAAAACAAAGATTTTCTTAGAGAAATGTGGTCCTGGTCTTTTTTTTATTTCTCAAAAACGGAAAGACATTTTGGCATCCGGTTTTCTGTTTTCGACTAAAAATTAACAATGGCATTGAATTTTGAAAACAAAATTAGTACTTAATTACATAAAATTTTGAAAAAACTTGGTTCAAAAATGATTTTTTTGTTTTTTTTTTTTCTTTTGAAAATTTTGAGTTTGAGAATTAATATTTTTTAAACTATTCGTTAAAACAATTTAATTTAAAAACCAAATGAGAGAAAATATTTCTGGCTTTTCAAAAACGTACAACACGGTGTTGTATCTGAAGCCGTTGATTTTTAATATTTTTTTTAATAAAATAAGTCATTTTTTCAGAAAATTGCCCCTCCCGGCTAAACGGGGGGTATAGACCCCCCTCCCATACGATTTTTTTCTTGTCTCAACTCAACCTACACGCTCAAGCCTTTTGGCACAACGCTCGTGAATCACCCTGTATTTCTATAGAAGTAACTCAAGAAATTCCTTTAAACTAAAGACTTCTTTCGTTGAGCCACGGATTTGAATTGACCCTCGATCTCACAGCCGCGCAATGCATACGGAATGCAAACATTTTAAGGTCTGTTCTTTTACTTCCTAAAACTCCCGAAAACTCAATACATTTCCCAAATTCTCACACTTTTCTGTACTTTTACTCAAGTTTTTTGTAAGTCACTTTTGAAGGAGAAAAATATTTCCCCCATCTATCGATTTTAAACGCAAGTATTTCTTGCGGGACGTTTTATGAGATTTAGGCTGACAAGTGTTCTTTTATATTTTAGAAGAATCAAAAAATTTCGCCCCCACTCCTCGAAATTTGACAGTTTTCACAAAACTCCCGAAAAAGTTAAAGAACGGACCTAATGATAGTTCTTTAAGTTTCGAACTTTTAGTAAAACTACATTTAACTTTTGTTTATCAATTGCTGTAATGGGGGAATCACAAATTAAAAACAAAACAAACAAACAAATGAACTGTCAAACGGAACAAAACCCATTTATTCACATTTACACGAAGTAATGAAAAAATAAAATTTGCGGTATCCGGAAAGTATATGTTAACTCAATGGATAAAAAGAGTACAAGCCAGGACAATTAACAAAAATTATCCCGGACGTCCCCCGCAGAGTGAAAAAGGAGTACATTTCCGGGAAAACCCAGACGGATGGAACCCTCTCCTAGGGCAAAATGCCGGTTCTCCTTTGTATCGTTTTATTTTATGAATGCATCGATTAATAATAATTTCAATATTTCTAAATCCTGTAAATTACCACATCGTTACGTTTAAACTTTGTCATCCTTATTTAATTTATTATATGCTTCCTTGAATTACTACCTAACCTATTTAAAATCGCTTTGCTGGTGAAATACACAGCAACGTTCCGGTTGCTATTGAAAATTATTACATAATTTTTCCCTAACTAGTCGCGTAAAAATTTATGAAAGAGCGACTAAATGATAACATTCGGAAACCGACTTTTCCAAAAGACCTAGAATGAAAATGTCTTGTTAATGTCTGTTGACATTATCAATGGCGTACTATGGCTATAGATGGCAATAGTTTGCTTGATTTTTTCATTTTCGATGTTTTTTATGTTGCTTTGTTAAGTAGTAGATGAGTTTGTGAATCTAAAAGTGGACACTTTAGTTTCAACCGCAAACATCACCCACCATGCCTAATCGATACCGAATGGAAAACTTTTGATGGTCGAATTAGTTTCGATACGGAATGGTAGTACATTTTTTTTTCTTTATAAACACTCTGTTCCAAACAGCCTATAGACAGTGCTTCAAAAGGTGTGTATGGTAGGCTGAGTTGAAAGGAGTCAACAGCACGAAAATAGAGTTGTTAAAGAAATAGTACGTGTGTGGTTTTTGTGGCCAACACGAACGTCAATAAGTTAGTTGACTTAAAAGATTAGAAAACTTCACTTGAATGACGAGAGGGTTTATGACTTTTTTTATTGTGCCTAGCTAATCTCAAGGGAGGTGTTAACAACTTTGTTAAACATGTCTTTTGTACTTTCAAAAAATGTTTAACGGTTTAACAAAGCACTTTTGGCTTTGTTTTCTTTGAGTGATTGAGCGGGAATAAGCATGCTAGGTATGTTAATTTTTCTGTTTAGAGGAAAAAAGCTTTATTGAGTACAATATCATGTATTTACCTACTACCTGTTGCCTGCGGCTTCGTCTGCCACCCCCTCGCCCACCAGCCAGCGTAACGACTTGTGTTGTGCACCATGCGCACGTGGGAGATTTGTGGTAAAACAATTGTATTGTATCATCATTTTTTATTGTATGACATTTTTTTCACAATTTAATACTCTTTACCAACAAAGCATTTATTTGGCATACATTAGCATAAGTTCATTACCATAAAAAAGGTTATAGTGAAAGTGATTCAATCTTAAAAGATAGCCATATACTGCCGCGAGCATTTTTTAGACCATTTACAGAGAGGTAATTGTTTTATACGTTCGAAGGGTAGACACGTTCATTCAAAAGGACACAAGCGTCCACAGCAACATATGCCTATCAACTTCTAGTCTCCACCTCACCGTGGTGAACATCGGATGCCCAGTACCTCAACCGAAGAGCTAGGGCAGCTAAACACGAGGCATACAAAGCGGCGCTGCAAGGAAGGATACGAGCAGCTCGTGAGCTCTACGAGCAGAGAAGGAGAGAGGAGCATAAACTTGTCAGAAAAAAAAGGGAGCATGAGAAGCGCGCGATTGAGGAGATAGAGGGATGTCACAACAGGAACGAGGTTCAAAAGTTCTACAAAAAGGTGAAACAAACCTCCAGGGCTTATACACCCCGAATTGAAGCCTGTAGAGACTATCATGGGATCATCGTAGTGGAACCGCAGTCAGTGCTGAGGATATGGAAAGACCACTTTTCCAAGCTGTATAATAAAATAACAATGACGAGCAAAACTTCGGCAGCAATACAGAACCATTCAATTTGGGTGCAGAAGGCCAACAATTCCACCCACCCGTCCTAAACGAAGTGAAGATAGCGATATCTAAACTAAAGTCGAAAAAAGCCGCTGGAGCAGACGGACTAGCCGCCGAACTGTACAAAGCAGCTGGAGATGACTTGGTTAGGAGCATGCACCAGTTCATCTGCAAAATTTGTTCGGCGGAAAGCATGCCCGATGAATGGTTCCTCAGCATCGTATGCCCGATCCTCAAAAAAGGAGATCCTCTGAACTGCAGCAACTACAGAGGTATAGTATAAGTCTCCTTAACATCGCCTATAAGATCTTTTATGCCGTGCTGTGTGAACGTTTGAAGCCCTTCGTCAATAACCTGATTCTGGTCCTTTTTAGTGTAGCTTCAAACCCGGAATGTCCACCATCGATCAAATATTCACTCTACGGCAGATCTTGGAGAAGACCCAGGAACTTCAAATCGATACCTACCACCTTTTCATCGATTTCAAGGCCGCTTATGACAGCGTCTATAGAGACCAACTGTATACAGCAATTCTAGTTTTGGCATCCCAGAAAAACTGGTCCGTCTGTGTTAGATGGCAATGGAAAACTCACGCTGTTCCATCATGATCGGAAAAACCTAACGGATGCTTTTGATGTCAAAAAAGGTTTTAGACAAGGCGATGCGTTGTCATGCGATCATTCTTGAAAAGATTGGGCAAAGCTCCAATGTCAACACCAGAGGCACAATTTTTCAAAAGTCCGTCCAGCTAGTAAGATACGCAGACGACATTGACATAACAACACAGCGTGATGTCAGTGGAGCGTTTGTGAGCCTTGAGACGGAGGCCAGGAAGATGGGTCCAGCGGTTAACGAGGGCAAGACCAAGTTTATGCTGTCGACAAGAAAGGACTACCAACATCGACGTCTTGGAGCAAACGTCAACATAGACAGATTTAACATCGAGGTAGTTAAGGACTTTGTCTAGCTGGGATCCGCTATCAACTCAGACAACAACACCAGCGCTGAAATCAACCGAAGAATCAATCTTGCCAATCGCTGCTTCTTTGGACTTAGAGGGCAATTGAGTAGTAAAGTCCTCTCCTATGGGCACGAGTAGGACTCGAACCCACGACGTTTGGCTTAGCAGCCAACGCACCTAACCACATAACCACTAAGCTACGGCTAGTTTTTTGTAACTATATAATTACAAAAAAAAAAATCTAAATCTAAAAATCAAGAACTAAGTGTTTCCATCTTCAAAGATAGTAACCCTATGTTTGGA
Source organism: Sphaerophoria rueppellii (assembly GCA_920937365.1). Taxonomy (NCBI): domain Eukaryota; kingdom Metazoa; phylum Arthropoda; class Insecta; order Diptera; family Syrphidae; genus Sphaerophoria; species Sphaerophoria rueppellii. The sequence goes on from CAKKXW010000002.1 coordinate 60,974,127, forward strand.
TGTTACAGAAGTAGTTCCATAAACTCCTTGATGTATGCCGGATTGAATTTCATCAATAGTTTACCAAGTGAATTAAAATCCGAAACAAGATTAAAGATTTTCAAAACCAAACTTCAAGTGTTTTTAAAGAATAGAGTTTGATTAATAACAGACAAATTTTGAATTGATAAATGTGTAATTATAAAAATAAAAAACTTTTCCTTTTCTTTTAGAAAATGTATAAATATAAAAATTAAAAACTTAGCAGTCTAGAAAATGTCAAAAATTGAATCAGAAATTTTAAAAAATTGTAAAAAAGATTTTGTTAAAAGTTCATTGAACTAATAAATAAATTATTATTATTATTATTAATGAAAAGAAAGTCCAGACGAAAGAACTTCCAACGCTTGTGTTCATTGACCTCTTCGTTTTCTTACTCTTCTCTGCGGAAGAATGTTTCTTTTTTTATTATTCGAAACATTGACAATTGACATAAAACGACAGTTATCTTGTTTCCCTTTCAATATCCAAATTAATATAAGCCAAACTGCGATAAAATATGTCACCCATTGAATGATTCAACATTCATAGGACATAAACAGAAAAAAACTAATTGGAATTGGAAGCATGAGCTGTCAGAGTAAATTTTACAACCCATATTTTTCCTCATGAAAGAGTGTTAAGGTACCTTCTTAACACTTCACAACAGAGTGAGGCCAGACATTCATCGCGAATGTGTGAATCATTTTGCGTTTTGGTAAATGTCTCATTTCCGGCTGCTAAAAAACAACAGCTCCAACTTCAGCCTTCAACCAACATAATCCTTTTGGAGATGAAGATGAAAACTCAGATGAGTGAGTCATTCGCCAGAATGTTTGCAGGAAAAACGAGGAACAGAATTAATGCCTGCGTAAAGTGATGATAAATGTATCCATTTATGCTCCTTTTTCAACTATAGACAGAATTCATATAATTCAACAGCGTCTTGAAGGATCAGTAAGATGTACAATCGACTCCACCGAAAAATAAGCGACAGCAAAAACCAAGAACATTTTTGAACATTTCTCAAATCCAACGAATAAAAAGACAAAAACAAGAAGAACTCCTATAGTTTTATTTTTTTCTTTTTGCAAAGCTTTCAGTTTTTTTTTTGGTGACTGTTGAGTTAGTGACTGCAGAAGGCCAGTTAACAACATCGCGAGGCGAATAGCCTCATTTCCAACAATAAAATTGCTTGAATCATGTTGTTGTTCACCGTATGTTGTCTTGTCACTGTTGAGTGTTGGGAGCATTGGTTGATGAAGACTGTCTTAAGAACATGCAAAACTAACAGTGCTGTGCATAAGACTCTGTGAACTTTTTTATAAAGAAAATCGCAAAAAGAAACATGAGAAATGTAGTTTTTAATATTTCAAAAGTGTTAAATGTCATTAACTCCTGACAACAACACAATACACCCGAATTGAAGGCAAACGACGAAAATTCAAAAATTGGTTAGAGGCTGACGCAAAAGCCAAATCGGATTTGATAATCGCCATTGATCCGAGCCTGTTGCGGCTGGTAAAAGGATAAGACACTGCTAAAAGGACAAGTCAAAAAGGCCACGTTGCTCAAGCGTGTTGCTACTTACAAGATGCAAGAAGGCGATAATCTTCGTACCAATTTGATGGAGTTCTTTGATGCCATATCACAATTAAAATGAATGGGTGTGGATATACACGAAGATTTGTTGACATGACATGACAATTTACCAAAATCTAAGATTCTTCGAAAGAAGATTCTTGAAAAGAATGAAGCACAAAATAAACGAAAAAAAACGTATACAGAAGCTATGTTTATTCGCCGTGGAAGTAATCAAAGGAAGACGAAATTCGAACGAGAACCACAATACTGTAAGAAGAACATCAATACCAATGGAAGGGAAGGTGATAAAATTTTTAAATTCAAATGCTACAAATGCCATTAAGTTGGTCACAAAAGCATCTGAATGTCCAGAGGTCTAGACACAGTACTCAAAGTGTTATCCAAGAGCCGAATCTTCTGCGAAAGCAGAAAGTACCTACTTTTCATACAATGGAATTATTAGATCAAACTTTTGGGGTAACGGAGTTTTCGAATGATGGGCGTTGGTGCTTGCACAGTGGCTGCATATCACATATGTGCAACGATGAAGGATTATTTTTGTCTACACCTTCAGTTGTGCAGGAAAAACTTCTTTTGGCAAATGATTCTTTGGCGGAAGTTGATGGGAGAGGTACAGCTAGAATTATCACTACAGACGGGAAGTCTGAAAGGTCAGTAAAACTTCAGAATACTCTTTTAGTCAAGAACTTAATGACTAACCTCCTTTCTGTTTCGAGGATAACGGACCATGGGTGCACCATGACATTTGACCAGATGAAAGCGTTCATGGAGATGATGGTGAAGTCAAAATGATTGCGAATCGAGTCGGGCAGTTGTACTATGTTCAAGAAACTACTGAAAAGGCATGTGTACTAAAAGAAGAACCAGACTTTAAACAGACTATAAAATAAAATGTTTGATGTCGGATAATGGACGAGAATTCCTTAATAATGAATTTGATGAGTACCTGAAAGCTAACGGAATAAAACGACGACTTACGGTTCCCCATGCTCCACAGCAAAATGGAGTGGGTGAACTTAAAAATCGGACACTCGTGGAAATGACAAGATGCTTACTTATTCAGTCAAGACTAAGAAACCATTTTTCAGCAAAAGCTCTCGCAACGTCAAACTATTTGCGAAATAGATGTCCAACGGTAAGTTTAGATGGTCATACCCCTTTTCAACTTTGGAACAAAGAACTTCCTTATCTGAGGTTTTTGGAGCAAAGTCATTTGTGCTGGAGAGATTCCGTATTTGATAACGAAAAACACTTGGAATCTTGTTAAGCGTCCATCAGAGAGATCTGTTGTGACCAGCAAAATTGTTCTTAGAAACAAATTCAAAGCAGATGGAACCTTAGAACGTCGAAAAGCTCGAGTTGTTGCCAGAGGTTTTTCGCAGCGTCATGGAATTGACTTTGAAGAAACATTTGAACTCGTAGCTCGTCTTGAATTTATTAGACTCCTTATGGCATTGGCTGGCCGTGAGTGTTGAAGTTTTCCAGATGGATGTCGTACCGGCATATCTAAACGGGGACCTGGAAGAAGAAACCTACCAATCCTTCCAACAGGCATTATAGATGATAGTTGACGAAAATGGCCGAAGGGAGGTATATATACAGTGGTATAAAAAGGTTGATGAAACACTACGTAGTTTTGGCTTGAAACCAGCTACGAAGGACACATGTCTTTACTATAGTTGAAGTAAGGAAGATTTTACAGTGGTTGCCATATATGTCGATGACATATAAAACGCTTCATTAGCTAAGAGAGAACATTGTGCTCAAGAATTGCAAATAAAAAGACCATACCGACAGCTAATTGGGTCACTTATGTACCTGGCGATTGCGACTAGACCGGACATTGCTTATACTGTCAATCGACTAGCAGAAACGAATTTTGCGGTACTTACGGTTTACAGAGAATCATGGGTTGGTTTACACAAAGGATAATTTTGGATTAAAAGGTTTTTCTAATGCTGATCATGCAAATGATGAACTAGATAGAATATCATATACGGGATATGTCTTCATACTAAGTGGAGCTGCCAAATCCTTCTCTGATCGAGTGTCAAGTAATCTTTTAAGGAGTTCTATGCCGCCAACATCAAGTATCGAAGACCAGTGGCAACATTGCCAGAAAGTAGTTTGAGATGCCGCCTCTAATGTGCTGGGTTTCACAGAGCCACCAATACGAAACCCCTGGTTAGACGAAGAATGCAGGCAGGCCCATGCAGCCAAGCAGGAGGCATACAAAGCGGCGCTGCATAGAAGGACAAGAGCTGCTCGTGAGCTCTACGAGCGGAAGAGGAGAGAGGAAAGCCGCCCGGCTTCTCAGTATAAAAAAGAGAGAGCATGAGAAGCGCCAGGTCGAGGATGTTGAGAAAGCCAACAGCAGGAATGAAGTTCGGAAGTTTTATCGGAAGATTAAACAACTGGCTCAATGTCATCGAGCAAGAACCGATGCCTGCATAGATAAACAAGGGAACATCATAGTAGAATCGCAGTCAATGCTGGGGATTTGGAAAGACCACTTCTGTAGACTGTATAACGGCGACGACGAACAAAACCCCGCTGTCAGACAGGAGCCTTTTATCGGACACGATGATAGTCAACAATTTCGTAGTAGTTAAAAATTCATCCATTTATAACCACAATTCATCCGATTCGCAAACGGGCTTACAAGTCATAATCTAACCATTGAGACCATGTGCGACTTCAAATTCCAATTTTTTTTCACAGCAGTGTAAATGGTATATGTTCGGTTGACTCTTGCTTGACACCTCTACAAATTCTGTGGATTCGAATGAAATCATGAAATCTGATTCATCATATTAAGATTGAAACAGAAAAGTCTTATCATTGTTCAATTTAAAATAAATAGAACAATCTTATATCGAGCTTTTATTTCAAGTTTAAATAAAATACTAGCCCGAACAAAATCATGTTGCAAGCAATGCGACCCATTTATGATTTTCAGTGGGTTTGAACCTTCCAATTGGAAGACATACAAGATCTAAAATTAACAGAATGTTTATTTTTACTGCTTTTTGTCATGTGTCATTGGCACCTATTTAAAGATTAAAAAAGAAGACTTACCCAAATCGTCCATGGTTTCTGGAGTTCCTCTTTCTTTGATTTCTTTTTTGCTCAAGAAGCAATACTTGGAATTTATTTTCGTTAAGAGATGTGGTAAATCACAAAACTCGTTTATCAGACTTTTTTTTGCACTTTTTGTGGTTTTACTTAAAAAAGATTGAATTACTTTACTTATCCACTCGCGGAACCGATTTTTTGATATGGCAAGAATCGGAATGCAACTTTTTTTTAACTTGGTCACAATTTTTTCTCCGAACTGATTGAATTTTTTGTTTAAGGGACTTTTTTAACAAGGCAGATTACTTGTGGAGAGGCGATTGGTGTCTTATGGTAGGGTGAGCAATTTAGCAGTCACGTTTCTGAATTCAGAAATTCCAATTAAACAAAATTATAATTTTTTAACGCACCACAAGAACAAACAAACGAAAGCAGGCTAAACACGAATGACATAAATCTGCTGAACATTGAAAAAGAAAAACAGCTATACCGAACACAATAGAATAACAAAAAGAAAAGAAAAGGTGGAGGAGGAAGCAAAATCAAAGAAAAAAATTCTCCAGCCTGGTTTTGTTTGACACATAAGTTGTCGGTAGAGTAGTAGAGTAAGAAATTGGATCCATGTTGACAATGTAGATGGCGCTTTTTAATGACCGCTATGATTGTTATGATTATTTGACAATACACAAGAATATTTATATGTAAATGATGGCCAAACAAATCTTTTTAAGTTTAAATTATTGTATTTTATTTATTCCATTGGTAAATATTTTCTCTTGAATTTTGAAATTGGAATAATACATTTTCAAAGCAATAAAAATATGAAAAACATAAATGATTGTTCAGTTCTTCAAAGTAAAATATGAATTAAATTTACAAAAGAGCATCTCAAATATAATGCAACATTCTGGCACGTTTGGATAGATCTACACTTTACCCCTTCCATCCGAGCCATGAATGTTAAACTTCTCGTCTGAAAAAATAACGGTGTTCCAGAACGTTGCATTATATTTGAGATGCTGTTTTGTAAATTTAATTCTCTTTGTTCTATTTATTTTATTTATAAAAGGTATTTTTCTGATGTTTCTACCATTGTAACCATCACTTTTTAAAATTTGCCGAATAGTTTGGGGGTTACATTGCTTACCAATTTCTTCAAAGACTTGTGGTATTTTTGGGGCACTTAATTTAGGTTTAGTTTTGATTTTCCGGATAATGATTTTAGTGTTTCCTCAACGTTCGTACTTTCTCATTATTTTATGAATTATAAATGGGCTTGTACCAATTATTTTTGCAATATCCCTTATGCTTTTGTTTTCTAGATGATGCTTGATTATCAAATCCTTCAAATCTTGTGAAAGTTGGTAACCTCTAGGAGCCATATCAACTTTTGTCCTATTTAAGTGTTAGTTTTGCATAAAAAACAATCAAAACAAATGAAGGAATTGTAAAATTGGAAAAAAAACTCACCTTTTTTTGAAAATTATGCGTATTTGTGCAAGTGTTACAATGGAATATTCTAACTGCGTACTTACTATTGTCATAAAAATTAGTTTAATTTTGTAAGCTATCTCCAAAGCAATGAGTTGAGTTTACATAACGGTCCTTTTTTGCATGTATCCAAACTGAATACATGTGTGTTTGGGTGTTTGATCATGCGTTGTTGAATTTAGATATAATATTTGTTTAATTGGGCTTTAATGATCTATTTCCTTGATGCAAACATACAATACTGAATACATGTTTGACAACAGATCAAACTTGTTCCAAGGCCAACATGATTGCAATCATTAAGCTATTGCAACAGAAAGTAGTTTATAGTTTGTGACTGACTGTATAGCAAAGTTATCCTACTCGTGCATATAGTTTTTTTTAATCTTTCACGGGCAGTCCCTCTTGCGAAGAACTGACAAAACTTCCAAAAGTATAATCAATCTGTCATGAAAAAGTGCCTCTCAACTTTGCCGCTCGGAATCGGCGTTAAATTGTAGGTTCCCTCAATTTATTAGTTTATTAGTTTTGATCAAAGTGCTTTTGGTTGCTACACCGTTACAATTTTAATTTTTCCTATCAAATTTTAATTTTTAATTGAGAAGCTTGAAACGAAATGAAAACAAGACCAAAAAACAATAATGAGGATAAAATTTAGTATTGAGATAGATAAGCTAATACAAAAGAGGACTTCAAGTCTAAAACAGTCACTTACAATCCTAAGCCAAACGGCGTCTGGCTATTCGTCTCTAAATAATATATTCCCTTCGCTTTATTCGCATTTTTGGGATCACCCAATCGGGCCGAAGTTGATCTTAGCCCACATGAAGATTCCTTAAGAACATTTAAGTCTTCGCACCCAAAACCCAACAGTCTATTTTCTTCTGTCATACTTAGTGCTTCAGATAATAGCTCCACGGACCTTAGGTGTGAGCACAATCCGTCAAGATCCCTGCCACATCCTGGCTGCAACTTTCCTCCATTCGGATAGAACGCAATCTGTCCAATTGGTTGATAGAATCCTAACCATCCCGCATTTGTGTGAATCGTCTCCACATACTCGGCATCGGTGTTGGCCAGACGAGAATCTGGATTCTTGTACTGATACAATGGCATGGCCGGATCCAAACCAATGATTGTGTTAATTCTTCCTCGTTTGACATTTTTTCCCGTGAATCCAGCGACATGGGCTCCCAAACTATGACCGTACACACTGAGAGTGTCGAACGATAGTTTGGTATTATCGTGCATCCAATCGATAAATTGAGCAACTTCTTTGCCAGCGATCAAACAATGATTCTTGGCTCTAATGTAGTTCGATGTTGTGCTGTAGGCACTCCAATCAACTTTTATGAAATTGAATTCCCTCTTTTCGCCATTGAGGAGTAGTGCGTCGCGGATTAGGTCGTTCATGTCCCGCTCGTACACAGCATTCCAGCCATGAATCATAAATCTATGTAAAAAAAATAAGGTTTAATGATAAGAATCATCCAACTGCCAATCATACAAACGACAAACCTTGTAGGATGTTCAGAATTAAATGTTGATCTTAGTATTGATTTGGCATCCCACATGTCCAATTCAATGGGTTTTAATGGATTCGTCTGAGTGTAGAGAAAGAAACGCACTCTGTCGGAGTTTGTTGATCCCAAGTTATCAGGCTGTGCTTGTCGGTCTTGAATTTCGGCCTGCTGAAGAGTCATTGCACGCACAATTCCGTCTATTTGTATTATCGGCCAAACAATGAGATCTTCACTCCTATCAAAATCATCATCGAGCGATGAACCTTTTAAAAATCAAAATCACTGATATCACGTCGAAATTGTTAAAATCTTTAATTTAAGTACTTATTTCGATGACTCCAAAGAAGGTTAGGAGTAATATTGGAGTGAGATAACTTCTCATATTGTGTACTTGTCTGTTGGAATTCTACTGACAATATAAATTTTATGCGATTTTAACAGTCAATTTATATGCAAAATGCTTTTGTTTAACCTTATCGAAGGAGCAATCTTGTTTCAAGTGTTATGTTGATAAGAATGTAGATCATTGCGATAAAAGTTCAAAAACTTTGTGAATTGATAATAACATAATTCAGGAAACGTTCGGGACTGAATCGTATGTCTGCTCCAAATAACGATCGATTACATTATAATCATTTAAACAAAAATTCCATTTACTTACTTACTTACCCTAGCTAGCTGTCTCCAGTTTCGCACGCCAAGTTGGTTCAGGTCCTCTACCACCTGTGTGCTCCACCTGAGTCGCGGTCTTCGGGTTGGATTCGAAGATTCTACTAGCCGGAGCGTTATTTTCCATTCGCTCAACATGACCCAACCATCTAAGTCGTTGGACCTTAACTTTTCTGGCTAGGTCAGTGTTGCTCTACAGCTCGTACAGTTCTTGGTTGAATCTTCATCTCCATTATCCATTAATGCAGACAGGACCAAAAATCACTCGAAGAATTTAGGACCGGGATGATGAGGGTTTTGTAGTGTCACTTTAGTTGCTCGGGAAAGGACTTTACTACTCAATTACCTTCTAAGTTCAAAGAAGCAGCGATTGGCAAGAGTGTTTCTTCGTTTGATTTCAGCGCTAGTGTTGTTGTCTGAGTTAATAGCGGATCCTAGGTAGACGGAGTTCTTAACTACCTCGAAGTTGAATCTGTTTATGTTGGCGTTTGCTCCAAGACGTCGTTGTTGGTAGTCCTTTCTTGTTGACAGCGGTCTTGCCCTCGTTAACCGCTAGACTCATTTTCCTGACTTCCGTCTCAAAACTCACAAACGCTCCACTGACATCACGCCGTGTTCTTCCAATTATGTCAATGTCGTCTTCGTATCCCTGTAGCTCGACGGACTTTTGTAAAATTGAGCCTCAGGTGTTGACGTTGGAACTTTGCACAATTTTTCAAGAATGATGTTGAAGAAATCGCATGCCGTCCGTTCGGTCTTTTCCGACAATGATGGAACAGCGTGAGTTTTCCATTGTCATCTTACACAGACGGAGTTTCTCTGGGAAGCTAAAACTAGACATTGCTCTATATAATTGGTTTCTATAGACGCTGTCATACGCGCCCTTGAAATCAAGATCTGCCGTAGGGTGAATATTTGATCGATGGTGGACTCTCTGGGTTCAAACGTTCACACAGCACGGCGGACAAAATCTTATAGGCGACGTTAAGAAGACTTATACCTCTGTAGTTGGTGCAGTTCAGGGGATCTCCTTTTTTGAGAATCGGGCATACGATTCTGAGGTTCCATTCATCGGGCATGCTTTCCTTCGACTAAATTTTGTAGATGTGTGCATGCTCCTAACCAAATCATCTCCAGCTGCTTTGTACAGTTCGGCGGCTAGTCCGTCTGCTCCAGCGGCTTTGTTCGACTTAAGTTTAGATATCGCTATCTTCACTTCGTCAAGGTTGAATGGTTTTGTATTTTTGATGGAGTTTTGCTCGTCATCGCCATTATACAGCTTGGAAAAGTGGTTTTTCCATATCCTCAGCACTGACTGCGGTTCCACTACGATGTTCCCATGGTGGTCTCTATAGGCTTCAGTTCGGGGTGTATAAGCCTTGGAGGTTTGTTTCACCTTTCTGTAGAACTTTCGAACCTAGTTCCTGTTGGGACATCCCTCTATCTCATCGATCGCGCGTTTCTCATTCTCCTTTTTTTTCTGAGAAGTTTATGCTTCTCTCTCCTTTTAGATAGAATATCATATACGGGATATGTCTTCATACTAAGTGGAGCTGCCTAATCCTTCTCTGATCGAGTGTCAAGTAATCTTTTAAGGAGTTCTATGCCGCCAACATCAAGTATCGAAGACCAGTGGCAACATTGCCAGAAAGTAGTTTGAGATGCCGCCTCTAATGTGCTGGGTTTCACACAGCCACCAATACGAAACCCCTGGTTAGACGAAGAATGCAGGCAGGCCCATGCAGCCAAGCAGGAGGCATACAAAGCGGCGCTGCATAGAAGGACAAGAGCTGCTCGTGAGCTCTACGAGCGGAAGAGGAGAGAGGAACGCCGCCCGGCTTCTCAGTATAAAAAAGAGAGAGCATGAGAAGCGCCAGGTCGAGGATGTTGAGAAAGCCAACAGCAGGAATGAAGTTCGGAAGTTTTATCGGAAGATTAAACAACTGGCTCAATGTCATCGAGCAAGAACCGATGCCTGCATAGATAAACAAGGGAACATCATAGTAGAATCGCAGTCAATGCTGGGGATTTGGAAAGACCACTTCTGTAGACTGTATAACGGCGACGACGAACAAAACCCCGCTGTCAGACAGGAGCCTTTTATCGGACACGATGATAGTCAACAATTTCGTAGTAGTTAAAAATTCATCCATTTATAACCACAATTCATCCGATTCGCAAACGGGCTTACAAGTCATAATCTAACCATTGAGACCATGTGCGACTTCAAATTCCAATTTTTTTTCACAGCAGTGTAAATGGTATATGTTCGGTTGACTCTTGCTTGACACCTCTACAAATTCTGTGGATTCGAATGAAATCATGAAATCTGATTCATCATATTAAGATTGAAACAGAAAAGTCTTATCATTGTTCAATTTAAAATAAATAGAACAATCTTATATCGAGCTTTTATTTCAAGTTTAAATAAAATACTAGCCCGAACAAAATCATGTTGCAAGCAATGCGACCCATTTATGATTTTCAGTGGGTTTGAACCTTCCAATTGGAAGACATACAAGATCTAAAATTAACAGAATGTTTATTTTTACTGCTTTTTGTCATGTGTCATTGGCACCTATTTAAAGATTAAAAAAGAAGACTTACCCAAATCGTCCATGGTTTCTGGAGTTCCTCTTTCTTTGATTTCTTTTTTGCTCAAGAAGCAATACTTGGAATTTATTTTCGTTAAGAGATGTGGTAAATCACAAAACTCGTTTATCAGACTTTTTTTTGCACTTTTTGTGGTTTTACTTAAAAAAGATTGAATTACTTTACTTATCCACTCGCGGAACCGATTTTTTGATATGGCAAGAATCGGAATGCAACTTTTTTTTAACTTGGTCACAATTTTTTCTCCGAACTGATTGAATTTTTTGTTTAAGGGACTTTTTTAACAAGGCAGATTACTTGTGGAGAGGCGATTGGTGTCTTATGGTAGGGTGAGCAATTTAGCAGTCACGTTTCTGAATTCAGAAATTCCAATTAAACAAAATTATAATTTTTTAACGCACCACAAGAACAAACAAACGAAAGCAGGCTAAACACGAATGACATAAATCTGCTGAACATTGAAAAAGAAAAACAGCTATACCGAACACAATAGAATAACAAAAAGAAAAGAAAAGGTGGAGGAGGAAGCAAAATCAAAGAAAAAAATTCTCCAGCCTGGTTTTGTTTGACACATAAGTTGTCGGTAGAGTAGTAGAGTAAGAAATTGGATCCATGTTGACAATGTAGATGGCGCTTTTTAATGACCGCTATGATTGTATGATTATTTGACAATACACAAGAATATTTATATGTAAATGATGGCCAAACAAATCTTTTTAAGTTTAAATTATTGTATTTTATTTATTCCATTGGTAAATATTTTCTCTTGAATTTTGAAATTGGAATAATACATTTTCAAAGCAATAAAAATATGAAAAACATAAATGATTGTTCAGTTCTTCAAAGTAAAATATGAATTAAATTTACAAAAGAGCATCTCAAATATAATGCAACATTCTGGCACGTTTGGATAGATCTACACTTTACCCCTTCCATCCGAGCCATGAATGTTAAACTTCTCGTCTGAAAAAATAACGGTGTTCCAGAACGTTGCATTATATTTGAGATGCTGTTTTGTAAATTTAATTCTCTTTGTTCTATTTATTTTATTTATAAAAGGTATTTTTCTGATGTTTCTACCATTGTAACCATCACTTTTTAAAATTTGCCGAATAGTTTGGGGGTTACATTGCTTACCAATTTCTTCAAAGACTTGTGGTATTTTTGGGGCACTTAATTTAGGTTTAGTTTTGATTTTCCGGATAATGATTTTAGTGTTTCCTCAACGTTCGTACTTTCTCATTATTTTATGAATTATAAATGGGCTTGTACCAATTATTTTTGCAATATCCCTTATGCTTTTGTTTTCTAGATGATGCTTGATTATCAAATCCTTCAAATCTTGTGAAAGTTGGTAACCTCTAGGAGCCATATCAACTTTTGTCCTATTTAAGTGTTAGTTTTGCATAAAAAACAATCAAAACAAATGAAGGAATTGTAAAATTGGAAAAAAAACTCACCTTTTTTTGAAAATTATGCGTATTTGTGCAAGTGTTACAATGGAATATTCTAACTGCGTACTTACTATTGTCATAAAAATTAGTTTAATTTTGTAAGCTATCTCCAAAGCAATGAGTTGAGTTTACATAACGGTCCTTTTTTGCATGTATCCAAACTGAATACATGTGTGTTTGGGTGTTTGATCATGCGTTGTTGAATTTAGATATAATATTTGTTTAATTGGGCTTTAATGATCTATTTCCTTGATGCAAACATACAATACTGAATACATGTTTGACAACAGATCAAACTTGTTCCAAGGCCAACATGATTGCAATCATAAGCTATTGCAACAGAAAGTAGTTTATAGTTTGTGACTGACTGTATAGCAAAGTTATCCTACTCGTGCATATAGTTTTTTTTAATCTTTCACGGGCAGTCCTCTTGCGAAGAACTGACAAAACTTCCAAAAGTATAATCAATCTGTCATGAAAAAGTGCCTCTCAACTTTGCCGCTCGGAATCGGCGTTAAATTGTAGGTTCCCTCAATTTATTAGTTTATTAGTTTTGATCAAAGTGCTTTTGGTTGCTACACCGTTACAATTTTAATTTTTCCTATCAAATTTTAATTTTTAATTGAGAAGCTTGAAACGAAATGAAAACAAGACCAAAAAACAATAATGAGGATAAAATTTAGTATTGAGATAGATAAGCTAATACAAAAGAGGACTTCAAGTCTAAAACAGTCACTTACAATCCTAAGCCAAACGGCGTCTGGCTATTCGTCTCTAAATAATATATTCCCTTCGCTTTATTCGCATTTTGGGATCACCCAATCGGGCGAAGTTGATCTTAGCCCACATGAAGATTCCTTAAGAACATTTAAGTCTTCGCACCCAAAACCCAACAGTCTATTTTCTTCTGTCATACTTAGTGCTTCAGATAATAGCTCCACGGACCTTAGGTGTGAGCACAATCCGTCAAGATCCCTGCCACATCCTGGCTGCAACTTTCCTCCATTCGGATAGAACGCAATCTGTCCAATTGGTTGATAGAATCCTAACCATCCCGCATTTGTGTGAATCGTCTCCACATACTCGGCATCGGTGTTGGCCAGACGAGAATCTGGATTCTTGTACTGATACAATGGCATGGCCGGATCCAAACCAATGATTGTGTTAATTCTTCCTCGTTTGACATTTTTTTCCGTGAATCCAGCGACATGGGCTCCCAAACTATGACCGTACACACTGAGAGTGTCGAACGATAGTTTGGTATTATCGTGCATCCAATCGATAAATTGAGCAACTTCTTTGCCAGCGATCAAACAATGATTCTTGGCTCTAATGTAGTTCGATGTTGTGCTGTAGGCACTCCAATCAACTTTTATGAAATTGAATTCCCTCTTTTCGCCATTGAGGAGTAGTGCGTCGCGGATTAGGTCGTTCATGTCCCGCTCGTACACAGCATTCCAGCCATGAATCATAAATCTATGTAAAAAAAATAAGGTTTAATGATAAGAATCATCCAACTGCCAATCATACAAACGACAAACCTTGTAGGATGTTCAGAATTAAATGTTGATCTTAGTATTGATTTGGCATCCCACATGTCCAATTCAATGGGTTTTAATGGATTCGTCTGAGTGTAGAGAAAGAAACGCACTCTGTCGGAGTTTGTTGATCCCAAGTTATCAGGCTGTGCTTGTCGGTCTTGAATTTCGGCCTGCTGAAGAGTCATTGCACGCACAATTCCGTCTATTTGTATTATCGGCCAAACAATGAGATCTTCACTCCTATCAAAATCATCATCGAGCGATGAACCTTTTAAAAATCAAAATCACTGATATCACGTCGAAATTGTTAAAATCTTTAATTTAAGTACTTATTTCGATGACTCCAAAGAAGGTTAGGAGTAATATTGGAGTGAGATAACTTCTCATATTGTGTACTTGTCTGTTGGAATTCTACTGACAATATAAATTTTATGCGATTTTAACAGTCAATTTATATGCAAAATTATTAATTCGTTGATTATTTGGGTTATTGGAGCTTTTGTTTTAACCTTATCGAAGGAGCAATCTTGTTTCAAGTGTTATGTTGATAAGAATGTAGATCATTGCGATAAAAGTTCAAAAACTTTGTGAATTGATAATAACATAATTCAGGAAAACGTTCGGGACTGAATCGTATGTCATGCTCCAAATAACGATCGATTACATTATAATCATTTAAAACAAAAATTCCATTTACTTACTTACTTACCCTAGCTAGCTGTCTCCAGTTTCGCACGCCAAGTTGGTTCAGGTCCTCTACCACCTGTGTGCTCCACCTGAGTCGCGGTCTTCGGGTTGGATTCGAAGATTCTACTAGCCGGAGCGTTATTTTCCATTCGCTCAACATGACCCAACCATCTAAGTCGTTGGACCTTAACTTTTCTGGCTAGGTCAGTGTTGCTCTAAGCTCGTACAGTTCTTGGTTGAATCTTCATCTCCATTATCCATTAATGCAGACAGGACCAAAAATCACTCGAAGAATTTAGGACGGGATGATGAGGGTTTTGTAGTGTCACTTTAGTTGCTCGGGAAAGGACTTTACTACTCAATTACCTTCTAAGTTCAAAGAAGCAGCGATTGGCAAGAGTGTTTCTTCGTTTGATTTCAGCGCTAGTGTTGTTGTCTGAGTTAATAGCGGATCCTAGGTAGACGGAGTTCTTAACTACCTCGAAGTTGAATCTGTCTATGTTGGCGTTTGCTCCAAGACGTCGATGTTGGTAGTCCTTTCTTGTTGACGGGTCTTGCCCTCGTTAACCGCTAGACTCATTTTCCTGACTTCCGTCTCAAAACTCACAAACGCTCCATTGACATCACGCCGTGTTCTTCCAATTATGTCAATGTCGTCTTCGTATCCCTGTAGCTCGACGGACTTTTGTAAAATTGAGCCTCAGGTGTTGACGTTGGAACTTTGCACAATTTTTCAAGAATGATGTTGAAGAAATCGCATGCCGTCCGTTCGGTCTTTTCCGACAATGATGGAACAGCGTGAGTTTTCCATTGTCATCTTACACAGACGGAGTTTCTCTGGGAAGCTAAAACTAGACATTGCTCTATATAAATTGGTTTCTATAGACGCTGTCATACGCGCCCTTGAAATCAAGATCTGCCGTAGGGTGAATATTTGATCGATGGTGGACTCTCTGGGTTCAAACGTTCACACAGCACGGCGGACAAAATCTTATAGGCGACGTTAAGAAGACTTATACCTCTGTAGTTGGTGCAGTTCAGGGGATCTCCTTTTTTGAGAATCGGGCATACGATTCTGAGGTTCCATTCATCGGGCATGCTTTCCTTCGACTAAATTTTGTAGATGTGTGCATGCTCCTAACCAAATCATCTCCAGCTGCTTTGTACAGTTCGGCGGCTAGTCCGTCTGCTCCAGCGGCTTTGTTCGACTTAAGTTTAGATATCGCTATCTTCACTTCGTCAAGGTTGAATGGTTTTGTATTTTTGATGGAGTTTTGCTCGTCATCGCCATTATACAGCTTGGAAAAGTGGTTTTTCCATATCCTCAGCACTGACTGCGGTTCCACTACGATGTTCCCATGGTGGTCTCTATAGGCTTCAGTTCGGGGTGTTAAGCCTTGGAGGTTTGTTTCACCTTTCTGTAGAACTTTCGAACCTAGTTCCTGTTGGGACATCCCTCTATCTCCTCGATCGCGCGTTTCTCATTCTCCTTTTTTTTCTGAGAAGTTTATGCTCAAAGATTGAATAAGTAACAAGATGGGAAACAAGGCTGTCAAAGTGACAGTTTGCCTATAAGCTTCGGACCCAGAGTATATCTAATAATGAGTAGGGACACTCTCCACGTGGTTCATTTCCGGCGGCCAATGTCTGTGTATGTTTTAGTTCTTCCAGTAGGAGAGAATAGTGCAAAAGTATTAGGTTAGAAAATTCGAAAGAAAGAAAGAGTTCACAACAACAATACGAGCCCTAACACATTCGTTTTTCTTGTGTACGATACATAAAATCCATAATAATTTTTTAATGGAGCGGCCAATGCTCGTGTATGTATTAGTATTCCAGCTTCTTTTTTCTGACTATCTGAAAAGGAGTAGAGTGACCACACTAGCCTATTATAAGATCACTTTATTTTTCATTTCATGCAATTTTTATTTTTTACATACTAATCCATATAAAAAATGCAAAATATAAATACTTCACTCTAGAATATATGTTAACTGATATATGAGCTGTTAAGACTTCGTAAGATATAATATTTTACGATTTAAACTTCAATTATCAACCCTTCTAACATGTTTTATATGAATGAATGTGGTCACACTAATTGAGGGTTGAAATGAAGAAGTTTTTTGCTGCTTTGTTTTATCTCCTTCTTACTATAACACTTTACATCGCCGTCTATTCTCGTGTACGTGAGACCTAACGGGATCCAAAAATGTAAACAAAAATGAACCACGTGGAGAGTGTCCCTCTCCCTACTCATTATTAGATATACTCTGCTTCGGACCATAGTTACTGTGAAAGTATGCGTGTTTTTACCAATACTATCACAGTAAATATGGTCCAACCCAGCAAACATTTCTCTTCTTAACTGACTAGAAAATGATTCACTTAAGTGAAGAAAACACCCGAATCTGAATTTATTTTTGATCCGATTTGGGTCCATCCTCGTAGGTAGCGAACCACATTTTTGAACCTTTTTAATGAATTATTTTCGACGCGGAAATTCTTCATTTAAATGGAGGTGCACAAGCGATTATATATTCATATATGTGGACAATAATTTACTCTTTTCTGAGCTATTTCAAATACTCATTTACGACGCCAAAATCTTTCATATTTGTGGATGCACACAAGCACCTAACATCCATTTAAATGTATCTTTAAGTGTATCTTAAGCGAAAATGAATTCATTTAAGACTTGTTTCTTATTCAGTTTATATTTACTTTTCATTCGTAAGTCCTTCAGAAAAATGTCAATATTGAAGTAGAAATAAAAATATAGCTATATGTTCCTTAGTTAATTCCATTTTTATTTAAATATAATTGTACAGTAGATCACATTTTGATTTAATTTTAATAAAAATAATTAAAGACGATAATTCAGTAAAACAAGAACATTAAATAATTAAAATAATAATTAACAGTTCATTCAAAAATAAAAAATAAATTACATTATATATATTTATATATAATACATATTTTTAACCACTTTAAAATAATAATAATATACACTGTTTGTTTATTTTGTTTTTCCAATACTTTTTAAATGTTTTAATTAATTAAACCTTACACTTTTTATTTCACAAATGTGTTTAAACTTTTTCACTCACAAGTCACAACAAATTATTTGCTTCACTTCCTCACTCCATGAAAACTTGATCAAAGTGAATATTTTTATTTCGAATTTGAAATTTTGTCGCGACAAGATCCCGTCATCAAAACCAAATAAGAATAAGAACATCATGAAAGGACGAACAACAACAAAAAATCCTTAAAACAAAGATGCGTTTTCTCATTTTGCATAGAAAGGATCGTACATAGTGCAGAGCAGCTGAACCCAATGTAAAATTGTTTTTACAATGTCCCGCTATCGCGTCTCATATGCAAGAATACATATATAAGAAAAGAACAAAAAATATTCTGGTGAAAAACCAACAATTTGCTTACAAACTTAGAATAAGGATTTGCAAATGACCTTTTATGAGGCATGCTTACTTGTGCACATCCAGTTTTGATCAAAAAGGTGAATGAAAACTGAAGTACAGTTTTTTTTTATTTTCTTTTTTATATCCTTTTCCTTTTTGAGCACGTTCAGAAATTCTCCGCCTTAGTGAATCATTTTGGGTGAACAAAATCTGGACCTTCAGAAAAATGTTTGCTGGGAACCATCTGAAAATGCGAAAACAAACAAAAGAGAATAGAAAAATCTCAGCTCATCTCTGTGTTTTTGTAACTCACATGCATTTATGTAGACGAAAAGAATAAAGTAAATGAAGGAATATGAAAATTGCGGGATCTAGGGAGTGAAACGTAAGTCAGTTTCCCATCTTGTTACATATTTAATCTTTGTTTATGCTCCTCTCTCCTTTTCTGCTCGTAGACAACGCTGCCACTTTGCTCCTTTAGCAGTAGATCTACTGCGATTTGGCTCAAATGAAAATCTACTGCGCAGTAAAACGAATCTGCTCCTTTTTCCAGATTTTCAGAATGACGTCTCAAAATGACGTCTGCTGTGAATGCATTCAGCAGAAATACAATATGACAAATTCTTTTTAATTTTGCATACAAGTCCCACGAGGGAAATTTTTGTAGTTTTAGATCTAATCCATAGAGGCGTTGCTTGAGACACGCCACCATAAAAGTGCGTTCGGTTAATAACTCCACCTCTACGGTGGCTTTTCTTAAGCAGCTACTTCTCGTAGAAATACTATAGACATTCAAATACAGTATTATTATTGACGAGACGACGGATGTTTCCTCAATTAAGTGTCAAGTTATTGTCACTCGATTTTTTTATTTTGAGGCAAATAAAATCACTGACCTTTTTCTTGCTTTATTAGAACTTAAGTTTTAAGATTCGGCAGAAATATTCTCGGCAATAAAATCCGTTTTCGAAGAAAAAGATATTCCCCTCACCAATATTATTGGACTAGCAACAGACAATGCATCTGTTATGTCCGGTAATGTTGGTGGGGATGAAGAGGAAATAGAAACCATTAAACTCCTGCTCAACCGTCATTTTCGGAACAGGTTTGTTGGGGAACTGGATGATCTAGCACAGGTCTCAATGGCAAACATGAGGAAATTTATAGATAGCACAGGCTGGTTCGTTAACGAGAAGGTCTACGTTAATCGACAACTTTGAATAGCATCGATGCTAACTTTTATTGTTATAGGGCATCACAATGGACCAGTAGGCCCCCGTGTATGCAACAGTTCACGCTGTGCACACCCCTCATAACCTAACCTAACCTTGGTGCCGTAAAAGCCAAGTTTCGCTAGATAGATAAAAATATTTATTTTCTTGGATGTACCTGTCACTCGTTACATCTTTGTGCTTCGGCTGCACCAAAAAAAATTTCCTCATTATATAGAAAATTCTATCGGAGCAATTTATAATTACTTCGCGCATAGCCCAAAATGCATTGGAGCATATAAAGAGTTTCAAGAATTTTTTAATGTAAAAAAAAACAATATTTTAAGCTTGTCTTCCACTCGTTGGCTTTCAATGGAAAATGTTGTCAATCTCCATTTTCCCATTTTCATCTGAAAATGTGGAAACTCTTACTGCCGTATTTATTAGATTTTCTTAAAATGGTTCTCAGAGGTTGTTTAGTTAAGCTTGCTTAAATATTTAATCAGCCTTTAAACAACGTTAATTAAATTTGGATTTATAATCATTTTTTCATTGATGCTTAACTAAACACGGTTAATGTCAAAAAACTTAAGGGAATTCCAAATCTAGTACAAATAAATGCCTTTAAATTTCACTTTTGACATTTTTAATAAATTTAATTCAAAAATTTTGTGTCAAAGAAAAAAAAATATGGTTTTTGAAAATCTGTATTTTTGCCTGAACAAATTTTCTCAAGATCCATTGATTTGAATCTAGTTTCGTATTTTTTTTTGTTCGTCTTCTTCTGTAGTTCTTAAATCATGAACGACACTTCGGTAATATGGGTCCATTTTTTTTGACCCACAAAAATCTCTGATTCAAAAGCAAATCAAAATGACAGAATATATTTTATTTTAATTTGTCAATTTTTTTAAAAATGGCTTTAAACAATCTCTAAACGAGGTGATTGGCGTTTAAGTTAAACAATCGTTAAATAACGTTACTTAAATGTGTAAATTCTTTATAAATACACATTTTGTACTTAAGAGCTATTTAGAAGTTGTTTAAAGGTAAACAGCCTTTAATATTCTTTTATAAATATGGCTGTTAATATACAATGGAGAATTTTAATAGGAAATGCCGAAATGGTTGAAAAATACCACGACCCATTGGACATTACCAAGTTTTGGGCAAAAGCTTTCAATCTTAAAAACGCAGTTGGTCTCTCTGCCAGAGCTGGCAAAATGTATGCTTTTTCTTTGTTCGTTGCCTCATAGCAGCGCAGCTGCCCAGCGAAAGTTTTCACTGGTCAACTTGGTGAAAACTGACAACAGAAATAACCTCAGCACTAAAACTCTACAAAAAGTAATTTTGGCCATAGAACTGAGAGAACTGAACCTTAATATTATATGAAATGAATTGTGATCTTTTAAGAGAAAAATGAATAATTTTCATGGTCTTAATTAGTAATTTTAAAGAATGAATTGTATTTAAAATTAATTGTGATATTTTTAGTTTATTTTAAATGTTTTTTTTATAAAATTGATTTTTTGTTGAATTGTTTCAGTTATTTATTTGTTTGATGATTTTTTATTGAATTGAAATTATTTGAGTTATTTTTTTATGATAGTTGTTTATTGAAATAAAAGTTTTGTTTTCATAAAATCTACTGCGCTCTCATGAAAACTACTGCTTTCTTTTTACGAAATATACTGCGCTTAGTCATTACAAGGGTGGCAGCGCTGCTCGTAGAGCTCACGAGCTGGACGTGTCCTTCCTTGGAGCGCCGCTTTGTATGCCTCTTGTTTAGCTGCATGTGCTCGCCGACACTCATCGTCAAACCAGGGGTCATCAGACTACTCTCTTTTTTAAAATCCGAGTAATTTAGAGAGTGGAAACGATGAGAACGAAGTGAAATAATTCTTCGTTCAATGTATTCTACTTTGGGCTTTGCTGTTGAGAGGATCGATTAATACTTTCGATGAGAGTTGCTGTCCGATAAAACACAAACAAATTTCTTTGAATAATTTAAAGATTTTTATTTGTAAAATTCTTAAGAGTGTACATAAATATTTATATCAAAAGAATGAAATACACATACAAACATACATTTATTTAAAAAAAAAAAACACTTTTCGTGCTTTGTTTTTGCTTTAAAAAAGGCTTAACAAGTTGCCTAAGAAATACATTCAAAAAAGAGTCTTTTTTGTTTTATTAAATTCTTTACAAAAGGTTTAGGGGACATCAACCGTTTCGAAAAAAAAACATACGACAACTCTGGATAACATTCAAAAACTTGTTTTTCTTTGTAAGGATTAATGTTTGGGTATTTCGAATATATCAGTGTGAGAATAGTGGGCAAGGACATGACTTATTACTTTGTTGAATTTTGAACACTTTTTTTTTAACTGTTTTAAAGTTTTAATAGAATTTTCTCACGATGAACACAATTACATGATTACACATATTAGGACTCAAGAAATATCTAGTTTCCGTATTTCACTGATTTTTGTAATTTATTTTTAAGGCAACGAAATAGAAAACCAAAGAGTGGCTGTGCTGATTGGTTATTATGGTATTCTGCTACAATGGTTACAATTATTCTTTCTACTTTGGTATATCATTTAAAATAAATTGATATCATTCTTCATATATAATTTGATATTCATGAATTATGAAAACTTATTAGTTATAAAAGTCTTAAACACTATTTTACTTAAACTTAACTTTAAAACAAGTATGAGTTTGAATTTTTTTAATTTTCAAATTTAAACAGACAAAAAATAATGTTTTTATTCTAAAAGTGAAATATACAACTTCAAGTTTTAAACAATAATAATGAATATTTTGTAAAAGAAGCTGCAAAATTGTTAGGGAGGTTTTATTTGTCACTAAATATAATTTTAAAGGTTTTCGGATGGGAAAATAACTGTTATTTACTATTGCAAACTACGAAGCTGATCTTGGAATTTGAAATGAGTCAGTTCCATTTGAAAATCAACAATGCAGCTTGTAGCCAGTAGCCATCATGATTATGCGTTTCATAGCTTTTTGTTTACATAAAATTCATGAAGTCGCAGGGAAATCGCATTTACTTTCCCAATGAACAATCCCCTTTTTTTTATGTATACTTCAATGTGATATTACTTTTAAGGACGGGAATACAGGGGCCGAATCATGTAAGGTGATATGTGACTATGATATTTGAGACTATCAAAAGTGATGTTTGTTTTTTTTTTCGTCTGTGTAATGTGATAGTTCTACTATCACATTTTATTTTTATTCATTTGGCATTACTTGTGAGAAATGATTTATAAAATTAGAAAATGTTCGCATGCGATAACCTAGTCACTACGTAGTCGATTTTAAACTAGCTTTGTGAATGCAAATTTACACTACAAAGCTAGTCGAAAACAAACTGTCAAATAATGATAGTTCAGTAATTTTAGGTTTTATTTGCCGAAACAAATCCTAGTGAGATGTATCTTTGTAGGTATACACCTTCATTACGACCAGCGTTTTAGATAATTTCACGAACAATTTTTATGTGTACATTGGTCGCGAAATATTTGCGATAAACTGAATTTCGAGACCTTTTCACCATTATAACTCGTCAATCAACGTCGATTTTTAACACCTCCATGACAACACCGTAATAAATATGTATCCAAAAATTCAGCTCACTAGGAAATTTTCCCAAGATTTTTTTTTTTTAAATGCCTAAAATGACTGGACTATGAAGATATGAAGTATGAAACACTTGTGTATTTGTGATTTGAGGTTAGAGAACTTCAAATAAAAGTGTTGTCTTGTTTTGCTTGTTAATAGTATAACACTACCTGATAAGATCTGATGACATAAATTTCGTGTTCGGAATCTATCAGATAATTAATATTGTCGTAGTGTACGATACATTTCATTTTAAATATCTTTTAAATTTGAAATTGAACTTTTATTTATTATTCATCAGCTGATTATGAAATGTCAAAATCTGTCAACTAACTATGACGTCGAAATTTTTACACTACGTCGTGTATTTGGCCAATCAGAATGAGTTGACTACGTAGTGACTACGTAAGTGACTACATAATTTAAAATCAGAAATTTTTTGGAAGAACTAATTCAGGGCGCCGCCGGTCAAACAAGACGACTTCGACTCAAATGTGGAGAGAGAAGTCGAGCCTCTAGGAAAAATAAATCAGAAGACCCAACCAAAAGAAAATCATATATTAGAACTCCTGTCATGTCCAAAAGTAAAGAAGTCAAGGAAAAGGAACCCATTGAAAGTAATATAAGTTAAGTGGTAATCAAGCGAAAAGCTCGAAAAAGTCGAGTGGAACATTAAAAATAATAAAACGGGCAGACGGCGAATAGCCATGCATTATTGTTCTAAAATTTTATGTATTAATTAATTATTTGTAAATAAAATTACTTACTTACATTAAAAATAACAGCTTGGAGGATGCTAATTTGGTCAACAAGTCGTTATTTTTTCCTACCCCTCAACTGCCACTACCTATAGGTAAAATCATGTCGATCCTTCGCCATGAAGGATCTACCAGTACTACCACTACCTCCTACTCCAGTCGTTCTGGAGTTATTGAGCGACAAATAAATGCAAAGTATCAAAATTATACTTAAAAAAGCTGTCACAAGAAAAAATCAAAAAAATGTGATATCACTTTGTGACTATCACTTTACACAAATGCAGCCTTATTTATTAGATTCTCCCTATACAGTATTTTAGCTATGCTATGAATAGGCTCTTATGTTACCTTGAATAAATTCTTATTTATAAAAATTTGTTCAACATAGCATAGTTATGTTAGATCTCTGTCAAAAAAATGTCGACAGACATTTGAATAAAAAAAAGTATTGTTTCCTGTCAGCAGTTGATGTGTTTGAAAAACAAATCTGAAAATAAAAATAAATAAAAAATTCAAAATTCTTTTTCACGAATAGTCATTGGATCAAACTGTTTTTTATAAAGTTCAGGCCTTCGGGAAAGCGAATTTTTTTTGACTGATTATGATATTAATTAATAATATTTGTTTTATTGACGTGTGATGTCTGACAAATACGTAATATGTATTATAGTGCCTTATAATAAGCTTTATACAACCCTAAACGATTGTATAGCTTATTCAATCCCTATGTTGTGTAGCTAAAACTTTATAAATAAGGATTTTCCTTATACAGGCATTATAAGTCTTATAATAAGTCTATATTCGGTATATAAATAAGGCTGATGAATTATAATCAATATGACTATCATCTATCACATATCACTTTACACGATTCGGTCCCAGTTCAATTCACTTGATTGAACGAACACATTTTTTTTTACATACATTTGATTTTTTTTTTATAAGAGTGTGTGCAAAAATTATCAAACAATTGCATTTATTAGAAAGCTTATTAAATTCTCAACAAAAAAAAAACTCTAACAAATTATAGGTTAGTGGGAAACAACGGATATTTTTTCTCTTTCTTGTCTATGCTGTAAGAAAAAGTGCAGTTTTTTTCACATGATTACGTGCACACGTTTAATTGGTTAATCGGTCACGATCTGTTACGTGGATTTGAGTTCGCTTCAAAGATTAAGATTTAAAGAGTATTTAATATTATTTTTAATCAAAAATGGGGAAAAAAAAGTTTTAACAGCGGAAGAAAAAGGAAAAATTGACGCGTACCATACCGAAGGGTTTTCCATGGGAAGAATTGCCAAAAAAGGCCGAAAGACCATGTAGTAAGAAATCATTTAAAAAACAGTGCTTCATATGGAACAAACTACAAGGGACGGACAAAAACAGCTTTAACTCCTCAGGAGAAAAGAAAAATTATAAGAATTGCGTTAAACTCAGCTGCCTCCACCAGCAAAATAAAGGAAAAAGCGCAGACCATCTTAAATTAAAAACTTTAAGAACAGCCCGCACTAAAAGGCGTACGAAAAGAACAGCGGTTGGAATTCACATGACGTGGGATACCGAGCTTGGAAGTGTGCTGAATTGGAGGAATGTCGTTTTTTTTTTTAGATGAAAACAAAAATTAATTTGGATGGCCCCGATGGGTACAATTACTACATCCATGATGTAAGAAAAGAGGAAAAGTTTCTGACACGTCACCATTCGAGGCAAGGAGTAGTAATGGGGAGCCATTTCGTACTATGGGGCGTTCGATTTGGTATTCGTTTCCAACAATATGACAGGACTTTCCTACAAAGCTCTTTTGGAATCAGCCTTTCCCGCCCCACAACGCTCGTGTAGTCAAAACCTTTCTTGCCGCCGAAAATGTGAAATTGTTGTCATGGCCATCATATTCACCTGACCTAAATATAATTGAAAATGTTTGGGGATGTCTCACGCGTAAAGTTTACGAAGGAGATAGGCAGTATAAGACCTGTGAAGAGCTAATTATCGCCATCAAAGAAGCCTGAAAAATAAGATTCCCTTAAATTATTTAGACAATCTGTACGATTCACTAAAAAATAGAATTTTTGATGTGATTTTAAAACACGGTGGTTCTACGAATTACTAAAAATATAAAGGTGATAATGGGTGTGCACAGCCTGAACTGCTGCATACACGGGGCCTACTGGTCCATTGTGATCCCCTATAAAAATAAAAGTTAGCGTCAATGTTCTTCAGAAATCGTGTGCAAAAGCCCCTATCTTGTTGGCCATTGTGCCAATAATGTTCCTTTTACTCAGCGATAGAATATACTGAGTTGCCTTTTCATTAGTTTTAGGCCATAAACTTCTAGAGATTACGCAATCGTCCCTGGATTTCCAAAAGTTATTGGTTATCACTTTGATTTAAGGTCTATCTTCCTCTTGAGTACCCCAATCGGGACGAATGGTACTCTATCTGAATGGTCGCTACAACTTGTATCTGCTTCAGATGATTTCCTGGCTAGTTCATCTACTATATCGTTTCCTTCTATATTGCTCTGTCCAGGAACCCAGCAGCGCTTAACCTGGTTAGTGTGGCAGATTTTATTTAATTCTTTCCTACAGTTTAAAACTGCCTTTAATCTTATGGTCGTACTGGCTAAGGCTTTGATAGCAGCCTGGCTGTCCACGAATTACTAAAAAATAGAAACAAAAACGAATAAACGAGAAAGAAGTAAATCAAAAATTCTGTGTTCTCATTTTTACTACCATTTTACAGGTGCGTCTAATCATGTGAACAAAAAAAAGCATTTGTTGGTGTTTTTTTTGTTGTTGAGAACTTAATGAGCTTTCTAATAATTGCAATTGCTTGATAATTCTTGCATACACTCTTATAAAAACATCAAATCTATGCAAAAAAAAAAAAAACAAAAAATTGGGTGTGTCTAATCAAGTGAAGAGACCTGTATATTGATTGAACACATTCTGTTTGTTACTGAGTTTTTAATTGTTTTAAACATTTTGATCCCTTAAAGGCTTGGATGCATTAAATTTAACAATTACAATTTTTTTTTTATCTTTTCCACACGAAGTTGAAGAAATAAATGAATTTAATTTTATTTTCTTGCTTACGGGAGCCAGAAATATTTTTGACTCCCTCTCTAATGAAAATTAATAAATTTTAAATCAGTTTAAAATACGTTTGATATAAAAATTAAAAAAAATATATATAAAATGACTTCAATTGCTCTTTGCACTTATTGATGTAATTTGTTGTTCTTCAGCTTGATTTCCCTAAACCGTTTGGTAGTTTCTACCGAAAGAGCGGAATAAGCAACAAGCAAATATTATCGTTAGGATCTGAAAAAAGATAAAAATATTCACATTATTGTTTTTGTTGTTGTTGTTCATTATAATATATTAACCTGTATTCCAGCAACACCTAACACAACTCCAGCCAAGGTTAATGTGTTCGAATCAATTATAGGACAGCAATTTTTTGAAACATCCTTCGGAATGTGCGTGTTTGGTTGTACAATCGGCTGCTTCATCAGTAATAATGACACTGCAGCATGATTTTGGTAGAGTTGTATTTTGTAAAACTCGTTCCCAGTCATGGGGGGCAAATGTGCCGCAGCAAGAGAACTTTGGGAAGAAATTTAGAAAATTTTAATCAAAATTCTTTCAACCTCTAAGTGACATTCTAAAGGGTTTTCCAATAGGGACTTGTTGATTTTGACAGCTTGTGGCTTTTACTTTATATCAAAATATCGATCACTAAAGACAAATCAACAAATCATGGCAAGTTACAGCGCTTTCTTTTATTTTTATAATCTGCACCCACTCAAGGGGTTTTTTGTACCCTTTTCATGCCAGAGACACAGTGAGTGCTTTAGGAAGGAGGAAAGGGGTAGGAAAGGAGGTGCCGGTGTACATTGGTTTTAAATTCCTGAAAATTGAAATAATTTAGAAAGACAGAGTGTGGAAGGGAGTTCCACGTTCGCGTAGTACGGCTAAAGAATGATTCTCTATACTTAAAGGTACGTCCGAAGTTGGACTGATGGACATTCCTTGAAGCGCGAGTATTACGGTTGAATTGTTTAAGGGGAGGAATGCAATTGACTATTTCACAAGCGCAAATATCGTAAAAGTAACGACAGAACAGGGAGAGACACAAAACGTTGCGACGGTGGTCTAACAATGTGAATGAGTTGGTTATGTGTCTATCACCAATCATTCTTACAGCTCTTTTTTTGTATTCCATCCAAGAGGCTCTCACGGACACTGCCTCTTGCGAAGAACTGACAAAACTTCCAAGAGTATCATCTGTCATGAAAAAGTGCTTTTCAACTTTGCCGTTCGGAATCGGCGTAAAATTGTAGGTCCCTTCAATTCTTCACACGCACCTAGAGAATTGTTGATGAGAGTAAGCCACAAGGCCTTGGCTCTTCAAGAGCTGTCGCGCCCCTCTATTTTATTTATTATCCAAGAGGCTTAAGTAAGCAGCTTTGGATGGATATTAGTCTTATAGATAATAGCCAGATCAGACGGGGAGAAAAACTTCTTGCACCGTCTTAAGAAACCCAAACATTTTGCTGCTCCCGCCAATTATCGTCCGATTGCACTTATACACGTCCCTTCTGTTTAAGGTCATGGAAACGCTGATAAACTATAAGCTCAAGAAATATCTCGAAGACCGAAAGCTTCTTAATGACCTGCAGTACGGACGCAGCAATACAGGTCCACTTGTGATGTGATGTTTTATCTCACCAAACAGTGGAACAAATCTTAACAAATCTTGTCACCGATCGTCTTTCTCATTTTCATAAATGATCTCTTATCTGCAACTTATAATTCAATTCATTGTTTCGCTGACGATAATACCTTAGCTTTTTATATTCGTTTCCAGACTCACCCCCTGCTCTTCGGATGTGGAACTGCCACTGCAAAATATGATAAGCTCATTAAACTCTGACTTAAACAGCATTGTCCAATGGGGAATTAAAAACCGTGTAGAGTTTAATGCTTCGAAAACTCAATGCTGTCTGTTATCGTTGAAGCGAGATATACCCCCTTGCCACTGTCCATGAGTGGCACTTGCATTAATGAGACCGAACATCTCGAGATTCACTGAGCATCTCATGTGGACCGATCACATGCGCGATGTCGCCAAAAATGCCGGTAGACATGCTTTGAGGTTAGGGGTCTACGCAATCGACTTCTGTAGAAGCTGCATGAACGAAGAGGGAGAGGAAACAGTCCAACACCTTCTCTCTCCCGCAATCTTCCATAGAAGGAACAACTATCTCTCTAACTTCATTAAAAGTACAAAATGGTTTGTTTAAGTTCATTACTCTCCCATAGTATCACAATGGACCTTTGAGGTCTAAGTGAGTCTACAACATCTAGATAGCCACTCCAACTACACCCAAAGTGAACTGCCTTTACCTATTTGGTTTGTCAACTCCGTAATTGACTTAGCTTCCTTCTTATTTTGTAAAGTGATTTTGAATATTGATTTTACTTATTGTAGGGGCAAATAACCTAATGGTCGAAACTCATCAGCGGATGGCAAAGATTTTGACGGATTAAAAACCTCATATTTTTGAGATTGATTTTCGGGGCAATCTGATTTGCGAACCGAGTTGCAACTCGGTTTGCATAGCAACCAACTCGAGTTAACTTGAATTACAAAATTTACGGTTCGGCAGTCAGCATATCATTAGGTAAAATATTTTAAACCGAACCCGTATAATCTTTTGGACAATACTAATCGATCTCATGTAAATTTAGACTCTTTTTCCTTGGCCCCCATTTGAACGCGGTGCAGCGGTTTCGGTCAACTATAGTACTAGATATTTTTAATATAGGGGCGCCGATTCGATGCTTGCATATGGCGCCCTCAACGTTTAATCCGCCACTGATTGACTACCTCTTGTGGAACGAGCACATATGCGATGTCGCCAAAAATGCCGCATGATATTTGGGTTTCTTAAGACGATGCAAGACATTTTTTCCCCATCTGATCTGGCTATTATCTTTAAGACTTATCTATATTCTTGAGCACAATTCACATCTCTGGGCTGGTGCTCCAGCTACATACTTAAGCTTCTTGGACGGTATACAAGAAAAGAGCCGTTAGAATGATTGGTGACAGAGACATCACTAATTCATTCACTTCATTGGAACAACGTCGTAACGTTTCGTGTCTCTCCTTGTTTTACCGTTACTTCTACGGTAATTGTTCTAGTGAAGTAGCCAGTTGCATCCCATCCCTTAAACAATTCAACCGTAATACCCGCGCTTTAAGGAATGCCCATTAGTTTACCCTCGAGCCCAACTTCGATCGTACGCTCAAGTATAGAGAATCATTTTTTAGCCGTACTACGCGAATGTGGAACTCTCTCCCACACACTATCTTTTCCGATCATTGCAGTGTTCAGGAATACACCGGCACCTCCTCTCCAACCCCTTCCTTCTTTCCTAAGGCACTCACTGTGTCTATGGCATAATAAGGGTATAAAAAACCAGTGGAGTGTGCGTTTATTATATATAAAAAAAAAATTAATTAGAATTCGTGATGATGGAGACATTTCACCGTCATTCATCACATTGTAACAGGTATGCGCGGACTTTCCGGGTAACTTAATTCACACCAACCAAGCGAATCGTTTTCGTCTTGGCTTTATCTTTTATTCCTCATTAAAAATTTTAGTGGGCGCGATGTCAGAATTTCTTGAATGGCGACACCCTGCCTATTAAATTTGGAATTGCTCTTACTTAAGAATGTTAATGATATAAGATTGAAATTTGGTTCAAGTTATCAATTCTGTTCTTTTGAGGTTACATTTCACCTATTACACTGATTTTAATCTAGCGCAGATCCAAGGGGGGGGGTCACGGGGGGCATGACCCCCTCCCCCCAAACAGGCCGCATTTGAAAAAATAGAGCTAAATCGATATTTTGTAAGCCGAATAGAAAAAAAAAAAACAAGAGAACAAAACCAAGTTTTTGCTCACTTAAGAACCGGGAAATAACCAAATGACCACAATTAACATACTTTTCTGCCCTCTGAAAAAAATACTAGAACCAGAATTTTTACCTGTAGAACCAATCCGCACGACCAATGGAAAATGTTGAAAAAACAAGTAAAAGTGATAATCTTTTTGAGACATTCAAAAATAAAACTAATTTAGCCACATATTCATCTTAATTTTCCTTTATAAACAACTGTGTAAATAGTTCAGTCCCATTAATATACTTTTTATGAGAAGATACAAAGATTTTTTTAGAAAGGGAAAAGTTATAAAGCACAATTCTTTGGACCTTCATAGAATAAGCTGTATTTAAAATAGCTGGGCTGGAAATGCCAACAAATGCCACCCAATTCACTCGTTTTTTTGGAGTTAATTGTTTTTTACTTGTAGCAGATCTGCAAATCAAAAAAAATTAATGATGTTTTACGATGACTGTGCCGAATAAATACAGGAATACAAACAAATTGCTATCAAAATTCATCTTTAGCAAAACAAAACAAAACCTAAAATCTATTTTGAATACACGTCGGAGAAATTTAATTTGTTTTGAATTTCAAGTTTCGAAGAAGTCAACTGATTCCGAAAGTCAGAATAATTGATTTGTATTTGACAATGCCTCTTTTAATTTCGTTCGGGACTTATGATTATAATTTTTTCGTATTATTTGCTAAGAGGAACTCTGTGATAGGGGTGTCTATAAAAAAATATCACCTTAATTAAAATTTATTTGATTTGCTCCGATCGAATTGAAGTATACGTCAAATAAATCCTTGTTTTATCTTCTTACTTTCGCTGTTTATTTTCTGGTTTTAATTTTAATTTTGTTAATTTCTTTTTTTTTTTTATTGCAAAATTCAATAAAAACTATTTTGATTCCAACGACACTGAAATCAACAATGGACTGTTGTTCTTTCAATGTTTTGATTGCAAACTGTGAAGTTAGCCACGCTACCATAAAAGGCGCCAAGTCATTTAAAAACACACGAGGAAACGTTTCAGAAGAAAATTCATAGTAAAAACCATAGAGAATCTATTTACCTAGAGTCGCAACTCGCTCTCTTTTTTAAAAAATCACTGTCCAAAAAATGTTGTACACTCTTATTTTTCGTGTCCGTGAATCTGTGAAAGAGGTGAAAAAAAATTCAATAAGGACATGACCGCACTGTTTTAAGGGTGAAATAAACTCTGCCAACGTATTTAAATGTGTTTTTTTTAGTTATTTATTCGTAAATCATAGTTGAATTCCATTTAAAAAGCAAAAAACACTATGCACTGCACTTTGTACTGTTATTTAAATACTTAAAACATGAATTTCATACAATTATTTTTTATTTTTTAAATTTTTGAATTTAACTGACTCTTATTTTTGAATTTTGAGCGCAGGCTTTTAAAATTGGGCCTAGGCTTTTCACCTTATTGAGCCCAGCACACAGGCCTACCCATTGCAAATGTATTGGTTCGGCCTCCCATTTGAAATGCATTAAAAAGCCTATACATTTACATTGGGTAGTATATTTTACCAAATTTAATTTTTGTAGTCGAAAGAGAGTAAAATGCCTTCAGTTGCGACTCTAGGTATACCTCCTCTGTGGTAAAAACCATAGAGAATACATAATACCTAGAGTCGCGACCTTTTCCTCAATTGCCGAAAACACCCTCAAAATTTTTCTGAGGTGAACTATCACAATTCTCTCTTTTTTTCGTGTCCGTGAATCTGTGTAAGAGGTGAACTCTGACAATCCTCTCTTTTTTTCGTGTCCGTGAACCTGTGTAAGAGGTGACAAAAGAGTGAGCATTCAGCCGTGACAAAATGTTTTTCCTGATGCACAAACCCAACGTGACAGACATCCACCACAGCAAATACGAGACTAAACGCACGACTTTTTTTTAAGATTTATTAAGATTTTTGATACAAATATTGGTAAATTATAGTGCAATTATTTGTTAAAAGTGCAAAGAAACAATATAACGTATTTATTTTTCATATTACATGCATTTTTTGTATGTTTAAGTTTTTTTTTGAAAATGCTGAGCTGAACGGAATCTTATTTTCGAAATCTGAGCCCATGAAACCCACCTCGACTCCAACCTGAGCATTGTATCTAACTCAGGGCGAATGTATGAGTGCAGTTTCTCATTTAAAAAGCATTGGAACACTAACACATTCTCACTGGGTTAGTACAAAACGACCAAATTGCAGCTTGTAGGCAAAAAGAGAGCGAACACCCGAAGTCGCGACTCTAGGTATTATAGATTCTCTATGGTAAAAACATTTATTGGTTAAGATGTTTCTTATAGCCCGATTCTGCAGTTGTGACGAGTCACAAGTCACAAGCGCTTTTGACTGATTTCTTGTGAGGATAGTTGTGACTCGATTACAAATAGGAATTCTGAAATAACAGTCACAAGAAAACTGACAACAATATTCAACTCAGCATGGTGAGTAAAATAATTGTTGTTTCAACCACAGATGAGTCAAAAGGGAGATTGGAAATCAAGCTGTCAAAATGACAATGTCTACAAGTTTACCGCAAGAGTTTGCTTGTTTTTACCAATACTATCTCAGTAAACTCCACATACCAGCTTATTTGTGTTGCTTTTTTTCTCATTTATTCTTATACACTAGGTAATGGTTAAATAAAATTTGTGGTATCCGGAGGGTAAAACGTAAGTCAGTATCCGATCTTCTTTTTCTCTGGTTTCACCTGTCTAGTTGAAATCAAAATAATTCATTATTTGTTTTCGAGTTTCTGCTTTCTGAAAAAGTGAAAAAACTCTTTGAAATTAAAAAATGCAAGGTAAAAGATATCTTTCTAAGCAGTAAATGACCAGTCATATTGTAAAAAAATTCTCAAACATGAAACCTCAAATCGAAATTTCTAAATAACAACAATATGTTTCTTGTTACCTGGTCTAAGGCAGGTCACAAATTTGAAAATTTTTGTGACTGTCCCAAGTTGTGACTCTGCACCAGAATACGAAAAAATACACAAAAATCATTTCACCTCAACTTGTGACTTATGAGGCGTCAGTGAGGGTCCTCAGAATCAGGCTGTTAGTTTTAAGAGTACCTACCTAAATTTTTTATATCCCTAAACAGTTTATAATTGTGTATACACAATAAATTTATATATTAATAAAATGCATTTTTTTTTATTAATTGAAGAAATTTGGTTTGCTATTAGGCTATTCTTGGTATTTTTCTTATTTTTAATTTTTTCTATCCCCCTCCAGAAAAAAATTCTGGATCCGCACCTGATTTTAATAGTCCATTTTTCAGCTTTGTCAGAAGCAAACGAATACGATAGCGTCCTATATAATTTTAGTAACATTTTTCATTTCAGTTCAACATCCATAAATCACTTTCTCATTGAAGTAAAAACTACAAGCAACACTAACGTAAAATCGATAACCTAAATACTTTGAACACATTTCACTTTAAACATTTATAACAACCCACACTAGCATACATACAAGAAAATACCCTCATTCAATCAATCAACCCTTAAACAAAAGAATAACCTCACAGAACAAAAAACCTTGTAACCCAAATACACAGTCCCTCAACCTACCACAAAAACCCTAGAGTTAATATTTCAACATCCCGCCCAGATCCACTTACCTCTGATTGGACGAGTCTCCATGCGTCTTGATAATCCTTTCTTCCAGCGTATTGTTCCATTGTCACATTAAACTTTTCCTCCATAATATCAGGTAAATTAGCATGTTTAACATAGCCAGCAATTCCCAAAGCAATTTCAGCGATGAATATCAATACGGCGAGAATTGCAAACGAAAGAATCATACAACTGTTCTCTTTGACAGCTCCACAACATCCCAGGAAGCAGATGACTGCCACAATTAGTCCAACGACCATCATGAAAATTGGCACCGTCCAAATGTTATTGCCGATGAAATTTGAAAAGTGGTTGTATTTCAATTGAACGATTAATCCGACAACGAAAATTAACATTCCAGTCAACTGAAAAAAAAAAGAATTTAGTTTTTATGCAACAAGAAATCGGAATAAAAGTTTCTCACCGCAAAAAGTAAATTACAAAAAAATGTAATGAACTTGACACACGTTACGCCTCCGTTAGCCATTTTTTACTGCTGGTAATTCTGTTGCTAATTAAGATGATAATCTCTTTTGGTAAATATGTTATGCTTCGGCAGTGATTTAAATCGATGACACTCTGTGGAGAGAAACAATAACTTCGTTAACGTCGGTGGACAGATACTGGCACTAGACTGAGAACAAAATAATTTGACGCTGCTATCGGCCGGCTGGAAAGAAAGTAGAACGTCTAGGGAATGCATTGTGCATATGACGACGCACAATCGATCAATAAAATATTGAACATGGAAATGGACACACGAGAGAGGGCAATAAGTTATTCATATGCAAACACAAGTAACGTACTTATAACTTATACAATATTTTAATAAGACACATCTACAGACACGTTAAGGGTGGTTGGGTGGTGTAAGATCAGGGGCCATATTCGGTATCTTTTCCTACACAACACCGGGTACTGGTTGTATCACTAGATATAACTTGCGAAACTTGTGTAAGCGCTAGTGCAAAACGGGGAAACAGCGAAGCACTTAACCAACGGCCCTACAAATTTAGAGGTTAGTGCGACCCTTCCACAGTAAAAAACTAAGAAATTATGACAGAGATAGTAGCCTCGGATAAAGACCCCCCTCTTATGGTAACCAGACCTGGAACGTCAACGGACTATGCATTGAGAGTTTGTACCTGGAACTTAAGAACACTCTACACTCCAGGTGCAACTCAAAAACTTGAATCTGTCCTCTCGCAGTATAAGGCAGACATTACTGCGATCCAGGAAATACGATGGATAGGATCAGGGACAATGAAAAGAAAAATTGTGCCATTTATTACAGCTCTCATCAAAGAATGCACATATTTGGATGCGGATTCGTCGTGGGAAATCGGCTTCGATCGAAAGCCATGGATTGCAAGCCAATTAGTGATCGCCTGGCCGCATCAAGGCTAAACTACAAAACATCAGTATAATATGTGCACACGCCCCTACCGATGATGCTGAGGAGTCTAGCAAATAGGATTTTTACGACCTCCTGGATAGAACCTACGGAGCCTGTCCAGAGTACGTCGTCAAAATCGTACTCAGAGATTTCAATGCAGAAATCGGGAAGGAAGACATCTTTGACGGATTAGTTGGAAAGCACAGCCCCCACGAAGTTACAACAGATAACGGCTTCCGACTAATCGACTGTGCTGCAGCTCGTAATATGGTGATAAGTAGCACTAGGTTTCCAAGGTTTCCAAGCAACCTGGCGATCTCCGGATGGTCGAACCACCAACCAAATCAACCATGCATCCAACATCTTGAACGTGGGCACTTTACGAGGAGCGACTCTGACCACTTTCTGGTAGTGGCTAAGTTTAGAGCTTGACTATCAAACGACAAAAAAAAAAAACACGTGCGGCCCCAAGAAGAATCTACAGTGAGCGCCTGAGTGAGCGACTCTCCGCCGTCCTCCAAAATACCACAGATGCTAAAACCTTGTGGAACCAAGTGGTATGATGATGAGTGCGCGTTATTGAAAAGAGAGACGGAAAATGCACGTTTGCAGATGCTGCGACGGAAAATAAGAGCAGAAAGAGAAGAATACCGAACAAAAAGGAGAAATGAGATAAAGACCCTGCGAAGGAATAAAAAGGCATCCGCAGTTTCTCAGCTCAGAAATCTAAAAGATTCTCGGGCCATGAACGGGACACAGGCTCTTGGAAACAGTGAAGTAGGGATGTCGAAAAAATATCGAATTTTTTTCTTGATGTGTTGATATTTTTGAACGATATTTAATTTTTCGATACATCGATATTTCGATATAAAAATCCGAGTATCGAAAATATATAAAAATTCGATATATTTTATGATTAAAACAAATCTTCAAGAGGAAAACGACTCACGTCACCACTAAGGCATAACACTAGCGGTGTCGTTGTTTCGAAAAAAACCTGTTATTTATTTCGGCAGCTTCTCTTAGATTTCGTCTGTTTTGGTTTTGAATTTTTATATATATTGCAATGATCGAAAATTTCAGAGTTGACTATTGTAATGTTCGTGGGCTACGTACGAATTTTCTTGCTACGTACATCCACACTATTTCTAACAGGCCAGCTGTTTTGGCGCTGAGTGAAACCCAAGTAGGTGAAAATTCCGATCCTACTGAATTTCTCATTCATGGGTATAGCTTAGTGCCATTATTCTTCCTCCACCATGGTCTCGCCGTTTACATTAGGAATGATGTCGCTTATCAATTCCTTCCACAATATGGACGCTGCTCCAACCCTGTTTTCAATTTTATGTGGTTTAAGTTCACCATAAATAAGCACATCATTCACTATTGTTTTCTTTATCGAAGCCCAAATTTGGACAGGGCTTCAACTTCTCGTGAATTTGATGCTCTGTCTGACTCCATCCAAAGAATTGTTTCCCTGTATCCTCACACTGAAATCGTTATTACGGCGATTTCAATGTACACAATTCTTCGTGGCTTCTCCATTCGGGCCAGACAACACCCGAAGGAATGTGTGCTGAGATCTTTGCTGAGTTTAACCACCTAACTCAGCTTGTCACCAGCCCACTCGAATATCGGACATTAATGGCCAAGCGGAAAATACTCTTGACTTGTTTCTTACGTCTGACCCTGATAAATACACTATCAGTGTATTAACGCCTCTAGGCAGATCAGATCATAGTATTATATCTGCAAATTTCTCGTGTCAAGCTAATCCAGTTAGAGAAAGAGCTCCGAAGAGAACCGTGTGGCAATACGAGAAAGCCAACTGGGACGGTCTCAACAACTTTTTCCGGATCTTTAACTGGTCACTATGCTTCCTCGATAGTGA
Organism: Sphaerophoria rueppellii; assembly: GCA_920937365.1. NCBI lineage: Eukaryota > Metazoa > Arthropoda > Insecta > Diptera > Syrphidae > Sphaerophoria > Sphaerophoria rueppellii. The sequence continues at coordinate 61,011,750 of CAKKXW010000002.1, forward strand.
CGTAGACTCCAGCGCAGATATGATTACTAATATGATTGTTTTGGGAATGAAAACTTTTATCCCGAATAGGGTTAAAAGCATCAAACCCAAGGAAAAGTCATGGTTTGATTCAAGCTGTAAAGAGGTTATCAGGGAAAAAGAAGTAAGGTTCCGGTGTTTTAGAGCCAACCCAACTGAGGAAAACCGGAACAAGTTTAAACAAGCCAGGAAGGCCTGCAATGCCCATATTCGACGGACCAAATTTTTACATGACCAAAAATTAAGGCAAAAAATACTGCAATGTCCCAAAGGCAGTAAGAATTTTTGGTCATTTGTAAAAAACATGAAGAATTCTTCTTCTTCCTCGGTCCCTACGCTCGTTGACAATGACACTCCAGTTGTTAGCTCGCTTGCGAAAGCTAACCTTTTTGCTAGGCAGTTCGCCGCCAATTCTTCGCTGCCAGAGAGTGTCATGACTCCTCCAGTTCTTGAGCGCGTCAATGATTCCATGGGACAAATCTTCTTCCGCACTCGTGCTGTGGCGAGAGTATTAAAGGATCTCAACATACATAAATCCGCTGGTCCGGATGGTATCCCCGCTATTATTCTGAAGAGGTGTTCTTCCACGCTGGCAAAACCGTTGCGTAAGCTTTTCCATCTATCCTATTCTTCTGGGCTCGTTCCGAGTAGTTGGAAAACAGCATTTGTCCAGCCTATTCCAAAAAAAGGCGAATCTTCTTCTCCCTCCAATTATCGTCCGATTGCACTTACGTCCCTTCTTTCTAAGGTCATGGAAACGCTGATAAACTATCAGCTTAAGAAATATCTCGAAGACCGAAAGCTTCTTAATGACCGGCAGTACGGCTTTCGCAGCAACAGGTCCACTGGTGATTTGATGGTTTATCTCACCGAACAGTGGAACAAATCTTTACATCGTTTTGGAGAAAGTAAGATTGTTGCACTTGATATTTCAAAGGCATTTGATAAAGTCTGGCATCTTGCTCTCTTATCGAAAATGCGTGCCTTCGGAATCGATGAATCCCTACTTCGTTGGATTAGAAACTTTCTTTCTTTCCAATACAAGTTGTATTGGACGGATTCAAGTCTGAAACCCACAATATAAATGCTGGTGTGCCCCAGGGCTCCGTTTTGTCTCCGACCCTCTTTCTCATTTTTATTAATGATCTCCTGTCTGTTACTTCTAATCCAATAAATTGTTTCGCTGACGATAGTACCCTTAGCTTCTCATATTCGTTTCCAGATTCACATCCCTCCTCTTCGGATGTTGAACTGCAACGGCAAAATATGATAAGCTCATTAAACTCTGACCTAAACAGCATTGTACAATGGGGATTTAAAAACCGTGTAGAGTTTAATGCTTCGAAAACTCAATGCTGTCTTGTATCGTTAAAGCGAGATATACCCCCCTTGCCACTGTCCATGAGTGGCACTTGCATCAATGAGACCGAACATCTCGAGATTCTCGGTATGAGCATCACTGACCACCTCCTGTGGTCCGAGCACATACGCGATGTCGCTAAAAATGCCGCAAGATGTTTGGGTTTCTTAAGACGGTGCAAGAAATTTTTCTCCCGTCTGATCTGGCTATTATCTACAAGACTTATATCCGTCCAAAGCTTGAGTACAATTCCCATCTTTGGGCTGGTGCTCCAGCTACTTACTTAAGCCTATTGGATGGAATACAAAAAAGAGCTGTAAGAATGATTGGTGATAGAGAGATCACTAACTCATTCACTTCATTGGAACACCGTCGTAACGTTTCGTGTCTCTCCTTGTTTTATCGTTACTTCTACGGTAACTGCTCTAGTGAAATAGCCAGTTGCATTCCACCCCTTAAACAATTCAACCGTAATACCCGCGCTTCCAGAAATGCCCATCAGTTTACCCTCGAGCCCTCGAGAATCGTTCTTTAGCCGTACTACGCGAATGTGGAACTCTCTTCCACACTCTGTCTTTCCCGATCATTGCATTGTTCAGGAACTTAAAACCAATGTACACCGGCACCTCCTCTCCAACCCTTTCCCGCTTTCCTAAAGCACTCACTGTGTCTATGGCATAATAAGGGTACAGAAACCCCTTGAGTGTGTGCAGATTATAAAAAAAAAAAATAAAAAAAGCACTGCGCTCAATTAGTGTACGTAAATAAATGTGAGAACATGAGACATAAATTATTTGAAAACACAATAGGTACATTCTCAACAATTTCCTCTCTCGTATCATTTACAACATGCAATCATAAGTTCATAGCTCGCAAATTTTTCAGCTTGTACGCAAGATGCAAACTCATTTTGACAGCTTCGTTTCCTATCTTTAGGCGTTTTTGTTTTTTACAACTGAACAGAGCCTGAACTGCCAAACTCAAAATTGTGTTTCCTTTTTCGTTAAGAGCACCAAAGTTCTGTTACATTTTTTCGTTCAGAGCACTGATTCTGAGTGTTCATAACCGACGCTTCAAACTCGGAAATAACTTCGCCGCCGTTGTGGTTCGGGCATGAAAAAGTTATGGTAGATATTGCTTCAGTTTCAACGAATCACAGTGAACTTTCAATCAGTGATGGTATGCCAGGCGAACAGAAGCAGTATCGGTATCAACTTGTGATATCCAGACAAGAAAATCAAGAAAAATTCTGGTGTGATTATAGCCATTTTGCTTCAGTCCTTTTCGACATAGCTCTGAAATATTTAATAGAACCTGCATCCTCGCATTCTTCAGAGAGATTGGCATCTGCTGCAAATCTCGCAATACCACATAATAAAAGTCGACTTAGACACTTAGAGCCGAACATGTTTTTTTTTTAATGACCGATAAATATTGGTTTGACTAATAAATTATTCTTATGCTGTATCGCAGTTCTTGTAGTGTCCGTAGCTTAGTGATTAGGTGCGTTGGCTGCTAAGCAGAACGTCGTGGGTTCGAGTCCTACTCGTGCCCATAGTTTTTATTTCATCTTTCACGGGCACTGCCTCTTACCAAGAACTGACAAAACTTCCAAGAGTATCAATCTGTCATGAAAAAGTGCTTCTCAACTTTGCCGTTCGGAATCGGCGTTAAATTGTAGGTCCCCCAATTCTTCACACGCACCTAGAGAATTGTTGATGACAGTAAGCCAATTAGGCCTTGGCTCTTTAAGAGCTGTCGCGCCGCTCTATTTATTTATTTTTTATCGCAGTTCTTATTTTATCTTAAAATGATGTCTTTTGATAAGAAGATATCTAATAATGTAGATGATTGTATCTGAAGTAGACTAGGCAAAATTATTATTTTTGTCATACCGATACCGATCAAAGTCCAGCGATCAGCAGGTATGTGCATCACAGGAGGACTTCGCTCAACATCAACCCCAGCACCTGGAAGTGCTTTTAAACCTAACACCTCTTGACATCACCAAAATGGTGGCGGCCAACTCATGTGTGAGGCTTAGAGCCACCTCTCAATGGAACAATAACAATACTGGTCATACAACTATTCTAGACAATTTCAGATCTATCCCAGATCGCCTAGACTATAAAAAAAAATAAATAGAGTGGCGCGACAGCTCTTGAAGAGCCAAGGCCTAAGTGGCTTACTCTCATCAACAATTCTCTAGGTGCGTGTGAAGAATTGAGGGGACCTACAATTTTACGCCGATTCCGAACGGCAAAGTTGAGAAGCACTTTTTCATGACAGATGATACTCCTGGAAGTTTTGTCAGTTCTTCGCAAGAGGCAGTGTCAGTGAAAGATGAAATAAAAACTTTTGGGCCCGAGTAGGATTCGAACCCACGACGTTCGGCTTAGCAGCCAACGCACCTAACCACTAAGCTACGGACACTGCATCGCCTAGACTATACCACCCCAAAAATGGTATTCGATAAAAGCTTCCATGTCTCCATCCCTTCAAGATCTTCCTAGGAAGAAGAGAGACCCCTGGAAGACAATGCGGTACACCTCTATACAGACGGTTCAAAGACCGATTACGGAGTTGGAAGTGGTATCTATTCGGAACAACTGAATCTCAGTCTATCATACAGACTTCCCAATCAATGTTACATCGTGCAAGGAAATACGAATCTTCTCGGACAGCCAAGCCGTTCTCAAATCTCTCGCATCTGTCTCCACAAACTCTCAAATAGTCCACGATTGTCGATCATCTCTGAATGAGATGACGGTCCAGTTTAATATTCACCTCATTTGGGTGCCGGGCCACAGAGACATTCCGGGAAATTGCAAAGCCGATCAGCTCGCCAAAAACGGAACACTTCTGCCTAATGTTAGACAAAAACATAACATAGGAACACCACTTGCTACATGCAAATATCTTCTCAAACAATATGCTCAAGAATCAGCAAATGCTAGATGGTCACAGGGTACCACCTGCCTAGCAACCAAACAAATATGGCCATAGCATAGACCTGAAACGGTCAAAGGGTCTGATTTCCCTGAGCAGACAAAATATAAGCTCTACAACTGGAGTCATAACAGGACACTGCCTCATAGGCAGGCATGCCTTGAGGCTTGGGGTCTACGCAAACGACTTCTGTAGAAGCTGCATGGACGAGGAGGAGGAGGAAACAATCCAACAAATTGTGTGTACATGTCCGGCACTCTCCAATAGAAGGAATAACTATCTCGGTAATCCCTTCTTCGATAATACCAGTGAACTGGCAACGATCGACACAAAATGTCTTTTTAACTTCATTAAAAGTACAAAATGGTTTGTTTAATTTCATTACTCTCCCATTAGTAACCTCATTAGTGGTATCACAATGGACCTTGAGGTCTAAGTGAGTCAATGACATCCGGACAGCCACTCCAACCTAACCTAACCTAACCTAATACCGATATTGATATTTTCTTAAAATATCGATACGATATATGTTGATATTTTTTTTTTTTCATTTCGACATCCCTACAGTGAAGGTGAAGGAAACCTAGCCACCAAAGCACAGGGAATTGTATATATTTTCAAGCTGCACTTCCAACAGCTGCTGCATACGCAAAGTGTCAAGCGAGCTAATGACGAAAGAGTAGCAAGACCAGTCAATGAAGACCCAGTCCCAGCCCCCAGCGCAGAAGAGGTAGCAAGAGCCATCCCAAAGCTGAGAAATAATAAGTCCACCGAGTCGGATGGCATACCTGCGGAACTTTTTAAATATGGAGGAGGTGCTTTGTGAACCGCATGCACCAGGTCATCAACAAAGTGTGAGAGGAAGAATGCATGCCCACGATAAGCTCCAAATGCCCCATCTACAAAAACGGCGATCCTATGTCATGCAAAAACTACCGCGGCATATGCCTGTTTAATGTTGCATACAAAATCCTGTCCAACGCACTGTGTGAGCGTCTTAAACCGTTCTGCAACACAATTATCGGCACGTACCAGTCTGGCTTTAGGCCAGGCAGAACAACGATAGACCAAATATTCACACTCAGGCAGATCCTGGAAAAGGCCAACGAAACCCACCATCTTTTCATCGACTTCAAAGCTCCTTATGATATAGCATCCACCGCCAAGCGCTTATGATGGCGATTTCTGAATTCGGGATCCCGAACAAACTGATCCAGCTGTGCCGCATGACGCTAAACAATACGCAGTGCAATGTGCAAATGGGTAACAGCTCATCCGAACTGTTCAAACATGCTTAGGGCTTAGACAAAGAGATAGTCATGTGACTTCGTCAACATAGTCCTGGAGCAGGTATGAGCACGGAAAACACTATATTCAACAAATCCACCCAGCACCTAGGCTATGTGGACGACATTGACATCATCGGTCGATCCAAGAGAGCTGTGCTTGAGGCCTGCACAGAGATTGAAGAACAGGGAAACTCGTTGTTCTTGAAGTGAATGAGGACAAAACAAAGTACATGCTATCAACAAACAAAGCAAAATCTGTCCATCGCCTTGGACAAAATTTTACCGTTGGAAGCCGGAATTTCAAGGTAGTTAAAGAGTTCACCTACCTGGGCACAAACATCAATCCCACAAACGACGCCTTAATGGAGATCCGAAGAAGAATAATCCTAGCGACCCGCTGCTGCTTCGGTTTGCCAAAACAACTGGGTTCAAAACTCCTCAATCGAAAGACAAAGTGTCTGCTATACAAAACTTTGGTTTTACCAGTCCTCCTCTACGGCGGCGCCGAGTGCTGGACCATAAGTAAAAAAGGGGAATTGATACTGGCCGTAGCTTAGTGGTTAGGTGCGTTGGCTGCTAAGCAGAACGTCGTGGGTTCGAATCGTACTCGGGCCCAAAGTTTTTATTTCATCTTTCACAGACACTGCCTCTTGCGAAGAACTGACAAAACTTCCAAGAGTATCATCTGTCATGAAAAAGTGCTTCTCAACTTTGCCGTTCGGAATCGGCGACTTGCTTTCGGCGACTGGGTAGTGCATGCGAGGGACCGATCACGATGGATAGCTGCAATATCTCAGGCTGAGATCCTTAATGGATTGTGAGCCAGATAAGTACTAAGTAAGTACTAAGAGTGGAATACGAGTTTCTTTTTATTACTGTGGCCGTTATTAGCCGTGCTTTTTTCACTCTTCTGTAGCCAGCAAAATTTCTCTTGGCAAACCACAACAATCTGGATTATAGTCGATAAAAAGGCAAGTACAATAATGACAGTTGTGCCTATTTACCCTGAACCGAAGCCTGATCATCATGGGAACATCGTATTGGAACGGCAGTCAGTGCTGAGGATATAAAAAGACCACTTTTCCAAGCTGTATAATGGTGATGATGAACCGCCTGCAATACAGAACCACTCAATTTAGGTGCAGCAGGCCAACAATTCCACCAACCCGACCTTGACGAAGTGAAGATAGCGATATCTTAACTTAAGTCGAACAAAGCCGCTGGAGCAGAGGGGCTAGCCGCCGAACTGTACAAAGCAGCTGGAGATGATTTGGTTAGGAGCAAGCACCAGCTCATCTGCAAAATTTGGTCGGAGGAAAGCATGCCCGACGAATGGAAATTCAGCATCGTATGCCCGATGCTCAAAAAAGGAGATCCCCCGAACTGTGACAACTACAGAGGTATAAAACTCCTTAACATCGCCTATAAGATAATAAGATAAGCCCTTCGTCAACAACCTGATAGGTCCTTATCAGTGCGGTTTCAGACCCGGAAAGTCCACCATCGATCAAATAAGCGGAAAACACAAAGCTGCTTTGCTGTTAGCGTTGAGTGACATATAAAGTTCAGCATGGGAATTGCTAACAACTTATCACAAAGCCGCTTTGTTGCTCGTCCTTTAATTTGACATATTGTGAGAACCCCGTAACATAAACGTAACGTAGCAAAAGCTGTAGCAAAAGTAGAAATGTTTTCTACTTTTTGATATGTATTTGCTCACCGACACGTTTTCTTGTTTGTATGTATGAGCATTTTATTTCAATTTTACTTCCATTTCGCTTCCGCTGTCGGTTTTGTTTTCAAAAAACAAAAATAAATATTTTTTTGAGAAAAAATATTTGAATAAAATAAAATAAATTTTGTAAAATGACAGATATCAGTCAAAGTTCAATCCAAAGTATTGACGCGTAACGGAGTCAGCGCTAACAGAAAATCAGCTTTGTGTTTTCCGATATATTCACTCTACGGCAGATCTTGGAGAAGACCCAGGAACTTCAAATCGATATCTATCACCTTTTCATCGATTTCAAGGCCGTTTATGACAGCGTCTGTAGAGACCAACTGTATAGAGCAATTTCTAGTTTTGGCATCTCAGAAAAACTGGTCCGTCTGTGTAAAATGGCAATGCTTTGTTTGCTTTGGATGCTTTTGATGTCAAAAAAGGTTTTAGACAAGGCGATGCGTTTTCATTCGATGGAAGATGCCTTGAGAGAAAAATTCTTCGAGTGATTTTTATTCCTGTCTGCATAAATGGAGAAAGGAGACGAGGATTCAACCAAGAACTGTACGAGCTGTACAGCGACACTGATCTAGCCGGAAAAGTTAAGGTCCAACGACTTATATGGTTGGGTCATGTTGAGCGAATGGGAAATAATGCTCCGGCTCGTAGTCTTCGAATCCAACCCAGAAGGACGTCGCAGAACAGGAAGACCGCGACTCAGCTGGAGCACACAGGCGGAAAAGGACCTGCACCAACTTGGCGTGCGAAACTGGAGAGAAACTGTTGGATGAGGCCCTGGTCCGACCTGGACTTTAGCGCCATAATAAGTAAGTAAGTAGTAATAATTTGAGGACACTATAAACTGTTCTCTCTGAAACCGAAAAAAAAAAATATCGCGCCCTTGTCTTATAGCTTCGGTTTTGTTTTTTAAATAGTCATAAAATTTATTTGTTTCATCAACTATTTCTTTTTTTATAATTTATATTTTGCACAACACGAATAAATAACTATAACCGCACTAAACTTTTACAATGACACGTATGCACCCAAAAATCTGTTCAAATTATTTAATATTTCTCTGATTTGAATAACCCAACTCTCTTTTTAACGGATTTTAATTTTTTTTTATTTCAAAGCATCCATAAAAACGTAATGGCAACGAATAGCTTAGAAAAATCTACTATTCTTGAAAGCTCCCTTACAGAATCAAAATAAAATCAAGCATTATCATTTCCACGGCAACGCTGATTTATATGTGTTTATTTTTGTCAAACAAATCGAGGTTTGCAATATACGATCAGTGTTGAGTATGGCTTCAGCCGTGCGAAAAACAGGTCATAGGGGGAAGTACGCTTACTTTTCAAAATAAATCAAATAAAATTTTATGAGAAGATGATGGTGTAGTATATTTTTTAAGGGGATCTTAGATGTTTTTTTTTTTTTTTTTTAAAGGTACCCTTTGGAGTTAAAAAGCTTTCCCATAAAGCCAGTACTGCAGATTTGTTTTGGACGAAGTTTATTAAAAATTTGCGATCTTGCAAAAATACTGAAGGGCCTCAAGCGAAACATAAAAAAAAGAACCTTATTTGAACATTTTGTTTGAAAACTTTGTCTGCGAGACACCGAAATAAAGGCCATATCGTATTTTTCAAATAAAGGGTTTTCCAATAAAAGGTGTTATTTTGAATAGCCCGCTATTTCGGTAGCTGTCACATTTGAAGCTGTCATTATTTGACATTTGACAAGTAGAAACTACGCCATTGATAAAAATGGAACGATACACGCTTCAACAATGCATTGAAATTATTAAAATTCACTATAAAAATGGTGAAAGTTTGGCAGAGACGGTTCGTTAAACTAAAACATTTTTGGGTCGTCGTGAAGGACCTTGTCGGACCGCAATACAGAAATTGGTGGACAAATTCGAGCTGTTGGGACAAGTTAGTGATGTGAAGAATAAAACCCGAGCACGTCGCTCAAGAACAACTAAGAATATTGCTGTTGTAGCTCAAAGTGTTGAAGAAAACTCAGGTTTGTTCATTCCTCTTCGTTCTTTGGAATTAGGCAATCCACAAACGTCATTACACCGTATTTTGCATAAAGACTTGGGTCTTAAGGTTCTGGATAACGTTTACTTTCAACAAGACGGCGCTACGTGCCACACAAGCAAGGAAACCATCGATCTTTTACGGGAAAAAATTCCGGACCGTGTTATCTCTCGAAGAGGTGATCACAATTGGCCACCGAGATCTTGTGATTTAACACCTTGCGAATTCTTCCTTTGGGGCCACGTGAAAGATAAGGTTTACGTCAACAGCCCAACGTCGATTCAAGACCTCAAAGATGGAATTCGTGAGGCTATCGAGCACATAGGGCTGCCACTTAGCGATTTGGTTATGGAAAATTTTATGAAATGGATATGGTCCTATAAGCGTGGTCGTGGCGGCCATTTGGCTGATGTTGTGTCCCATTATTAACGGCATACCTTCTTCATTATAATTATAATGTTTTAAACATCCGATCATTTATCTCCAAAAATTCCATTTTTCTTTGAATGTCAAAATAACACCTCTTATTGGAAAACCCTTTATTTAAGAAATCAATTTTGATATTTACAAAGGGGTAAACAAAGTAATCTCCCTTACCATTATATTTCCCACTCTTCCTGAATTTAATAATTCTTATTATTCACATCATCCACATAATCGTTAACGCACATTGCATTGGAAAGGTATCGAATTTCTTGAATCGGACCACACTGTTGCAAACATTATAAGCCAGAAAAACCAAAACAATCGGACCAACGCAACGCAACGAAACAGGTAAATCCATCCAAACTCGGTTAAGAGTTAATTGACCAATGTCCCACAACACAACGAAATAATAACCACTACAATAATCAGTGCGGTAAAGAGTGTTGGTCACTGGTATGAATCCGAAACCAGCCAGTAACCTATGTAACGAAAATAATACCTATAGTTCGTTGTCTTGTCGTTTAGATAGAGCAAATTATAAGCCACATTTATTTGCACATCATATGTTATGTATTCAACGTCACGCTTCTTGTAAATCCCTTAGCCTTCATCGAGTAAAGAAAAGACTAGTGAGGTATTACATTTTGACCACGGAAAACCGAGTCGAACTGAAATGAGGTTGACTGGAAGATATTGATTTGATAGTTGCAAAGCATTTCTTGCTGTCGGATTTAGGTCTGTGGAAGCGTCGTCGTCTGTTCGTCTTCAATAATAACTGTTGGCTACTGCTGCCACCAGGTGATTTATTTATTTTGCCCCAACGCCACACTATCCAAGCAATTCAATGACAGGTGGTTGGATTCCCGCAGTTTGAAAATCGATAGTAAATGAAAAAAGTTCAATTATAATTACACTTTCTATTGTTATTTCTTCTTTGTCCCTCGGAGTTCATCAATAATTATATTGAACAATTTTTATTTTTAATCGCTGCCCTATATTCGTCACATTAAGTAGATACGTCAGCTGCTACAATTTACGCTTAGAAAGTAAGCACAAGCTTGACACTCAAAGCAGAGAACGTGTGTGTCTTACTTTAAGGGAATGGTTAGGTAAGGTTAGAGTGGTTAAGGGGGGGGGAGAATTGTGATGTGTTGTGTTGATGAAAAGAAAAGTTTGAGTTGGACTAGAGGTTAATTGAACATTTTATGTAGCAGTCAATATGGTTTCGTTAGAAATAAGTCTTCTGTAACTAATTTACTTGACTTCACATCGTTTTGCTTAGATGCTTTTGAAGAGCGTGATCAATCAAGTTGATTGCATCTTCACTGACTTAAGTAAGGCGGTTGATAAATTGTGTCAGAACACCCTTACTAATAAATTAAACAAACTAGGTTTCAATACGCAATTTCTTAAATGGATCTCTTCGTACCAACAAAATAGTTTTTCATAATGTGTGTTCAAATAATTTTATTGCTAACACGGGGTGCGTCAGGGTAGCCATTTAGGACCTGTCTTGTTTATCATTTTTATTTATAATGTCGTCTAAACTCTCCATAATTCAAATATTCTTATTTATGCCGATGACATTAAACTTTACAAGATAATAAGATTCCAAACTGACTCTACTCTTTTGCAAGATGATTTAATAAGATTTAGGGAGTGGTCCAATAACAATATACTTTTTCTTTTATATTGTAATATGTATACCCTTTGTATCGCTGCCTCTCTATATTTCTGTATGTCAATCTATATTATTGTAATGTGTACCAGAGATTAAAATGAGTCAAGTATTGCTTGTAAGTTTCGGGTATTTACTCAAAAAAAACGAGTTCGATCAAACTGAGTCAACCATCAAACAAGTAATTTCGAGTTTTTTTTTATTCATGAGTAAAATTATTTACAAGTCATCCCTTATTTCAAACGAGTTCAAACGAGTTTACTGCTTGAAAGTAAAATCGCTTACAATCACCACTCCATTATTCATGGCGCTTGTAAGTAAATCGAGAAATATTGTTTGGTTTGTTTGAGATTTGTGTGCTGAGTGGAAATGTAGGTAATTTATGGTCAGGAGGTTTATTTACATCGTTCATTTTTTTCATTCTCGAATTTTTATACCAGTGTATAATTTTTCGAATAAAATAGAAACGAATAGAAATAAAAAAATCCACATATTTTGATTCTTTTGATTTTTTGTGTTCAAAAAACCATTATAGAATAACAACAGGACCTTGTGTATGGGTTTCAATATACATTTTGATTTCATGAGCAAATTAATCCGCGTTTTCAGTTGAATTTTCGCCAGCAAAATCGGCGCACATATGACATACCACATTCCCTTGAAGAAACTGACGGTTGCATATCCAAAGAGTTCGTATTTGGTTCAATGGCTGGAGCTAGGGACTTTATAAAATCGTACATTTTAGTCTTCTCTGCTGCTTGTAATAATTTTATGTTGTTGTATGGCGGATATTAGAACGTAGCGGTCTTGAATGTAAGCTTGATCTCAGGGTAAAATAAAGTCATAAGATAATGTTTCACTTTTGAATTCAGTTAAATTGAATGAATCCGTTTCACCCAGGGTACATGTCGTCTCTTTAAAGGGAGTCAAGAATATAACAATTTCATTCAATAAATAATTATTGTTGATCTCTTGAATTCGTTGCAGCTGTTGTTTCTGCTGTAGAACATGCACAATATCTGGCATATTTTCTTGAATCGATTTGCACATCTCGTACCTTAAATACCATACGTTCTATATCTTTATGATTTCATTCGAATCTTAATATTTAAAAATGTACTCATTGAAACAAAAAAATCTTATTTTATAAAAAAAAAATGCGGGAAACCAAAAATTATTACTGAAACTAATTCATTCATAGCTTGACTCTTTTCATACCTCAATTTTTGTTTTAATACTCTAAAAAAGAGCCAACATCCCACCCTAGAAAGGGATTACAATATATTATCCAGAAAGTAGTAGTTAGCTTGGTAATAGGTAGAAGGTCAGATATGTCATACAAAGATTAACAATATTTAAAATATCCTTACAAAACTGCATTCTCTACCAACCGGTAGCAGGTATTCCCACGACATAATCTTCGTCAATCACTACTTTCTATTTAGGTAGCTGTACAAACATACCTAGCCTACATTAAATGTATGCATTCATTAATAAATCCTTTCTTTAATTAATGTGAAAAATAATGTTTCCAGTGCGGATTATTATATTTATGACTTCAAATCCGGCCACCTAAATCATTTTAAAATATTTTTATTCATTGAATTATAACCACATAAAGCCTGCATCTTTCATTTGTTTTCTTCGTAGAGCAAAAAAAATTTGAAACATCCAATCAATTTTACCCGAAAACTCGAACACGCTTGAGTAAGTACAAGCAAACAAATTGCTTGTGAATCAGTTTGACTTGAAATGATCGAAACCGAAAAATATTTACGAGTTTCCTCTGCTTGCTTGGTTTGACTTACAAGCCTTTTTACTTATGAATCAATTTATTCATAAATAAGGGTTGCAAACGAACGAGTATGAACAAGCACACAAGAAAAAGTTGGACGTGTTCGAACTGTTCAAACATACTCATTTTAATCTCTGATGTGTACATACTGTAATGTGTATACACTATTTATCTCTGTCACTCTAATATTGTCCCATAGCTGAATAGTTATGTACCAAAAGTTTTATTTGTAGTTGTAAGTAATTGTGTACATATACACTCTTTAGAGTTTCCCCTATGCTCTGGTGGTTAAGAGGAGAACTTCGTTAAGCATCGGGAAGAACCTAGTAGTTTCTCGAACCTATTTGAGTTATATAAATACCCCCAAATTGAATTGTTTGTGAAATGTTATAAAGTAAAGACACTGTGTTTGAAAGTAATAACTGATGTGCTGAATAAGTAGTTTGTGAGTGATTTGAATAAAGTGAATTTGTGTTTTATTTGAAAAGTGAATAAGTATTAATTGTCGGACCAAGGCGAATATTATATTGGTGTCAGAATTGGGATTAAAACATATGGAGAAGAAAACAGTGAACAGTGATTAAATTATTTTGTGTGAAGTAGTGAAGTTTAAAATAAAAATGAGTAAGGTTTTGAAAGATTTAACTGTCCTAGAGCTAAAGGCCGAACTAAGCAAACGTGGCTTAAGTGGAACAGGAGTAAAAAACGAACTCGTTAAATGACTCCATTTCATTTAGGAGAAACACAAACATGAATAACTTTAAAAATAACCTTTTCATTCACTTGGCTAGTGATACATAGATACATATTTAGGACTTATTTAGGTTTGAAGAAAGTGCCCGATGATGGACGATCGTCCGAAACGCGTCGCTTATTAATTTAAAAAAAAATATATACTTGTGAAATTTATAAAGATTAAAAATAAATTAAATTAATATTATAAAAAATTCAAAATATTCAATTTTTTATATTTATTATCAACAATTTTTCATTTATTTATTTAGCTTAAGATTTAATTTAAGTTCATAATAATGTAAACTTTTAACATAACAATACTTAATTTAAGCTCCGAACAAATAAATATTAAATAACTTTGTAAAGCATTCACTATCTATAAGATATCTCTTAATGTGAAATCATTTTTTTTTTTAATCTAACAATAAACAATAACAATAAACAATATCTGGAGCAGCAAAATGAAGACCCGAATACATTTGCTTTCGAAATTGAAGCAAAAGTGGAAGAGGTAAATGCAAATGACGCCTTATCTAACATGATGTCTCTTCTTCTAGCAAAGTTTGAAGAGAATAAGAATGATGTTTGGGAGCAACTAAAAACTCAAAGAAATCAACAGAAGCAGGAGCATAGAGAATATATAATACCTAGAGTCGCGACCTTTTCCTCCCTTGCCGAAAACACCCTCAAAATTTTTCTGAGGTGAACTCACATATTCCTCTCTTTTTTTCGTGTCCATGAATCTGTGTAAGAGGTGAACTCACACAATCCTCTCTTTTTTTCGTCTCCGTGAACCAGTGTAAGAGGTGACAAAAGAGGGAGCACTCAGCCATGACAAAATTTTTTACCTGATGCACAAACCCAAAGTGACAGACTTCCACCACAGGAAATACGAGACTAAACGCACGACTTTTTTCTT
>CAKKXW010000002.1:61033811-61044850 GCA_920937365.1 Sphaerophoria rueppellii
CAATCAAAACCGATGAAGGAAATGTAAAATTGGAAAAAAACTCACCTTTTTTTCAAAATTGTGTGTATTTGTGCAAGTGTTACAATGGAATATTCTAACTGTGTACTTACTTTTGTCATAAAAATTAGTTTAATTTTGTAAGCTATCTCCAAAGCAACGAGTTGAGCTTACATAACGGTCCTTTTTTGCATGTATCCAAACTGAATACATGGTGGACAACAGATCAAACTTGTTTCAAGGCCAACATAATTGCAATCATGAAGCTATTGCAACAGAAAGTAGTTTAATGCATACTGTGTACTTACTTTTGTGACTGACTGTATGTAACGTTAGTGTTTAACGATTTCAAAATAAACTAATTAATATTCATTATCGTTTTAATTTATTTATAAATTTGTTCGAGTACTGATGACGAAGAGTAATTTATGGTAGCTTTTCTAATAATAAGCCCGTCATTCGTGATTACTAAGACATTAAGTTTATTGTGTGAATGAAAATGACAACTACTGTATTGCAAGAAACAAGTAGATTAGGTGAAGATGCAAACAATCCAATCTGCTTTATTTTAGAGACTGTTATTCTACACTGAAGTCAATATTTTTATTTTTCAATTATACCTACAGTTACTCCCAAAATTGAGCGTACATCAAGCAAAAAAAGAAATTGTATTTAATTTGATGGATAAAAAGTTACAATTTTATTTTTTTATATCAGCTATATTGCAACAATTATATTTTTCTTTACCAAAATTAAAAAAAAAAACCATAAAATGTTATTGGAAAATTTAATTAAACTAAAACATAAATCAATAATCGTAACACAAAATTGAGCGTACATTAAAAAAATATTCTTCCAAAGTTGTAATTAGGTTAAATTAATATGTTTAATATTTTTTGGGGACTCCTCTAGCTTCTATCACTGATTGAAGACGACGCGGCATCGATTCCACCAATTTTTTTGGTTTTTTCACTGAATACAACAGCATAAATCATGAAAATCTTACAAATATCTGTTGAGCCATTTCGGACTTTCGGAGTTCATAAGAGATATACATCATGCATCCATTTGTATATATATCGATAGAGGATTGTTATTTCCAAGAAAAAAAAAATGTACACGAATATTTGTCCTGTAATACAAAACTAAATTAATTATTTGGGCAAATGTATCCTTAAAAATATAACGCTGATCGGACTATTATTTTTTTTTAAGTTTGAACTTTGGCGTCAATCGGAATAGTGCTTAAGGCTACAAGTGAATTTATCGACAGACAGACGGAATCGCCGGACCCACTTTTTTCGACTTCTCTATCAGTGTACTGTCATATATTCTATAAATGTGTCGCAAGTAAAAAAATTGGCCCAAAAATGGCTCCAAGAATTTTTTTTTTCTGAGAACAACGCTGGAATGAACTTCACAAAAAACTATTGCAATAGGAACCATTTAAATGAAAACAAATAGAATTAAACGATCCGATATTTTAAAATGAACGATTGAAATATCTCTATAAAGCCCAGGCGGAACTCGCCCAAAATATAAGACATTTTAACGGAAAAATGTGTGTTTCAAGTTGCTTGTATTAAAGAATGATTTAAAAAAAAAAAAAACAGACAATTGCTAGCTGTGACTGTGAGTGGCTTTGCACACAATTGATACAGCACACTACACACATTCAGTCAACAATTATTTCACACTCATCCAATATTCGACAGTCTATGTTTAACAAGATTAATTATTATCAACAAATTCTTCGATGATAAAATTATAGACCAAAACCTCAATCCATAGCTAATTTATTGAATGAGTAAAAAAAAAGGAAAGCAAAAGCACCCGACAAGCTTACTTCTATTCTATTTTTGCTGGGCAAGCATTTTGTTGCTACCACGTATCATCTCCCCAATCCAACCTTTGACCCCATGTTCCCAACTGTACGTGAACGTGTTATTACTCCCAGTGCAGGAATTAAGGAAACGCAATGCAACTGAAAAATATTACTCGTGCGTCATGCGCATTGTTACTTTTTCAAACGAAATTTATCCCAATCCCGACATTCCCAAAGTACATTCCTGTTCTTGTCGCATTATCAACCTTCGTTTTTCTTTTTCAAAATCTCATAAGGAATTTCTTTTTTATCTTCTTCCATTCAAAACAAAAACAAAACTTTTTTGCCGCTGATGTGGAAAATGCAGGTAAATTGAAGAACAAGAGGTCACATTTCTTTTTCGGGGCGTTGCGAGTTTGATAAGATAAATAAGGTTCCCAACAGAAGGGAAAGCATACTTTGACCTCATTTAGGAATTCAACATCGTCTACCGATTAGATTTTTAAATATTTTCTCCTCAGACGTTTTCAATTGAAACTCATAAATTCTTGAGTAAAAACAAAATTCTCACCAACATACCTACTTTTTTGAACGATTGTTCGTATTTGAACAATTTCAAGTTTTATTTCAGACTTTTATTTGATGAAAATCGGTATTTTTTTACCGCACAAAAGAATTATGAATACAAATAAATTCCTTCACACAAAAAACAAACACAAAATTTTCACCCGACGGGAACACACAAAATCAAGTTAACTAGCGTTTTGAAGAAAAACAAATCAACTGTTTTCTTTGGTATAGGTATTGTATTTGTAATTTTGTATTTACTTTGAATTGAACTTTGTTGTTTGTACAATTGTGGAGCGCGAGCGGTTGCTTTACACAACCGGATTTTTTATAATGTTCTCTTTTTAACTTGTTCGGCAATGGCATGTTCGAAAATTCGAACACGAAAATACGATTGTTGAAGTTGATGCATAACACTGCATCTACATTTGGCATGGGCCATGTCATATTTCTTAGACAGCATCACAATGTTTGTCCATGGCAAACTTCTCGGTCAACGTGATTGGCATGATTTTTCATTTGTGACAGAACCTGTGTGGTGGATGCCTGGGTTTCTCGGGGAAATTAGAGCAACAGAAAGTAAAAACAATGTTGATACATCATTTTTTATTATTATTATATATCAATATTAAAAGAGTAGGTAAAAATTATTTTCGTTTATTTCAAATAAAATATCTAACCGAAAACAATATCAGCCTTATTTACACATTACAAAAAAAAAAAAAACTGAAAAATTGAAAAGTTGCTATCGTTTTCGAGTCAAAAAAAATAAAAAACAGTATCTGTCAAATTTCATGACAGGTTTCCCTGTCCAGATTTAAAACAAAGACATGAAAGTCTGATATTGCATGAGACATGGATTATTTGAGACTCCACAAGGCATTTTATTTCTTGTAATAATAACATGGCTCGTGGCGCGTGGAGGCGCACAAATATCGGAAATGATAAAAGAAGAGAAGAATTAATTGGTAATTCAGTAAATGTAACAAAATGTAGATGTCCCTGCTGATTTCCGTCATATTTTATTTATTATAATGTAATATTCAGGTCCGACAATTAAAACTTATTCACTAAACCGAATATAGACATGTCAAGTTACTTTAAACAGCATATCGATGCCCTAAGCTAGTTGCACTAGTTAAAATACATCCTTAACTTTTCATATTAAAAAGCATTACTAGATGTCGCCTTAAGCGCAAAGAAGATATTCATCTGCCACTTTTAAGATAACGTCGATTTCATTCTGATTCTGGGGTGGAATCGTGTGAGATGATATTTGACTATCAAATTTTTGACTATCAAATGTGATAGTCAACAACTTTCCATCGGTGTAAGATGATCATTCTGAAATCAAATTTTTTTCTTGGATTCTTGGCATCACTCTGTTTAGTTCATGTTTAAACCTGATTGTTGTTGTTGTTTTACATGTTTTCAAATTTCGCTGGTTCTACGGAAGGACCTCGTTTGAACTTTTGGGTAGTTTTTCAGAATCACTAAAAAACTCTTTTTGCAGTACCTCGTATGTATGAAAAATATTCCGCAATTAAAACACGGAAAGGACCTGGGGTGGAATCGTGTAAGCTGATTTTTGATAGTTGACAGTCAAATTAAAGAAAATTCGTCTGTGTAAGCTGATAGCCAAACTAGACTGTCATCTTTTTTTTGACTTTTTCACCTGACACCTATTTAGGTGTCAATTTGATACAACTGGACATTTTTGGTGTATTTTTTTCGTGTGTTTTTTTCCTCTTTTGGGAACAATGAATATTTTTTGGCTGGTGTAAATGTTTTGCAATTGCAAAACAACGAAAATAAAAACCATTATGAAATTAAATTCACACCTTTATTTTATTCACGAGAAAGAGAAATTATTTTCAAGAAACAGTTTTGTACCAACACTTTATTATCCTCTGAAAAACATTCACTTCACATTACACTCATTCATTGGCCTCTCCAATATATCCACAAAAGACAAAAATCAAGCTATTATTTTGTGTTATTAACTTTAAAAAATTCTCATCGCTCCCAGTTAAAGAAAAAATAAATATGATTGAACAAAACAAACTTTTTGACACACAGTCAGCTGATTGAATACGAATCAAAATAGGACACATAGACAATATTCATATTCCCGTCTCTATTTTTATTTCCTTGTTTGTGTCTCTACAAATTTTTAAGCATGAAAAACAACAACAACAATCGGGTTTAAACATGAACTAAACAGAGTGATGCCAAAAATCTAAGAAAAAAATTTGATTTCAGAATGATCACCTAACACAGATAGAAAGTTGTTGACTATCACATTTGATAGTCAAAAATTTGATAGTCAACTATCATCTTACACGATTCCACCCCTGGTATGTATTTGCCTCAATTTATATTCCTTGTAGCTAATTCACAATAAAAAAAATTCAAAAAACGTAATTCTCATTGTTTTCCTAAGAATAAATACAAACCATAAAACACTTCTTTGAATAAATAAGTTTAACATTTTTTGATCAAATCTTAACAGTAAAAAACGACTCAAAAACTCATTTCAGAGACTAACGAGGTACTGTATTTTCATTATGAAAAGATTTTTTTTCGAGGTTCTGTATTTTCGAGTTTTCTAAATTTTCTAAGAACAAACACATTGAACCAGAAATGTCAAAAGGTGGCTCTGGTTTTTGTGCATTTTCTTAGCCTGATTTCAAAAAAAGTGATTTTTCTTCTTACGAGGTCCTTTCGTAGAACCATCGATTTGTAGAGACACAAACAAGGAAATAAAAATAGAGACGGGAATATGTATATTGTATCTATGTGTCCTTTTTTGTTTCGTATCTATCCTATCAGCTGACTGTGTGTCATGTAGTTTGTTTTGTTGTTTTGTGCAATCAATTTTTTTTTCTAGGAGCAATGAGAATTTTGTTAAAGTTATGTGGCTTTTCTTACAACCACGAAGAATAGCTACTAAAATTCAATGTTTTTTGGCGTGTAAGAAATGTGCAAAAACGAATCAATCCCTTTTTTGAATGTCTGTGTTGTCTGGTCAGCTGTAAAATCGTTTTGTACATGATAATTACAATGATATTACAGCAATAGAAAACTCAGCTGTAGTATATGTGTAAAATCTGTGTACAAGTATGTGTAAATCCGCCCAGTGGCAAATTTCTATACGCAAAGGTTTAGGTATGCGAAAAAACGAAAGCGTTAGTAGAACAGAGATATTGTACAGAGGAAGAAGGGCATTACTTTATTCCTATGAAATCATTTCTTTATTTTTCCTCTTAAAAGTGTGGAATGAATTCCTTGCTCTTTTCACCAAAATTTTTCACCAAGGATGAAATTTGCCACTGGGGCGTCTCTAAAAAGAGATTCGAGAGAAATCAATCCTCCGGGAAATAAATTCAGTTTCTTTGTGAAAGAAATGCGTTTATGGGAAAAAAATTGCCACTTTTACGTCACGGATAAATTTTTGGGTTGTAAGAAAAGCCACATTAATAACACAAAATAAAAACTTTATTTCTGTCTTTTGTGATTGTATTGGAGAGGCTAATAAATGAGTGCAATTCGAAGTGAATGTTTTTCAGAGGATTTCTCTTTCTCGTAACTAAAATAAAGGTGTGAATTTAATTTCATCTTGGTTTTTACTTTCGTTGTTTTGCAATTGCAAAATCAATTGCACCAGCCGACCCAAAAATATTAATTTTCCCAAAGCAGGAAAAACACAAGAAAAAAATGTCCAGTTGAATCAAATTGACACCTAAATAGGTGTCAGCTGAAAAAGTCAAAAGAAGATGACTGTCAATTTTGACTATCAGCTTACACAGACGAATTTTCTTTAATTTGACTGTCAACTATCAAAAATCAGCTTTCACGAGTCCACCCCTGTATTCTGTAAAACGTAGATATAAAATTTTGTCTCGAAGTTCGAAGAATAAAACTTAAAAATTATTATAACGTATAAAGTGTTATCTTTGATTTATAATAGAGCGTTGGTACTTATTATAAGACTTATAATGCCTGTATAAGGAAAATCCTTATTTATAAAGTTTTAGCTACACTACACAGGGATCGAATAAGCTAAACAAACGTTTAGGGTTGTATAAAGCTTATTATAAGGTACTATAATACGTATGTGTTAGACAACACACGCCAATAAAACAACATAATCTGTCAAGAAATTTGGAATGTATTTGAGTCTTGTCAGCAACTAAAAATGCCATACCAATTTAGCAGTGTTGTGAATTACATGAATTCAATTTTCTGAAGTCCCAAACCTGTATCGGGGCAATAGGTTTGGGATAAGGATTTATGGGCGAGGAAATTGGGAATTGGGATAAGGAAACGGAAGTGGGATTGGGAAAAGAATATCCGACGGATTGCGTCGTGGCATCTCCGGCTTTACTCGTTCATCTCAGGGCGAGGTTGTACCCCTCCGCCGGACCTCGCCTCGCTACAAAAACAAAAACAACAAATGCCACTATACTCCCTACTATGCTCTTCTCCTGTCATGTGTCGACTGTTGCGATATTTGGGTTGTCGTTGGATCTGATGGTGTTGTCGCAGACCGACTAGCCACACCACTCCTTGGGACTGAGCTGGTCGATGGTAGGCAAAGTCCCCCAATAACGAACGTCCCTTAGATTCCCTTCGAATCAATTCACGCGTTCAGTGACTGTGTTCTTAGCTAAACCACTGATTAGCGACGCTTTTATTTATTAACCCACCCAAAATTGATGTTTGAAAAAAAGATAACTATACTGATAAATTAACAAACAGAATAATAATCAGTAAAAGATGAATAAATAATAAATGTATAAATAAAAGGATAATAATAAATAAATGTTGACGTGATGACAAATAAGTGCATAAAATCTCAATCTGTGTTTCCTTTTCTTTCGGCCGACGGGACTTATTTCAAATTTCAAATTTTCAACGGAATGCGTATTTTCACCTGACCACAAAATGGTTCGGACTCTTGCTTTGATAAAGCTTTTAGATTAAAGGAATTGGAGATGAGGTTCGGTTCTCAGATAACGCACAACGGCGGCGGCTCGAAATAATATCTTAGATTAGACATTTCATTCAAATTATACAATTTACTTGGTGTTTTTAGCTGGATTTGCGGCCTTCTTTATACATTTTTTTTTTCACCGCGAGTTTTCATTTATTTATTTATTTATTTATTTAAGAAAAGAAAAAGATTAACAGAAGATACAAAAAGATGAAATCTTTGAACAGTATCCTAGTTTGAATTAACAAATTTGATAAATAAAACATGAAAAAAATAGTAAAAAATATTATAACTATAAGATATTTTAACAAGTCATTATGAAAGCTTAAAAATAAAGAGTAAGCAAAAGTAACAAGATTGACAACATTTTTATAAATAAAAGCCGTCTTTTATTGGGAACTCAGCTTATAGGGCCCATACACTACACAAACTGTTTGAGCAAACGAATGTATTTTGTTGTTGTAAAAATGTTTGTGCAAACTGTTTGAGTAGTGTGTAGCGATGATGTGTGTTTGCGCAAGCGGTTTGAACAAAATCAAAAAATTTTGAATTTTCCGTGCCTGCACAAACATGTGTGTGTATTGAATTTTGCTCAAACCGATTCCAATTTTCATGCTAAATCACTCATTGCTCCGTGTCCATAGGTAGGTCTGCTTAAGATGAAAAACGTCACGCAACTAATATCTCTCAAACATGTTTGTGTAATGTGTGGCGAAACTATGTTTGCTCAAACACACGTTTGAACAAACGTGTTTGAGTAGTGTATGGGCCCTATTAGCTTAGCAATAGGAATTCCAATAAGACGCTTTATTCAGCTTTAAACTGAGTTTCTATTTTATATTTAAAAGTTGTTACTCCTGCAATCAAGAACTGTCAAATTTTTTCAGAGAAAAAAAAAATGTCATGGTGATAGTGATGGGCGCATTCGAACGATTTAATCGATTCAAGACACTATTCGATATCATTCGATTATGCACTGTTAAATCATTCGGATGATTTCTTAAACCTACTAGTACTGCTACAACTGCTACTTATTAGTATTCGATTGAAAATAATCGATTATAAGCATCCTCTTGAAAATAAATCGAATTACTACGAGCAGTTTTTGAATGACGACTATTAGTATTCCAATGAAAATAATCGATTATTAGCATTCAAATGAAAATCATCGATTATTAGTATTCGAATGAAAAAAGATCGAATTATGATTATTACGAGTAGTACTTGAATGATGACTGCTAGTATTCGATTGATAAACAACTAGTATATATTATCAAGTTTGGTGTTTACAATTGAGAATTTCAAGCAAATATTTTGTAATTCGAAACATCACTCGATTATTCAAATTTTGTCTCGATTATTGAAATCATTCAATTATGCTCACCACTAGCTCAAAAATCCCATTTGGTTCTGCCAACATTTAGATTTAAAAGAAACATATTTTGCTCACTCTAGCGTCGAGTAGCCGGTACTTTATCTTGTGTAAATTCCTAACTTAAATTCCTAACTTATTTTTACTCAGCTTTCGGTTTTTGTTCATTGACATGTAATATCTATTGCTAAGCTAAGCTGAGTTCCCAATAAAACACGGCTAATGGCATTGAATTTAAACAAAAAATTAGTACTTAATTACATAAAATTTTGAAAAAACTTGGTTCAAAAATGATTTTTTTTGTTTTTTTTTTTTTTTTGAAAATTTTGAGTTTGTGAATTAATATTTTTTAAACTATTCGTTAAAACAATTTAATTTAAGAACAATATGAAAGAAGATATTTCTGGCCTTTCAAAAAGGTACAACACGGTGTTGTAAACGAAGCCGTTGATTTTTAATATTTTTTTTATAAAATAAATCAATTTTTAAGAAAATTGCCTCTCTCAGCTAAACGGAGGGGAATAGACACACCCCCGTGATCGATAGGGGCCCCCTCGTCCCTACCAGATTACGCACATACTTACTTATCCGGCTCACTATCAATGAAGGATCTCAGCCTGAGATATTGCAGCCTTCCATCGTGAACGGTCCCTCGCATGCACTCTCCAGTCGCCGAAACCAAGTGCTCTGGCATCCGCAGTCACTTGATCCTTGTACCGTAGGTACGGTCTTCCTTGTCGTCTCGAACCTGGGGGCTGGGATGAAAAGAATTTCTTGGCTGGAGCGCTGTCGCCCATTCGCTCGATGGGGCCGAGCTAATGTAGTCGTTTTTTCTTCGCCTTCTGGACTACATCCACATCTTGGTACAGCTTGTACAGTTCTCGGTTGAACTTTTTTCTCCATTTGCCATCGTCGCATACGGGAACGAATATCCGTCGAAGAATTTTTCTCTCGTAAGTGACCAGTATCAATTTCCCTGTTTTACTTATCGTCCAGCACTCGGCGCCGTAGAGTAGGACTGGTAAAATCAAACTTTTGTATAGCAGACACTTTGTCTTTCGAGTGAGAAGTTTTGAACCCAGTTGTTTGGCCAAACCGAAGCAGCAGCGGTTCGCTAGGGTAATTCATCTTCGGATCAACACTAAGGTGTCATTTGTGGTATTGGTGTTTGTTCCAAAGTAGGTGAACAGTGAACTCCTTAACTACCTCAAAATTGCTGCTACCAACAGTGACGTTTTGTTCTAGGCGGTGGACAGATGTTGCTTTGTTTGTTGATAGCATGTTCTTTGTTTTGTCCTCATTCACATCAAGACTAACGAGTTTTGCCTGTTCTTCAATCGCTGTGAAGGCCTCAAGCACCTCGACCGATGATGTCAATGTCGTCCGCATAGCCTAGGAGCTGGGTTGACTTGTTGAAGATAGTGTTTTCCGTGCTCACACCTGATGCCTTGCGCACTATCTGCTCCAGGACTATGTTGAAGAAGTCACATGACAACGCGTCTCCTTGCCTAAACCTGCGCATTTTTGGAATAACTCGGATGAGCTGCTACCCATTTGCACACTGCACTGCGTATTGTTAAGCGTCATGTGGCCTTAAGTCACACTGGTACGTGCCGATTATTGTGTTGCAGAAAGGTTTAAGACGCTTACACAGAACGTTGGATAGGATTTTGTATGCAACATTTAGGAGGTATATGCCACGATAATTTCTGCATGACATCGGATCGCCTTGTTTGTAGATGGGGCATATGGAGCTTATCAACCAGTCAGTGGGCATGCACTCTTCCTCCCACACTTTGGTGATGAACTGGTACATGCGGTTCATCAAAACACCTCCTCAATATTTAAAGAGTTCCGCAGGTATGCCATCCGACAGGGCGGACTTGTTATTTTTTTAGCTTTTGGATGGCTCTTTCTACCTCTCCTGAACTGGGGGCTGGGACTGGGTCTTTATTGATTGATCTTGCTTCTCTATCGTCATAAGCTCGCTCGACATTACACGCATTCAGCAGCTGTGCGAAGTGCTGCTTGAAAACATCTACTATTCCCTGTGCTTTGGTGACTTTAATGTGACTGTCAATAAAAATGAATCTAGAAACATGGTTATCTTCTTTCTTTGTTTAATTACCCCGGAAACTGTATTGTGATAAAACAATCTAATTTGTTTCTTTCTTCTATTGGTACAAAGATCTAAGTAAAAATAACTGTCAGTGTAATTTCAGTGGTTTCGTGTCCCTTATCATCTACAAAAGTTCGTCGTGAAGCGTGTCGACGACTTACGC
>CAKKXW010000002.1:61083446-61098464 GCA_920937365.1 Sphaerophoria rueppellii
CCGACTGCTAACTCATGACATCATGTTCATTTGAAAATAACATTAGTTTTCAAATTGACAACACTATTGTTGTATTTGATTAACATAGTTTTCAATGTGATAACTTTAAATTAACAATCATCGTATTGATAAGCAAAATATTCTATTTGATTATTCCAGTTGTTAAAACGACAACTCTGATTTTCAAACTAGATACAAGAAATTGAAAATTTCGAAGTGTCCCATTTACTATCAAGTTGTAAAATTTTGAGACGTCTTTTGAAAATTTACATCACATTGACAATTTTTTCCATGAATATTACAATTTACGGTTAACAACCAGTAATTGTCAATATGACAACTGTTATTTTTTTCAGTGTACTATCTACTTGCTTTACTACCTTTATCTTTATCTTTCTCAGTCTTTTATTTATTATTTTTATTTATTATTTGGAATTTTTTACTGACTAACATCAAAAGGATATTAGGGATACAAATTTCAAAAAAGCTATCAAAGCTCATTTTCGTTAATTTTAGTTTCAATTTAAGAATTAACAAAATTAAAATTAATCAGCTTTAAATTAGCTTAAATTAACATAAAATATGTTTAAAAATCAAATTAATTAAGAGTAATCCATTAAATATATTTCATGTAATTTAAAACATAAAATTAATGTTTTTATAACTAGTTAATAATAATGTAATATGTATACACTTTTTATTCCTAACTCTCTATATCTCTGTATGTCAATCTATTGTAATGTATACACACTTTGTAACTCCGCCTCTATATATCTCTCTCTCTGTCGCTCTAATACTGTATAATTACTGAATAGTTATGTAGCAAAAGTTGTATTTGTAGTTGTAAGTAATTGTCTATACTCTCTTTAGAGTTTCCCCTACACTCTAGTGGTTAAGAGGAGAACTTCGTTAAGCATCGATAAGTTTCAGCGCCTACTAGAACCTAGTAGTTTCTCGAACTTATTTGAGTTATATAAATACCCGCCGCTTGGTGTCGAAGCAGAATTAATTGAATGTGAACTGTGAGTGATTTGAATAAAGTGAATTTGTGTTTTATTTGAAAAGTGAATAAGTTTTAATTATCGGACCAAGCCGAATATTACAATAATAATAATAATCTCTTTAAATTGTGTATATACTTTTTTATCATCCGTATTGTTTAAGTACTATAAAAGACAAAGTCTAACTTGTACATTTTAAATAAATTGAAAATTGAAATCGAAGTTTCAGCTTCTAGAGCATATTTAAAGCGTTTTAAATGATTTTTATAGAGCATATTTCTTGTAGCCCAAGTGTCAAAGGGATCTATTGAATTTCACTATATTTCAAATGATTAAAATTTGCATAATATTCATTGACAGAAGTAAGAAAGATTTAACGTCAGCACCTAGCAATTAAGCCTTATCTGACGGTGGACCTATCCAAACTGTCGGCGTGAGAATTGCCAACAGAAGTCAGCAATGTCACTATGTTTTATTTAAGAGGACACTTAACCTCTTCCTGATGATCCACCAGAGTACAAAAGCACACCTCAACTTTCTAAAGAAAGAAGCGGTCACCCTGCATCTAGATTCACACCAGTACCAAACGAATTAGTGCCAGCCCTCATTCATCCTGGTTTGATTCTAGACTACTATTGATGCAACACACGGAACCGCACTCAACTTTCAGTCACGCGAAAGAAGAGCCGTTGTCCGGTCACGGAAACTGCTCATCTTCCACACCGAAAGAAGAGCCGTCAACCGTGATTTGCGAATAGCAGCTGAGGCCAAACTCAGATAACCACAACCCCCGCGAAGGTCCGTCCAACTATTGAGGTGCTAAATCTCAATACCCACGGTACGCAATTGCCCCTGGGTGAGGGGTGATGTCAAATTTTTTTTTTTTTTTTTGTATAACAATTAGATACATACATTGTTTATTTTTTTGATCTTTTGTTTTTGCAGCTTTTATCCAGCTGGCGGGTGAGGGACACCGCTCACCCTCTTTCAAGTATATCCACATTGATCAAAGGGATGAACCAGCCAATGGACACACCCAGCTAATTTCCTCATTTAATATATACTTAGATATATTATCTTTTAAGGATCGCATTAATCTTCATCATACGTCCTGCTTCAATCCGTAAGGTTTGATGCCAAAGAATTGACAAGAACCTCTCAGAGGCACCGCAAGAAGGTGTAGGTCAGAAGTGCGTTTTTGCGCTGACGATAGTTGACTATAGTTTTTATGTCAAAAAGAAAATGGTTGATGTGTCATAGTTGAAATAGTTAGAAATAGTTGAAATCACCCAAAAACGCTTTTTAGTTAGGTTTGGTTGATCTGTAAAAAAAAAACAAACCTTTTGAGGTTACATTTTTCTTTTCTTTTGATCATAACAATTTTTGTTGATCTAAGTTTACTGAAAAATTCAAGAATGATCTTGATATGGTAAGATTTTAAATTTATTTAATTTATTTTTGAATAACCCACAGCAAGAAAAGAAAAGAGAAAGAAACTGAATTTTGTGTTTCCATATAATAGTGATGATTACAAATAAATAAATTGATTCCCCCAAAACAAATTTTTGTTTCATTTGGGACTTTTGTCCGATAGAAAATAAAATAAATTTAGGACTACTGACCCATTATATTGACCCACATAAGTAATACCTGTGACTTCGCGACTTAATACAACATAACTTCAAATCGAAATACTGCCAAATCGGTATTATTTCGTTTTCTTAATCGAAATAAAGCCAAATTGAGAATTTGGCGTTATTTCGTTTTTAAAAACGAAATACTGCCAAATTTTTCGAATTCGGCGTTATTTCGTTTGGGGATATTTCACGTCACCAACGTAGACGCTGACTGTTTTGGCCATCTTTGACGGCCTGCAAGTCGCCACGCAGTTGCAGTTGAAATATGGGTGTTTGCGGATTGCAGTATGGCCAATTCGATTGTAAGGGTTTATGACCGGTGAGAAAATGAGATTCTTGAAATTGGCGCTGAATTTTAAGTCACTTGGAAATGCGATCATTTCCTTGGTGTGTATCTCCTCGTAGTGACTGAGGATTTTCAGTTTGACTCGTGAAGCTTTAAAATTTGTAAGGGGAACCTTATTTTCTTTATATTTTTGTAATGAATTATTTTTAATTGAAGACGAACAGAAATCCTTTGAATGGAATTAAATTTGCGGCGGCACGGATACGGACAACTACGACGGTAAATAATTTAGAAAAAAATTTAGCCCAAAAGAGAATCAATTTGGTGTGTGAAAATAAAAAAATTCGAGCGAATTTAAGGAATTTCTTTTCTTTTTTATGTACCATGAAAATTTATTATTTGTACATAATATTGACAAGTACAAATATATTAAGTGATTCTCATTAAAGGTAAAACACGTTTTTACATTCGGGACTTTTATTGTTAAGCACAGCTAAATTGCTCTTTGCAAAAGTTAAATTGAACCGGCTTCTTTGTTTTCTATCATTCGGCCTTATTTCTCAACGCTAAAATTCGGCGTTATTTCACTTTAGCAAAGTGAAATAAGACCGAATTTCAAAATTCGGCGTTATTTCGCTCGGCGTTATTGCACGGCAATCTGTGCATTGACACCATGGCATATTGTAAATTGATGAAAATAAGCAGAGTGAAAGTTTTGTATTCTCATCACTGCAATCAAATAATATTGCGAACTTTTGAAATGTAGGTATAGGTACCTATCTTTTAAGTTGAACCAAACTGCACACAATGTGCAGATTTTATTAAATTCGGTAAAATTCCTTAGGAGTCCATCTCGGACAAACATTGTGACATTATGTATTTAAGACCAGCAGCTGCCCGCGAAATGGAAATTTTGTTGCAAAGTTATTTTAAAACAGTGGAATCTCTCTTAATCGAAACTCTTCTTAACTCGAAGCCTTCATATATGTATAATTTTCACCGTTTTAGTTATACTTTTCACTGATGCTTTGCTCTCATTATTCGTAACTTATTAGCGTAACGTTGTAGCTTAAACCCTTCTTCGATGAATGGGCTATTCAATACAAAAAGAATTGATCAATTTAATTTAGCAGTTGCTAGGATAACGGCGTTCAAACAATCAAAAAAATGAATAATTTGTTGCCGTTTTTTTAAACATTTTTCACTGATTCCTACTGTTATATAGCCTTAGTCCTTCCATAATTAATGAACTTTTCAACACAAAAAGAACTGTTTGATTTGATTGAGTAGTTCCTGATATCAGCAGGTTCAAGCAGACAACAGAAGCCTTCAAAAATGAATATATTTTGTCATTTTTTTCCACATTTTTCACTGACGCTTGACTCCTATTGGTCACAGCGTAATATATAAATTTAAAGCCTTCTACAACAAATGGACCATTCAACATTAAAAGAATTGTTCAAATTGATTAAGCAATTCCTGAGATAAGCGCGCAAAAACGCAGAAAAATTAAAATGATTTGTAGTTTTTTCCACATTTTCCACTGATTTTTTGCTCCTATTGGTCACTGCTTAGTGTTAAGTAGCCTAAAGCCTTCCCCGATTAATGGACTATCCAACAGAAAGAATTTTTCAATTCGACCCAGTATAGTTCCAGAGATAACAGCGTTCAAACGAACAAACTCTTCAGCTTTATATATTAGTATAGAAGTATAGAAGACAAATTTGAATTTGTAAGGAGCTTTGGAGTCCTTGATTACAAGTTCATGATTAAGTGTTGAAAAATCATTGGTGTTTAGATACATAATATGTTAATGAAATATAAATTTTATTATTTATATAACGCAGATTACCCAATATTGTTGGAATATAAACTCCGTATTCTAAGAAGGTTGTTTACAGAATGATTATTTTATTATTGATATTTCGATTTATATATCAGAAATAAATACTATGCAATATATGAACATTATTAAGAGCTGAGTGATACAGCTGAGTGAAACACGTAAAACATATTATTTCAACAGTCTCACTAGTGTTTCATAAACAAATTATTAAACAATTCAAAAAACAAAAACAACATTATAATCTATACAAAAAGTCCAAATTGTGGAATAAATTGCCTTCGTCAATATGTGTGCAACCATTTCTTTTGTAGACTTGTACTGTAAATTCAGTTTTATTTCGCCTTTTACGTCTTGGTATAAGTGTTCTTGAATAAAATATTTTCTGACATCTATGTGTTCTGTACGTGCATGATAGTTTCTATTTTTTGCCAAACTAATTGCACCTTGATTGTCACAATACAAAAGAATTGTTTTCGATGCTCCCAAAGTGACTCTTGAATAGCTGAAACCATTGACATAAACTCCGCCTCGGTAGAAGATAAAGCGATAGTTGGCTGACGACGAGAAGTCCAAGAAATTGCTCCACCTTGTGCTAGAAATACGTAGCCAGTTGTTGAACGTCGTTTATCCAGATCAGAAGCCCAATCGGCGACACAATAACCAAATATTTCACCATTTGACTTGGAATTGAACTTTAATTTAAAGTCAATAGTCCCTTTCAAATATCGTAGAACTCTCTTCACCGCTGCCCAGTGTCCACGACCATAATTATTGTTGTACCTGCTAAGAACACCAACTGCATGGCAAATGTCCGGTTGACTTATCTGTGCAGCATACATAATGCATCCTATCGCCTCTTGATAAAGAATATTTCTCATTTCACGCCTTTCGGCATCTGTTTTTGGTCAAAACTCCTCTGATAGTTTCTGGTTGGGATCCAATGGTGTGTTGACTGGATGACAATCATACATGTTGAATCTTTTGATAAATGTACTACATCCATCATCATCATCATTTTAAAATGAGTTGATAATTCATTTTTTAGCTTTTTACACATCGTTGGATTGCTCGAAAATATAATGATGTGGATGTCGTCCATCCACATAGCTAAAATGATTGTATTTTTGCTTGAGTGTTTAAAATATATGCACTGGTCAATCGAAGATCGCTTGAATTTTAATGCACTAACCAGTACGTCATTTAACTTTGCGTTCCATACTCGACTCAAAGCCCACTATTGCTGCCACCGTGCCTATCAAACGCAAAAGTAATGAACTTGATACCACATTACCCAAACCACCAAAAAAGAAAACTTCGGAGATGCCTAACTCTACTCACAAACTGAACTCTCCAAATCAAATGAATAGTCTTCCATTGCAAATTCAAGTTCCTACTGACTCATCTGCGACTCCTACATCTGGATCATCACTTCCGTCAACACAATTGGTGACATCTGGTTAAGAAATCGTTCTTGATCTTCCTCTGAGGCAGAACCTCATCGAATGAGCCTACAGAATCGCCCTTGGAGTCGGGATTAAGAATAGTGGAAGGTTTTAAGACCTTATTCATTTCAAAACTTCAACCTTCGACAAATGCTCTTAATATCAAAAATCATATCCGATCAAGAATAGGTTCACTTTATTCTATAGTAGTCGAGAAAATGCTGCATCGAAATCACTGAAAATACTCTCCATTTAAAATAAAAGCGCCTGATTCAATCAATCTATCACCTTTTAAATTCAAACTCATTTTGGCCACAAGGAACGAATTCCAAAACAGAAGACAATAAATAAAACTCTCTCCCTTTTCCGAGACAACAGACAACGCAATTTCGCAACCAACGCAGCTACAAAAACTACTAATTTACTATCAAAATGTGAATGGTCTCAGGACGAAGACCAACAAGGTCTATAAAAATAACAACAATATCTCCCATGATATACTTATATTGACAGAAAATTGGTTGACTTCATCAATTGTGGATACAAAGTTGTTTGACTCAAGTTATGAAATTTATCGCCGTGATCGTCATAGAGACTCAAATATTACAACTGTTGGTGGCGGTTTGTTGATCGCTGTTCGTCCTCACCTGACATGCAAACTAGTCAACGATTTCCTGGACCTTAACTTGGAAATTTTGTGTGTGAAATTGAAATTGACATCCAGTTATCTGCGTACATCATCGCTTGCTACATTCCTCCATCCTCAAATAATGACACTTATAGCAGATTTTTCGAATGCCTCGATTCCATAAACGATATGTTGGAAATCTCGGACGAATTATTGATTGTTGGTGACTTTAATCTGCCTAATATTGAATGGACCAAATTACCTGACTTTAATATCTTTTCTGCGTGCAATATATCTTCGTCCAATGAATCTCTATTGGTTGATGGAATGGCCTCCTTGGGACTCAGCCAAATAAATGGAATCATAAATCAACATGAAAAAGATTCTTGACCTGGCTTACTTTTCTGATGATAATTATACTGATGGCACAGTACTTGCATCCGACATCATACTTGTAAATGAAGATCGACACCATCCTGCACTTTTAATCGCTTTAAGTCTTAATTTTACTAGCTCTTTTAGTCATTGTAAGAATATGCATGAATTCAATATTAAGAAATGTAATTTTGCTGATCTCTTTCGAATGCTTGGTGGTATTGATTGGAATGGTTTATTGAATAACGCTACTCTTGATGAAATGATTCTTCACTTTTATAAAACTCTTTTTAAATGTTTCCTAGAAACTATTCCTATACGTAGAAAAAGACACTTAAATTCTGCTCCACCGCGGTTTGACCCGCATGTTAAAACAATTAAAAATAGAAGAAACAAGTCATGGATCAAAATGAATGGGACTTGGAGCTAAGAAGCTCAGAATGACTATGTTACTCACAGAGACGGGTTCATTAACTACACGAGTCTTCTATACTCTGACTACATATCACATATTGAAAATAATCTCAAGACTTATCAGTGAAAATTTTGGAAGTACGTTAACTGTAAGAAAAAATCTGACGGGTATCCTACTAATTTGAACTATCTTAATTCGGTCAGCCATATACCAGGTGAAATTGCAAGCATGTTTACCAACTATTTTCAAAAATCATTTGATAATGACTCCTCGCGTGACTCTTACAATAATTTTGACATTAATGTTTTCTCACATTCAAATTCAATAGATTTCTCAATTTCTGAGGCGACTATTATAAAGTACATTCAAAATGTAGATGATTGCTTAAGTCCGGGTCCTGATAGTTTGCCTTCTTTTATGTTAAATAAATGTGCAATATGTATGTCTTATCCCTTATTTATTCTTTTTAACCAGTCTCTTAACTGTTCCGTACTCCCAACTCTTTGGAAGAATTCTTTTTTAATTCCTATTCATAAGAAAGGTATGAAAAATCAAGTGTCAAACTATAGGCCAATTGCTAAACTCTCAACTATACCAAAACTTTTTGAATCAATTATTTGTGATACGCTGCCTTTTAACTTGTCGTCAATTTTATGTGAAAATCAACATGGTTTCGTAAAAAAAAAGTCTACTGTGACGAATCTACTTCAGTTTAAAACATATTGTATTGACGCATCCAAAAAACAAGAACAAGTTGACTGTTTATAAAGTTCTGTTGAGAAAATTAAGTGTAATTGGTCTGAATGAGAGAATTATCAAATGGCTTTCTTCCTACCTTCATGATAGATTGTATAGTTCTTTAAAAATGAACGCTCAAAATATTTTAAAGTAAACTCGTAAAAAACGTAAAATCGTTAGTATTCAACGAAATTTAATAAATAGAAATCCTGAACAGCGATTCCCTGCTTTCATCTCAAAAAACAATAAAATTATAATAAATCAATATGCTTTTGAAAGATTAACACCCACAAACATATCGTCAATTGTTATTCTTCACGTGCTTCTCTATCTATATGGACGATTTAAAAGGCCACACTTATTAGCTTTTTTATCGATGAAAGATAATTTCTAAACCGAAATAAATTTTTTAGAAGATGTATAGTGTTAATGGCTGTTAGAGTAGCATACTAAAGTTTTATTTATAACTCGTTCCAAAAACAAAAATATGTAATTAAGTTGACTGATCACAAAAGTTTGCCAAAATGTATTCGATAAGAATTATCGAAATAACCACCGGCCCAGCGCCGCTTTTAAACATAAGCGTAATAAAAAACAATACGATATTTATCAGGAAATAAGAACAGTAGAGTGGTCAAGAAAAATTATACTTTGCGAAGTTTCCTTGACAGGCAGACAGTTGATACAGCTAATAAACCATGTATGATGGCATTATTCACCAAAAGAACGATATCGGATGGTGTGGCTACTCGCCAACCGTATCCACACCATACGAACACGCAGGAGGAAAGCGAAGACCGTCCCAACACTGGCCGAAATGGTGATGGTTACCGTTTTCTGGGATTCTTAAGGTGAGTCCCATCTACAACTTGGAGAAGGTAAAACGGCTACAGGGCTGTACTATGCCGTATTATTGGACCGGACCGGTTCTACGTTGAATGGGGAGAAAAAATGTTGTTGGCGGGTCGCCGCTCGCCGGCCGGTGCGCTATAATGGTCGAAGTGCACTTTTCATTTTTGCGCCACGCTGCGCACATCTCCATCATCACCACGGCCACATTAGTCATTAGTTTTTGCGCTTAGATCTACTGCCCCGTCTATCGTACCCTCCAGAATATCGAGGACCTAGGTTAGGTTCGGTTGGAGTGGCTGTCTAGATGTTACTGACTCACTTAGACCTCAATGGTCCATTGCGATACTTCTAAGGAAGTTACTAATAGGAGAGTAATGAACTTAAACAAACCATTTTGTACTAGAGACATTTTGTGTCGATCGTTGCCTGTTCACTGGTATCATCGCATCGAAGAACGGATTACCGAGATAGTTATTCCTTCTATTGGAGAGTGCCGGACTTGTACACAGAAGGTGTTGGACTGTTTCCTCTTTCTCCTCGTCCCTGCAGCTTCAACAGAAGCCGTTTGCTTAGACCCCTAGCCTCAAAGCATGTCTACTTATGAGGCAGTGTGCTGTTATGACTCCAATTGTAGAGCATATATTTTGTCTGCTCAGGGAAATCAAGCCTTTTGACCGTTTCAAGTCTATGCTTGGCCATATTTGTTTGGTTGCTAGGCAGGTGGTACCATGTGACCAACTAGCATTTGTTGATTCGAGAGAATATTGTTTGAGAAGATATTTGTATGCAGCAAGGGGTTCCTATGTTATGTCTTTGTCTAACAGTAGGCAGAAGTGTTCCGTTTTTGGCGAGCCCATCGACTTTGCAATTTGCCGGGATGTCTTTGGGGCCCGGCACCCAAATGAGGTGAATGTTAAACTGTTCCGTTATCTCATTCAGAGAATATCGACAGTCGTGGACTATTTGAGAGTTTGTGGAGACAGACGCGAGAGATTTGAGAGCGACTTGGCTGTCCTAGATGATACGTATATATTTGCAAGATATAACGTTTTCTTTGAAACAGGATAGTGCCTCTTTAATCGCCATTAGTTCTGCCTGGAAAACTTTACATTGATTATGAAGTCTATTTGGGACTGTAATTCAGTTGTTTCAAATAGATACCACTTCCAACGCCGTTATCGGTCTTTGAACCGTCTGTATAGAAGTGTACCGTATTGTCTTCCAAGGGTCTCTCTTCTTCCCAAGAAGATCTTGAAGGGATTGAAACTTGGAAGATATTATGGAATACCATTTTTGGAGTGGTATAGTCTAAGCGATCTGGGATAGATCTGAAGTTGTCGAAGATAGTAGTATGTCCAGTGTTGTTACCGATCCATTGAGAGGTGGCTCAGGTGGAGTCAGCTGCCACCATTTTGGAGAAGATGTCAAGAGGAGTTGGGTTTAAAAGCACTTCCAAGGCTGCTGTTGGTGTTGAGCCAAGTGCTCCTGTGATGCACATACCAGCTGACCGCTGGACTTTAATAAGTTTATTTAGATTTACCATCTTGTCCAGTGTGGTCCACCATACGACAACTTCATAAATGAGTATCGGTCTGATTACCGAAGTGTATAGCCAGTGAGTTATTCTTTGGGAGAAGCCCCATTTTGAGCCTATGGCCTTTTTATAAGTAAAAAAGCGATACAGTAGCCTTTCTGACTCTTTCATCAACATTCGCCTTCCAATTTAGTTTTTTGTCTAAAATGATGCCAGAATATTTGGCTTGGTCGGAAAAGCTTAAGGGTATTCCTTTAATCGTGGGTGGGTTAATCTGAGGAATTTCGTACCTTCTCGTAAAGAGTAGGTACTAGTTCTATTTTATGTGGATTGACGTCCAAGACACACTATTCAGCTCAACTTGTCAGCCTGTTTAAGGCATTTTGTAGGAGTTCCGAGAGAACATGAGGATGTTTCCCAGATACAGGTATTGAAAAGTCGAGAGCATAGACAATCACCTTGAAACCCTCTGCTTCCATTGAAGTAAGGAGGTCTTTTACTACCATGTTCCATCAAAGAGGTGAAATGACCCCGCCTTGGGAGGTACCTCGATTCACCATTCTGGTGGTAGTAAAACTTCTCATGCTGGAAGTTATTGTCGTTATTATTTTATATTCTTTGTGTTTGAGGTAGTATTCAATACTACGTACCAGCGAATGAAGTGATGTTACTACAGATTTTACCTTAGAGTACGCATGTTTTATGTCTGATGTGAATTTCAATCAATCTTTCCAATGTTTTAAGGAGGAAGGATGATATGCTGATAGGTCGTAGATCTTTAGGGTTAACGTGAGAGGGTTTCCCTGCTTTAGGAATGAAGACTACTTTTGCCACTCTCCAGGCTTTTGGAATATAGCTCAGCCTTACACAGCTAGTCAGAATGATCTCCAATGGTGGAATTATCATGTCAGAGTAGTTTTGTAATTCGGACGGAATGATTCCATCTGGTCCTGGAGATTTATACTGATCAAAGCTATCTACAGCCCATTGCAGTTTTTCCCGCGTTATTAATTATTTACTTACTTAAAGTGGCGCTACAGTCCGTTGTGGACTTGGGCCTCATTCAACAGTCTCCGCCAGCAAGTTGGGTCCTTATCTAGTTGTTTCCAGTTTTGCACTCCGAGTTGATTGAGGTCCTCTTCCATTTGAGTGCGCCACCTGAGTCGCGGTCTTCCTCTCCTCCTACGTCCCTCGGGAATAGTGTCGAAGGCTTTCCGGGCCGGAGCATTGGTGTCCATCCGCTCTAAATGACCGAGCCATCTGAGTCTATGGACCTAGCCACATGTCGTTGTACAACCCGTAAAGTTCGCTGTTATATCTTCTTCGTCATTCCCCTCCAATGCACACGGGGCCAAAGATGACCCGAAGAACTTTCCTCTCGAAACAGCCTAAGGCACTTTCATCCGATTTTGTCAAGGTCCATGCTTCCGCACCATACAGCAGGACTGGGATGATGAGTGTGTTGTACAGTTTTACCTTAGTTGCTCGAGAGAGGGCTTTTCCACTCAATTGCTTTCTTAGCCCAAGGAAACAGCGATTAGCAAGAGTTATTCTTCGTCTGATCTCGGCGCTGATGTTATTGCCCGTGTTTATAGCGGAGGCTAGGTAGACAAACTCCTCTACTACCTCGAAGTTGTATGCGTCTATTGTGACGTTCTGTTCGAGCCGTCGGTGTTGGGTGTCTTTACTCGAAGACAACATATACTTCGTTTTTCCCTCATTTACCGCTAAACGCATTTTTGCCGCTTCTGTCTCAATTCTCACAAAGGCGCCATTGACATCACGCTGTGTTCTTCCCATTATGTCAATATCATCGGCGTACGCGAGAAGTTGAACAGATTTTTGGAAGATAGTGCCTCTGGTGTTGACGTTGGAGTTCTGCAATATTTTCTCAAGAACGATGTTAAAGAAATCGCATGACTGTGCATCGCCTTGTCTGAATCCTTTTTAGACGTCGAAAGATTTCGTTAGCTCGTTGCCAACCTTGATGGAGCAGCGTGAGTTCTCCATCGTCATTTTGCACAAGCGAACGAGCTTGGCATGGATACCAAAACTAGAGTCATACGCGGCCTTAAAATCGATGAAAAGGTGGTGGGTATCGATTTGGAGTTCATAGGTCTTTTCCAGGATCTGCCGCAATGTGAAAATTTGGTCGATGGTTGACTTTCCTGGCCTGAAGCCACATTGATAAAGACCAATCAGATTATTGATGAAAGGCTTCAGACGTTCACATATTAGGGCAGAGAGGACTGAATCCTCTTTAGTTGGCGCAGTTTAGAGGATCTCCCTTTTCTCGCGTTATTAGATCAACCAAATCTCTTGTAACGGTTTGAAACTCTGATATTAAGTCGTTAAATATTTTAGAGCTACCTGGAAAATGGGTGTCTAATAACAGATTAAGAGATTCATCATCTATGGTAGTCCACGTGCCCGCTTCTGTCTTTAAAGCACTGGGTAGCTTCTGAAGTATTTTCTATTTTTCCACAGAAGTTTCTCTAAGAAGACTTGTTGCTCTTCCTTATTTCTTTCTTATATTGCTTTAGATTTTGCTTATATATTGTATGGGTGCCTGTCAGAGGGAGATCTAGTGTACTCAGATCTATTGAACAGCTTGCGACAACTCTTGCTGAATGGTTCGAGGACCTAATCGACAGTTGATTTTTTTCGATTTTTATTTACTTTTGTGCATTATAAAAATATCATTTCCTGCTTGACACACTGTTAGCAATTCTTGACACACGACAAGTATACGTGTGTTTTCGAAGGCCGATGACTATCGAGAAATCTTATCGTTATCATTATTATGTCTAACAAATTTAATGTAACACTAGAACAATTTATTCTTAGCAATATTTACTACAGCTTTGATCGTTATCCTTCTCTTTTGTGTTTCCAGTTCTAAAAAATACAAATTTTAACAATGTAGGTAAATCCTTATAAATCGACTGTAGATATGATAAGGTGAATCAAAGCAAGAAGTGTGCCCTTTGAACGGAGAGGTGATGAAAATCGAATACATTTTTTTCCTAAAACTTGAAATTATATTTGAATTTGTTTGCTGATAAAAATGTTTGTAAACAAACCAGTTAATGGCTGTTTTATCTGGTTTTGAATAAAATGTTGTTTTAACGAATCAGAAGTGCTCCAACATTTTATAATATGCTGATTTATTATAGCGAGATAATTTTTTTTTCAAAACAACATTCATTTGAGCTTCCTATAAAAGAAGTTGCTTAAAAGAAAGTGGTATTAGAAAACAATCAATCAGCAAAAATGAAACAGTACCTGACTTCAGTTGTGGTAGTTGTGGCCGTTCTTGGACTCACCAGAAGAGGTATTTTGAAGATTCATCTATTTAATCAAGATCAAGGAAATATTCTCCCATATTAGCGTTGTCATTCCCAATGGAGCAGAGAGGCACGAAAGAAATATGGCCAATCCCGCAGATGAATGGTAGTCTTCGTTGGATGACAGAAGAAGAAGCAAACAAAGAGGCCGACCAGGCTGAAATCGAGAGTACGACGGAAACTTTTGACGAAGTCAAATTTTTCCTATACACTGAGGAAAGTCCAACAAAACCCATCGAAATCATCAACACTGATCTGAAATCCTTGAAAAAATCGAAATTCAACCCAAAAAATCCAACAAGGTAAATCTGAAAAATTGTGTGTGTTTTGATGGAATACGTTATCAAAATTCATTTATGCAATAGAATTATGATCCATGGCTGGAACGGAGGATACTCAGCTGGCTGGTCGATTCGCGAAGCATTGCTGATCAACGGAACCAAAAGACAATACAATTTCATATCAGTCGATTGGAGTGTCTACTCAACATCTTCCCTTTATATTTCTTCGCAAAGAAGTTGCTCGAAAGCTGGAGAGATTGTTGCCAAATTCATCGATTGGCTGCATGACGAGGCGAAGCTGTCATTCGAAACACTGGCAATATATGGACACAGTCTGGGAGCTCACGTTGCAGGTTTCGCCGGGAAGTATGTTAAGCGTGGGAAGGTCCAAACTATTGTTGGGCTCGATCCAGCTATGCCACTGTTTCGTTTCAAGCAGCCAAAAAAACGTCTGGCCGACACCGATGCTGTTTATGTGGAGACCATTCAGACTAATGGTGGAACTTTACTTCGGATTTCAAGGTGGTAATCAGACTTACCAGAGGTGTATTTGTCGTAGCCACAGCCGGTCTGCAAAAAAACCGACGAACTTTGCTTTGTCACCGTATCGACCTAGCTCGGGTTGTTATCAAACCT
>CAKKXW010000002.1:61111503-61125237 GCA_920937365.1 Sphaerophoria rueppellii
GGAAAAAACCTCCGCGACACACCTCCGAATCCCCGCGACCCGCGGGGAAGCGTGGGGGTACCGATGCCGATACGAGATTGACGAGAGACCGTTACAACGGTGACCAGAAGCTATGAACTACAACCGCCGTATCCTGAGGAATTCTTCAATGAACTGTGAGCTAGTCCCTTCGTAGACCGCTAGAGAATGCTAACATCGCATTTTAGATGTTCGAACTTTCCGAGGAGCTAAAATCGACTCGGACCACTACCTCGTCGTAGCCAAGGTAGTGCTACGAATATCCCGACAACGTCCAAAACAAGGAAATGCTTCAACAAAAATCGACGTCGGATGGCTACAATCGTAAGAGATCGCCAGATGCTTCCCTGATCGAGTGTCAAGTAACTTCTTAAGGAGTCCTATGCCGCCAACATCAAGTATCGAAGACCAGTGGCAACATTGCCAGAGAGCAGTTAGAGCATAGCCGTAGCCATGGGGGTGCGAAGGGGCGCCCAGCGCCCCTAAGCCTCCACACAGCGCCTCCAAAAAAGGATTGATTCTCTTTTAAAGGATGAATTAATTCGAAAATTCGCTCAGAAAATTTTAACGATTTCTTTTCAATAAAATACAAATAATGAAATTTCTTAACAAATTAGTGAATTATTTGTTTATCTTTTAAGAAATACTCTCTATGAAGAGCTCTAAAGCGGATAGAAATAACATGGTAACTTTTGTTTTTTTTTTGCGCCTCCTCATTTTATGTTCGCGCCTCCATAGAATCTGGGCTAGCTACAGCACTGAGTTAGAGATGCCGCCTCTAATGTGCTGGGTTTCACACAGCCAGCAAAACCCCTGGTTTGACGAAGAATGCAGGCAGGCCCATGCAGCCAAGCAGGAGGCATACAAAGCGGCGCTGCATAGAAGGACAAGGGCTGCTCATGAGCTCTACGAGCAAAAGAGGAGAGAGGAACGCCGGCTTCTCAAGAGATAGAGCACGAGAAGCGTTAGATCGAGAATGTTGAGAGAGCCAACAGTAGGAATGAAGTTCGGAGGTTTTACCGAAAGGTTAAACAGCTATTTCAAGGTCATCGAGCAAGAACCGATACCTGCAGAGATAAACAAGGGCACATCATAGTAGAATCGCAGTCAATGCTGGGGATTTGGAAAGACCACTTCTGTAGATTGTAGAACGGCGACGACGAACAAAATACCGCCGTCAGACAGGAGCCTTTCATCGGACACGATGATAGCCAACAATTCCGTGAACCCGACCTAGAAGAATTGAAAACAGCAATATCACGGCTGAAATCCAACAAAGCCGCTGGAGCAGATGGACTAGCTGCTGAGTTGTTCAAAGCAACAGGCGACGAGCTAGATAGGAGCATGCACCAAATCATCTGTAAGATATGGTCAGAGGAATGCATGCCCGATGAATGGAACCTCAGCATTGTTTGCCCGATCCTAAAAAAGGGAGATCCTCTAAACTGCGCCAATTGTTGTGTTGGATGAGTGCACAATGCCGCACTAAATTGTACTTTAAGCCTTTAATCCCATAACTTGAAGAATTTGGAGCCCTATATCTTTTGGCTGCTGAGGAAAAACTTTGCCGATTATACCACGGTCAACTCCGCAGACGAATTGAGTTGTTTAAAACCTTCTATTTTATGGCGGTATTTCAGGAAACGTACATTGGCTACAAATATTCGTGTGCAGTTACTTAACGTTGTATCTGCAGCAGAATTTCCTAAG
Source organism: Sphaerophoria rueppellii (assembly GCA_920937365.1). NCBI lineage: Eukaryota > Metazoa > Arthropoda > Insecta > Diptera > Syrphidae > Sphaerophoria > Sphaerophoria rueppellii. The sequence goes on from CAKKXW010000002.1 coordinate 61,113,232, forward strand.
CAATTATTGGACATTGGAAATGGAATAATTGCACTTGGTTCTAAAGGCCGAATTTCACTTCCAAACAATTTTGATTGTAATGCAAATCCAAAGAATGAGTTGATTCAAGATGTCTTTCCAAGTGTAAGCAAAATTCAAAAATCACGTTTAATTGAGTTGACGTGCAAAATAAGCTGATGCAGACAGAAGTCTTTTTAAAATCGATGCAACAATTTATTTTGAACGAGATAAATAAATGCACAATTTTTGGGCCACAAATAGGAATTACAAAATGAAAACGATGAAGAAAATTTTACGACGAGACTGAGGTTCCAGGACTGCCACCACATTTTTTAATCTGAAAGTATGAGCGTCAATTTCCTTGTTTCGCAAAATCAATCAACTTAAACTTTGCAGTAGTACAAGATTAGCCGTAAAGAAGTCAATGGTAAATGTGCTACCAGATATGTCATTTGGTTCTAAACGTCGTCAGTTTCCTGTGCGACTTGCATTCCATGTCAAAATAAATAAGTCGCAAGGTCAACCTTTAAAAATATGTGGTATTGATTTGGAAATTCTTGTTTTTTTCATGATCAACTTTACAGGTTATCCTGTAATTTTTCTGCCATCCTTGGGGATGTAATACTTTGTCATATTCTATAATAATCGTTCTAAAATAAAGTCTGATTTCTTACTTTTTCATCACTTTTTGACGAATTAAAAGAGGCTAATTTGGTGTACCCTTCCCTGACTCATTTCTTACCTGAACAAAACTTTGACTTTATTCTCAGTTTTTTTTTCAAATAATGCGTAAAAAAAATGTTAACCTTATGACCAAAAAAATTACAAAATAAAATCTCATTGATAAGTGAATACAAAAACCCATGAACTAAAAAATTGATATAAAAGAATTGAAAACCAATAGATTATTCCTCAGATTAGCAAGTACAGACACGATATTTCTAGGAATAATGTTCCATTTTTGCAAATCGAATACCGTATTCTTCATCCAGCCAATCCCTAATTTTACGACCGTTGTTTGCCGAAGCCCTGCGAAGCGGGCAAGGATTTTGCTAGTTTAATTATAAATGAATGATATGTATATTTGAAATTCGGTTATAAATATATAATATACATTTAAAAAGTATTTAAAATTAATACATATATTTTATTATTCAATATTGTCTTAGTTACAGTTCATACTCAAAAGATATGATAAGTATACCAAGCAAATGAATAAAGTATTTAATAATTCTTAAATTAATTATAAAGTTTTACAATTCAAAATTTGATATTCTACGATTGGAAAAATGCCATTATTTATAAGGTAATTAATTTTAGTCAAAAGCGAAACGATTTGGTGGTGCTACTGTTCTTCCGAAACGAGTTACATACTCATAGGCGTTGGAGTGAGGCTATTCGAATCACCCGAATGAGGTACGTCTTCATTACCTTTTCCTTTAAAAGCCAAAGATTGTTGCTGACACTTTTCATTTCGAATATAGTCATCATTTTTGATTTAATTTTTTCAGTGTTAATTGACGATCCGTCTAGGAGATGCTCCTTATTACGACGATATTCTGAGCCGTCTTTTGAACTAATTAAATAAGACCGAGGCTCTGGACATTTCTGTAAAACTATACCTGGCTCCTAATTTGAAATTGGAGTTTTCTTGTAATAAATATTTTGACCATCGGTTAAAGTTGGCAATGCTTTAGCATTTTTCTCATAATAATCACGGGTCTTATTTTGCTGGAGTTTAATTTTCTTATTATGCTCATCTAGTTCAACATTGACAGGCTTTAAATTTTCATTTAAAACGGGTAGTTTTGTTCTTAATTGCCTGGACATCAAAAGTTCTGAAGGCGAGTTTATATTTCCCTTTCGAGTTGTCCTATAGTGCAAAAGAGCTACGTATGGATCTGAATTTGTTTCGTGACATTTTTTAAGCAATTTTTCAATGGTCTGAACAGAACGTTCAGCCAGTCCATTGGACCTAGGGAAATATGGACTTGAGGTAACATGGTCAATTCCCCACTTTTCAGAAAATTGTTTGAACTCATCAGAGTTAAAAGGGGGTCCATTGTCACTCCACATAATGGTTGGGATTCCATGACGTGCGAAAATGGATTTGAGATGAGTTATGACGGCATTACTTGAATAACTTTTATTTAATTGTGCAATTTTGATATGTTTTGAAAAGAAATCGACGACCAATAAAAACATACATTTATTGAATTCAAATAAATCCATTCCGATTTTAAACCATGGAATAGACACAACATTATGAAACTGGATAGGTTCTTTTTGATTTTTTGAGCGGTAGCGAATACATACGTCACAGTTTTTTATGACGTTTAAAATATCTTGGTCAATATATGGCCAATAAATTGATTGTTTGGCTAAATTCCTACATCTTTTTATACCCATGTGTCCTTCATGCAGAAGCATTAAAATATTATGGCGCATTTTTGAAGGAATCACTAGACGATTTGACTTGTATAGTAACGAATCTATGACTTCAAATACATTTCAAATATTATAGTATGGCATTAAAAAATTGATTTATTTTTGATTTGTTGTTTGGCCAACCGGCAAAATGATATTGAATGACTTTTGACAATACGTTATCGTTTTTTATTTCTTTTTGTATTTCTTCATACTTTGATTTTGACATTGATAAACGACGAGAAGAAAGGACTAAATTGCAATGAAGACTTATGTCTTCGTCAAATTCCGTCAAGGTTTCGTAGCACGAGACAATGTATCAGCGACATACATGTACTTTCCGGGCTTAAAAATTGCTTTTAAATCATATGCTTAGAGTCTTAGCATAAATCGCTGTAACCGAGCTGGGACTTTGTACAATGCCTTATCGAAAAGCGGAACCAAGGGCTTATGGTCTGTCTCAACTAAGACTGACTTGCTAAATACGAAAGCGTGAAATTTAGTACATCTGAATAAAATTGCGAAAACTATGCTCAAATCGAGAAGGAGATTTGAGCATAGTTTTGTTGAGACGTTGTAAGTGTAGCTGAGGCGTACGCAATGGGATTTCCATCATGAGAAATTACAGCTCCCTCTGCATTTTGCGACGCGTCAACTGAAAGTGTCAATGGTTTATTGACATCAGAGTAAGTAAGGACTGGTGTGTTGAAAATCAACTCTTTTAGTTTTTTAAATTCTTTTTCATGGTCATCGGACCAATGCCATTCTACAAATTTCTTTAAAAGATTACGCAAATTAACATTTTGGGAAGACATTCCCTTGACAAATGTACCTAAATAATTAACCATACCCAGGAAGCGTTGCGTTGTAGCTCCGTCTTGGACTTTGGCCTGGGTATAGCACATATCGCTTCAACTTTGGATGGACTAAATAAATGACCGATAAAAGTTACTTCACTTTGAAAAAATTTTGACTTTGACGGATTAAACTTTAAACTTATATCCCTGGCTCTAAGCAAAACTAACTTCAATACTTTGTCATGTTCTTCTTTGGTTTTAGCATGAATCAAGAAATCATCAATATAAATTTCTAGGTTTGGGATATCACTGAACTGTTTAACCATTTCACAATGAAAAATTTCAGGCGCTGCATTTATACCAAAGGTAGGCGCAAAAAACGACGACGGCCAAAAAGCGTATGAAAAGTGCACAACATTGAAGATTCCTCGTCTAACTTAATCATCCAAAAACCCGAGTTTGCATCTAATACGGAAAAATATTTTGAACCACTTAGTTGAGCTTTAAAATCTTCCACATTCGGAAATTTAAAATGTTTGGCGAAGAATCAAGACACAAACGTAAATTCCCATCGGGTTTTTTTTTAACCAAAACAATGGAGTTAACCCAAGGAGTAGGCTCTTTAACTTCTGTTATGACATTTAGATTTTCTAACCTTTCGAGCTCTTTTTAAAAATCCGACATTAACGCGAATGGAATTTTACGAGGGCTGTCGACTACCGGAATGACATCACATTTAACTTTAAAATGGCACTTTTCTTTCAAACAACCTAAACCTTCAAAGACATCTTAAAAATCTTTTACAAAATTTGGCAAATTATGAATATCTTTTTCATCAGTTTTAGAACACATTGCATTCACATTTAAATTATATTCGTCTTTTTCTTAATTAAATTCATTTCTAGACACGTTTTAAGACCTATAAGACACTTGCAATCAATTTCAACAATTATAAATTTAATTTTATAAACTATATTTTTATAAGTACAATTAAGCATGCAATATCCTAATGAATACATTTTTTCACCACTAAAAGTTAATAAAGTTTGATTACTTGATTTAATAATACTACGAGATAATCCTAGTGTTTGTAGCTGATTGACTGACATGACATTACCTTGAGCTCCCGTGTCAAGTTGACTGGAAATGTTGCAGTTGTTGATCTGCAAAGACACATGCCTCTGGGGCTCATCTTCGTCATCTTGATAACGTTGTTGATTCTGGCACTGATGATGGAGATTATGATGACGTTGACGCTGTTAATTTTCTTTCTGTTGTTGTTGTAGAACGCAAATAAACAATGTTGACAAGACTGAATCTGTATCAGACACATCAGGCGCAAATTCGATGTTGCGGACTTGAAAATATCTTGGACACAATTTCGAAAAATGATTCTTACCTCTACACCTGTAGCAAGTTGGACAAGCTGGACAAGTATATTTGTGAACCTATCCACAATTTTTACTTACCGTTCGATGAAGTGTACTGTGAACTCTGCTGATGGTAATTTTTTCGACCGGTTTGTTGCTGGTTATGACGTGAATAGCGGATTGAGTTTTGAAAATTTGAAGACGACTTTATATGAGACCGTGGTGATGACGACGATGACGTTTTATGTTGTTGACGAGCTGGCTTCGAAAACTGACGATGATTACGATGACTCTGGGCTTCTGATGACGAGTTGTTGTTATGTTTCTGCAAAGCACCGATGAAACCGCTTGTTTGCTGGGCTTGCAATTGTTGAACGTGCTCTTTGTTGAGCTCCATGCTTCTGGATGTTAGGACTGTTTTTTCCAAAGTTATTTTGTCTTCATTGAGAAGCCTTTGTCTTAAGTGACTTAAGTTTTTGAGCGAAGTGACAAATTCATCAATGGATTCGTCTGGACCTTATCGCCTGGAAAAAAATGAATACCTTTCCATTATGATATTCACCTTTGGAAGGAAATAATCATCCAGTTGTTTCACAAGGACATCGTATGTGATTTTGTCTAGATCTTCATTAAAAGAATTGAATATATCCAGTGAATCAGGACCCATGTAATGTAGCAACAATGCTACTTTTCGGCTATCTGGTTGCTCCTCGAGACTAGAAGCACGTGAATAAATTTTGAATAGACTGAGCCAGTGTCTCCATGCGGCTGACAAATTTGTGCTTTTAAGGTTAAGTAGTGACACCGACGATACGGGTGTCGTAGCTGAGACAGAAACCAAATCTTCTGGCTTCTTTGACATAATTTCTTTTTAACTTAATTCGGCTTATACTTATAAATTAACTTTTGACTTTTAATTTTATTTAGGATTTAAGACTTAGTGACACACACCTGACACCATATTGTGTGTTTTAAAGAAAAGGACTTTTAATTATTTTTACTTAATGTAAGACAGTTCTTTATTGAACCATGGTAAGTATAAGACTGACTTAGTATATTTTTAATAGCTATAAGATCGATTGGGATTATGTCTGTTTGTCTGTATATAAATATTAAGTATAAGATAAAGTGTTATACAAAGTTTATACCTTTTATTCTACTTTATACAACAAGGACCTTTAGCAAAATAACGAACGTAAACTGGCTGGTTGACAGAGAACTTCAAACATGATGAAGTACGATGGTTGAATTTACTGCTCGGTTCCAATTGGGATAAAGTTGTTCTGTGAGACCATCCATGCATTTCTTATGTACTGTATTCCATTGAAAGTAAAATAATGTTCAAATTCCTTCGACGAAAATTGTGTACCGTTGTCGCTTACAAAGATTCTTGACAGAGATTTTATAGTGTTACTGGAAGTTGTATTTTTGACTGGGATTGCAAACGGAAATTTAGAAAGTAGGTCTACTTAAATTAACCACATTTGATTCAAATACGGACCGGCAAAATCGATATGGATACGCTCCCATGGTTTTTCTGGATGAGGCCAACTATGAAATTCTTTAGGAGGATTGACTGCATTCGTTTGACAAATTGAGCACATTTTTATGTTGAAATCTATGCTTAAATCGATTTGAGGCCGGCAACAGTAACGGCGTGCAAGGAGCTTTGGTCCGAACAATGCCCCAATGACCATCATGCAGCATTTTAAGCATTTTATCTCGCAATTTTTGAGGAATAACGAGCCGAGTGTAATCAGTTTGTAATAAAATAATTACTTGTTCTGTAGTAAGAGAAAATCTGCGGTTGAAGTAAGGCATTAAATGTGTTTCACCTGCTGGTAGTTTTTCTGGCCATCCATATTCTATGTACTGCCTTATTTTGTATAGAATTGAATCATTTCGGGTTTCTTCAGCCACATCAGTTGCGTTCACAGGAAAATCATTTATTTTGTATACCATTTCATAGGTCATTTCCTGGCAAGATTCATCCAAAGCGTCAAAATCTGTATCTGGGCCCACAGGTAAGTGTGAAAGCGCATCAGCGTTTGTATGTTTGTTGAACGGCTTTTACCGAATTTCATAAGAAAAACTCATTAGAGTTAACCAGTAGACCAGTTGTTAGATATCGTTGAAAGGTTTTTTTTTGGATTGAATAAAGAAATTAACGGCTTGTGGTCGGTATATAAAATAAAACGGCGGTATTATATGTTCTCTATGGTGTCGTGTCTGAATACTTTGGACAGCCGATCGCATTGTACCCAGATAAACCTATCATTGAACTGCTGGCGCCTGTGTCTAACAAAAATTTCACCTCATGGTTATTTATGTTCAATGTCAAAAAAATTTTATTGCCGATAACCTGCACTGAATCATCAACAGAAAATACGTTATCTTCGGATAATTCGTTCACACGATCAGTTCTAACGGCCCATTTTTGTTGATGATTAGAAAAAGAACCAGGATTGCTCCCAAAAGAAAGCCATACCAGAGCTATGTGGCCTCTCTTCCCACACTTATTACAAGTGGCATTTAAAAATGTAGAATTAATTTTCGAATGGTGAATAACACATCCATAACACGATGTTTAATGCTACTCTTGTGCTGCTGTTGCTGATGTTTCCGACTTTTTTACTGTTGCTTCGCGATTTACTTCGCCCTCTCGATCGATATTTTTGGGTATTAAACTTCGATGAATAAGATAAGTAATTAATTTCAACCGTTGGATCAATTCGTTCGCTTCTTATTAATTGAATAGACTCTTGCGTAGTCTCATAGGCTTCTGCAATCGTCTTCACCTCATCCAAAGTTAGATTAGTTTTTTTGTGAAGCCGCTGTACATACTGCATCGCGCGGCGTATGGATAATAATTGAATCTCGAATCATCTCATCGATATACTCTTTTTTTAAATTTTCTGTGACACAGGAAAACTGGCAATTTCTTGCAAGACCTCGTAGCTCCGCAATCCATTCGGAGTATGATTGGTCTTTTTGCATTCGACATTTAAAGAAATTATACCTTGACGTACATACATGCACTTTTGATTTAAAATAATTCGATAGCTTTTCAATTAATTTTTCAAAAACTTCTGATGCCAAATAAGAAGAACCGTATAATTTACCCAATAGCTCAAAAGTTTCAGATCCAATCCATGATAGGCATGAAACACCGTAAGCTGTGAAATGCTGTTCAACCTGCTGTTCGCATATAACCCACTCCCTCTCCCTCTACTATCAGAACGTAAGAGGACTTACTACTTCTTTTTATAAGAATTCTCAGGCATTTCCACATGATGTTTTAGTTCTCTCTGAAACCTGGCTCAACGCCACAATATTGGACACAGAGCTCTTTAATAAAGAGTTCTCAGTTTTTCGGAAAGACTGTCATGAGGATGCTATGAACTTAGTTGACGGGGGAGTCCTCATCGCTGTAAGAAATAGTCTCTCATCTTCCCTTGATGTTTTCCCATTTACAGTAAATATGGAACTCATCTGTGTTAAGATAACCTTGCGGCAAAAATCAATATTTGTACTCAATGTATATATTCTTCCTAAAAGTCCAATGTCTGTGTTCACTGAACTTTCCTTAATCTTAGACTTTGTTTTCAGTGTTGCTGATCTTGACAGCTGTATTGTTTTGCTAGGAGATTTCAATCTTCTTCTTATTGATTGGGTTCCCTCTGAAGACGATTCCTATTTTGAAGCTACTACAGTTTCTTCTCAACTGGAGCTTCAATTGTTGGATAACAATTTTCCCTTCCGATTTACAGCGAGTAAGCTGTATCAAAAATAAAATGAATCGAATACTTGACCTAGTATTCTCATCTGACGCAGTGAATACAGCAGTTGTAGAATCTACATCTGCTTCATCAACAATAGATAATTACCACCCCCCCTTAGATATTTTTCTTGACTTGAGCGGTCATTTACTTGAAAATAGTAATCCCCATGATTGCTCATACCAATTTGACTTCCGAAAAGTTGACTTCTTGCAGCTTTCAAATAGCTTGCTTAGTTCCGGTTTCCAAGAATTACCGTCCAGCAACGATATTGACGCAATTATTGCAAATTTCTATTCTTTGCTTATGAGTTGCATTGAAGAGGCAGTTCCTAAGAATCAACCCACTCCTACACTTTCAGTCATCCTTGGTATAATAAAGAGCTAAAAACACTTCGTAATAAGAGAAATAAGGCCTGGAAAAAATACCTCAAATCCATGACCTTAGAAAACCAAGTAGTTTATATTTCATTTTTTGAAGAATTTAAGAAACTGTCTTATGAACTTTATAGTGAGTATTTACTTACTGTAGGATGCTCTCTGACGTCTGACCCGAAAAGTTTATGGAAACACGTTAATTCGAAGAAGAAATGTGATGTTTATCCAATGAACTTTACTAGCAATAATGTAACCCTCAACTTAACTTCTGAAATTTGTGAAGAATTTGCAAATAATTTCAGCCAATCTTTTATCGATTTCCCCGCCGTTGTGGATAAAGGTTTTTTTTTTCAGTTTTTACGTGGGGTTCCACAAGTATTGTTAAACAACATCTCAGTAGAGACTGATGACAATATAAACATTCTTTCTCTTCTGAAATATGATTTTTCGAGTGGTTCAGATGGTATTCAACCTCTTTTTTTTTTTTAAAAAAGTGTAAGTCTATCTTAGCATCTCCCCTCCGTTATAAAATTCAAACTAAATGCATATGGCTTCCCCCCATTTTTCATCACTTGGATATCTTCTTATCTCGAGAATAGTTCTTGCCAAATAAAATTCAGGCATTCTATCTCTAAGTCATTTTTTGCTTATTCGGGATTTTCTCAGGGTAGCCATCTAGGACCTCTACTTTTTAATTAAGCTATAAATGATGTCCCGTTATGTGCACGTAATAGCGAAATCCTCATCTTCGCAGATGATATGAAGATTTACAAAAACATCTGTTCTAGTAATGAACACATTCTGCTACAGGATGACATTAATAGTTTTGCATTGTGGTGTGAACAAAATTCGCGCGAATTTTTTTATTTTCACACCCCAAATTGATTCTCTTTTGGGCAAAATTTTTTCCGCTCACTTCGCATTCTTGCGCTTATAGGATGCCCTACTCCCACCGAACTTTGACATCCCATTATGCAGAAGAACGTTTTATTTTTTCAAAGTTAAATAGATTACTTTTACCAACTAAAAGGGTCGATAAAAGAAAAGTATAGACATTTTTTGTTTGAATATCAAAAAGAAAAAAAATTAATATTCAACGAGCAGTTAAAACAGCAATAAAATAAAAAATTAATATTGTGCCTCTCTTGCAAGCATATTGTGACAAAGAAAGCGAAATATTTTGTCTGAATTCTATTTCGTATCATAATAGGTTCATAAATTATTCTTTTTTTAGTCTAGTTCAAAAAAGAAAAAAAATTTATTAATTTTTCCCATATCTATTAAAATTTGTTTTCTAAGAACTTATGGCTCTTTTTTGGCTGACTTTTGACTCACTTACGTGGGTTATAAGTTCATAATCGATTTATGAAGTTTTGACCCACCAAAGTGGGTCAAAAGTCCTTAACGGACTTATGACCTACGGACTTATGACACTGCGCCATATGCGATGCCTCTGATCGATGTTGAATCGCTGGACTCCGATTTCTCCGAAAAAGCATTGAATTTAGCTTTACATAGAGCCAAAAACAACAAAGCAGCAGTAATAGATAGAATACCTGTTGAATTCTTCAAGTTTGGTTCGACTGCCTACCTATCTGCACTTTTGAAATGCTACAATACCATCTTCCAGACCATGGCCGTGCCCTCAACTTTCTTATCCTCTGTTATCTTCCCACAGTTTACAAGCATGCTCTTTTCCAGGCTTTCAAATTGGGTTGCTGGTAAGCATAAACTTAGTGAGCTTCAAGCCGGTTTTAGATCTGCTTACTAGACAATAGACCAAGTATTTCTGCTCTCAAATATCGCGGAATTACATCTTCAGCATGGTAAAAAACTATACGCTTTCTTTATCGATTTTAAGACGGCATTTGATAGTATAGGCAGAGAGGCTATCTTTTATAAACTATCAAACATCGGTGTAACTGCCAAAATAATTAGTATTTTAAGAGCTCTCTACGCTAAGGACTGTATATTGATATGGGACGGAGACAGTCTGTCAGATAACTTTAGTTCCCAATAGGAACTCTCCTGTTCACTCTATTTATTGATGATTTGGTGGACCATAGTAGAGGTGGAGTGGAGATCGCGGACGAAACGATACCGGGCCTACTATGCGGTGATGACATTGTGCTTTTTGCAGAATCGCCTGTTACTTGTTTATTTCATCTTTATTGATTTTAGTAGTGTCCGTAGCTTAGTGATTAGGTGCGCTATTAGCGTTGGAGTCCTATTCGTGCCCATAGTTTTTGTTTCATTTTTTGACTGGCACTGCCTCTTGCGAAGAACTGACAAAACTTCGAATAATATCAATCTGTCATGAAAAAGTACATCTCAACTTTGCCGTTCGGAATCGGTGTTAAATTGTAGGTCCCCTCGATTCTTCACACGCACCCAAAAAATTGTTGATGAGAGTAAGCCACTTAGGCCTTGGCTCATCAAGAGCTGTCGCGCCTATCTATTTATTTATGAACAAGCAAGAATCACATCCCTAAATATGGCAGACAAATATACAGGATACCCTGTATAGTTGACCATGAGGAAAATCAAGAATTTCTAAATCAGTGCCACATATTTTTAACGATTGACCTTGCATCTTATTTATTTTTACAGGGAATGCAATTCTTACAGGAAACTGAAGACGTATAGAATCAAATAACATGTCTGGTAGCCCACAAAATAGTACTTCTATTAGATTTGCCATTGACTTCTTCACGGCTAGTCTTGTATTTCTGCTAAGTTTAAGTTGATTGATATCCCGAAGCAAACAAATTGACGCTCATACTTTCAGAGTTAAGAAATTTGTCGGCGTTCCTGTTGAAAAAAAAACTACGTTTCGTCGAAAAAATACTATACATCGTTTTCATATAAAGTTGTACAAACGATTTGTGGCCAAAAAATTGTGCATTTATTTATCTCGTTCAAAATATTATGTCGCATCGATTTCAATAATATTTAATAATCTATACTAATATATAAAGTAAGACTTTTGTTTGTTTGTCGGTTGTATGTTTGTAGTCGATAAACCACCAAACAAACAAAAGTCATACCTGATAAATGTAGAAGAAATCTTCTGCGATGCACTGAATGTGCAGTAGGATACTCTGAAAGAAAAAGAAATAATTAATAAAAGGAAAAACATTCATTTCAATCTACTTACTCGAAAATTAGGTTTGGATTTTCTAAAAACACTGACAGGACAGCCGACATCAATTTTTTGAAACGTCTTTCTATTTTCATTTAATTTCATTTCGTTTCC
>CAKKXW010000002.1:61145485-61161220 GCA_920937365.1 Sphaerophoria rueppellii
GCTTCTTTGACATAATTTCTTTTTAACTTAATTCGGCTTATACTTATAAATTAACTTTTGACTTTTAATTTTATTTAGGATTTAAGACTTAGTGACACACACCTGACACCATATTGTGTGTTTTAAAGAAAAGGACTTTTAATTATTTTTACTTAATGTAAGACAGTTCTTTATTGAACCATGGTAAGTATAAGACTGACTTAGTATATTTTTAATAGCTATAAGATCGATTGGGATTATGTCTGTTTGTCTGTATATAAATGTAAAGTATAAGATAAAGTGTTATACAAAGTTTATACCTTTTAGTTCTACTTTATACAACAAGGACCTTTAGCAAAATAACCAACGTAAACTGGCTGGTTGACAGAGAACTTCAAACATGATGAAGTACGATGGTTGAATTTACTGCTCGGTGCCAATTGGGATAAATTTGTTCTGTGAGACCATCCATGCATTTCTTATGTGCTGTATTCCATTGAAAGTACAATAATGTTCAAATTCCTTCGACGAAAATTGTGTACCGTTGTCGCTTACAAAGATTCTTGACAGAGATTTTATAGTGTTACTGGAAGTTGCATTTTTGAGTGGGATTGCAAACGGAAATTTAGAAAGTAGGTCTACTTAAATTAACCACATTTGATTCAAATATGGACCGGCAAAATCGATATGGATACGCTCCCATGGTTTTTCTGGATGAGACCAACTATGAAATTCTTTAGGAGGATCGACTGCATTCGTTTGACAAATTGAGCACATTTTTATGTTGAAATCTTTGCTTAAATCGATTTGAGGCTGCCAACAGTAACGGCGTGCAAGTAGCTTGGTCCGAACAATGCCCCAATGGCACTTCATGCAGCATTTTAAGAATTTTATCTCGCAATTTTTGAGGAATCACGAGCCGAGTGTAATCAGTTTGTAATAAAATAATTACTTGTTCTGTAGTAAGAGAAAATCTGCGGTTGAAGTAAGGCATTAAATGTTTTTCACCTGCTGGTAGTTTTTCTGGCCATCCATATTCTATGTACTGCCTTATTTTGTATAGAATTGAATCATTTCGGGTTTCTTCAGCCACATCAGTTGCGTTCACAGGAAAATAATTTATTTTGCATACCATATTCCTGGCAAGATTCATCCAAAGCGTCAAAATCTGTATCTGGGCCCACAGGTAAGCGTGATAGCTCATCAGCGTTAGTGTGTTTGTTGAACGGCTTTTACCGAATTTCATAAGAAAAACTCATTAGAGTTAACGCCCAACGTGTTAAACGACCAGTTGTTATCGTTGAAAGTTTTTTTTTGGATTGAACAAAGAAATTAACGGCTTGTGGTCGATATAAAATAAAACGGCCGTATTATATATTCTCTATGGTGTCGTGTCTGAATACTTTGGACAGCCGATCGCATTGTACCTAGATAAACCTATCATTGAATTGCTGGCGCCTGTGTCTAACAAAAATTTCACCTCATGGTTATTTATGTTCAATGTCAAAAAAATTTTATTGCCGATAACCTGCATTGAATCATCAACAGAAAATACGTTATCTTCGGATAATTCGTTCACACGATCATTTTTAAGGGCCCATTTTTGTTGATGATTAGAAAAAGAACCAGGATTGCTCCCAAAAGAAAGCCATACCGGAGCTATATGGCCTCTCTTCCCACACTTATTACAAGTGGCAATTAAAAATTTACAATTAATTTTCGAATGGTGAATAACACATCCATAACACGATTTTTGTTTAATGCTACTCTTGTGCTGCTGTTGCTGATGTTGCCGACTTTTTTACTGTTGCTTCGCGATTTACTCCGCCCTCTCGATCGATATTTTTGGGTATTAAAATTCGATGAATAAGATAACTAATTAATTTCAACCGTTGGATCAATTCGTTAGCTTTTTACTAATTGGATAGACTCTTGCGTAGTCTCATAGGCTTCTGCAATCGTCTTAACCTCATCCAAAGTTAGATTAGTTTTTTGTGAAGCCGCTGTACATACTGCATTGCGCGGCGTATGGATAATAATTGAATCTTGAATTATCTCATCGATATACTCTTTTTTAAAATTTTCTGTGACACAGGAAAACTGACAATTTCTTGCAAGACTTCGTAGCTCCGCAATCCATTCGGAGTATGATTGGTCTTTTTGCATTCGACATTTAAAGAAGTTATACCTTGACGTACATACATGCACTTTTGATTAAAAATAATTCGAGAGGTTTTCAATTAATTTTTCAAAAACTTCTGATGCCAAATAAGAAGAACTGTATAATTTACCCAATAGCTCATAAGTTTCAGATCCAATCCATGATAGGAAATAAGCGCGCTTTTTCTTTGGGCATGAAACACCGTAAGCTGTGAAATGCTGTTCATCCTGCTGTTCGCATATAACCCACTCCCTCTCCCTCTACCTATCAGAACGTAAGAGGACTTACTACTTCTATTTATAAGAATTCTCAGGCATTTCCACATGATGCTTTAGTTCTCTCTGAAACCTGGCTCAACGCCACAATATTGGACACAGAGCTCTTTGATAAAGAGTTCTCAGTTTTTCGGAAAGACCGTCATGAGGATGCTATGAACTTAGTTGGCGGGGGAGTCCTCATCGCTGTAAGAAATAGTCTCTCATCTTCCCTTGTTGTTTTCCCATTTACAGTAAATATGGAACTCATCTGTGTTGAGATAACCTTGCGGCAAAAATCAATATTTGTATTAAATGTATATATTCCTCCTAAAAGTCCAATGTCTGTGTTCACTGAACTTTCCTTATTCTTACACTTTGTTTTCAGTATTGCTGATCTTGACAGCTGTATTATTTTGCTAGGAGATTTCAATCTTCCTCTTATTGATTGGGTTCCCTCTGAAGACGATTCCTATTTTGAAGCCACTACAGTTTCTTCTCAACTGGAGCTTCAATTGTTGGATAACATTTTTTCTTCCGATTTACAGCAAGTAAGCTGTATCAAAAATAAAATGAATCGAATACTTGACCTAGTATTCTCATCTGACGCAGTGAATACTGCAGTTGTAGAATCTACATCTGCTTTATCAACAATAGATAATTACCACCCTCCCTTAGATATTTTTCTTGACTTGAGCGGTCATTTACTTGAAAATAGTAAACACCATGATTGCTTATACCAATTTGACTTCCGAAAAGCTGACTTCTTGCAGCTTAATTCCGGTTTCCAAGAATTACCGTCCAGCAACGATAATTTCTATTCTTTGCTTATGAGTTGCATTGAAGAGGCAGTTCCTAAGAAGAAATCAACCCACTCCTACACTTTCAGTCATCCTTGGTATAATAAAGAGCTAAAAACACTTCGTAATAAGGGAAATAAGGCCTGGAAAAAATACCTCAAATCCATGACCTTAGAAAACCAAGTATATAAATATAAACATTTCATTTTTTGAAGAATTTAAGAAACTGTCTTATGAACTTTATAGTGAGTATTTACTTACTGTAGGATGCTCTCTGACGTCTGACTCGAAAAGTTTATGGAAAAACATTAATTCGAAGAAGAAATGTGATGTTTATCCAATGAACTTTACTAGCAATAATGTAACCCTCAACTTAACTTCTGAAATTTGTGAAGAATTTGCAAATAATTTCAGCCAATCTTTTATCGATTCCCCCGCCGTTGTGGATAAAGATTTTTTTCAGTATTTACGTGGCTGTCCACAAGTATTATTAAACAACATCTCAGTAGAGACTGATGACATTATAAACATTCTTTCTCTTCTGAAAGATGATTTTTCGAGTGGTCCAGATGGTATTCCACCTGTTGTTTTAAAAAAGTGTAAGTCTATCTTAGCACCTCCCCTCCGTTATAAAATTCAAACTAAATGCATATGGCTTTCCCCCCATTTTCCATCACTTGGATATCCTCTTATCTCGAGAATAGTTCTTGCCAAATAAAATTCAGGCATTCTATCTCTAAGTCATTTTTCGCTAATTCGGGAGTTCCTCAGGGTAGCCATCTAGGACCTCTACTTTTTAATTTAGCTATAAATGATGCCCCGTTATGTGCACGTAATAGCGAAATCCTCATCTTCGCAGATGATATGAAGATTTACAAAAACATCTGTTCTAGTAATGACCACATTCTTCTACAGGATGACATTAATAGTTTTGCATTGTGGTGAGAGAAAAATAGTTTAAACCTAAGTCCAATAAAATGTCAAACAATGACTTTTTCAAGGAAGCGTGCACCGTCTTCATATGACTACGCTATCTCACAGAACATTCTAACCCGTGTAACTTCTGTAAGAGATCTTGGAGTTTTCTTTAACCCTAAATTAGATTTTTCTGTGCACATTAACAACATCGTGAATAAAGCGTAAAGGAGTTCCGCGATCCAAATATAACCCGCGCTTTATATTATTGCTATGTTCGTCCTCACTTAGAATACGCTTCCCAAGTTTGGTCACCTCATTACAATATTCATATTGAGAGGCTAGAATCTGTTCAACGAAATTTTACTCGTTGTGCCTTGAAAGGTATTCTATGGACTGATCCTTTGAATATCCCCTCTTATGAAAACCGTTTGCTAACTCTCCAAATGGAAACATTTTCAAGTAGACGAAATAACAATGACATGGTATTCTTCCATCAAGTTTTTACTGGTGTAACAGATGCACCGGAATTACTTGGAGCTATATCTTTCAACCATCGGGGTGGCGGTTATAATTTTCGTAGGAAGCACTTGGTACATGAACCAAAACATCGTACCAACTATGGTTTCTATGGGCCCTTGACACGTATGAGTAGGCTTTCAAACTGCAACTCAGACTTATTTGATTTAAATATAAGTAAGAATAAATTAAAGTCTTTGCTCAAGACCAGTGTTATACACTTTTAAATGTTTCTCTGTTTACTTAATGTTTGTAATTATTAGTTATGTATTAATCTTGTTTTGTTAACGGTCTTGTTTTTGTTTCATCCATGTGAGTGTTTGTTATGTAATGTTTGCTTACTAACAACTAACACTGCACTAAGTGATGAACCGGTGGTATAACATAGTCTACTATTTTGGCAAACCATTGGTCGTAAGACTGTGCTTGCTATAGGCTCTCTTCGACCAATTCTGATAGTGTTAAAAAAAAAAAAAAACATTTTTCTTGGTCAAAAGCATTAAATGGTGGAAAGTGATTATTGCTTTCAACATAACTCATATTTGGCTCAGATTTAATATTAATTTGGTTGACCAATTTTGTCAAAAAAACATTTTGGCTCGTTACTAACGAATTAAGTATTCTAGCTAATTCTTCACTCATTTCAGTTTAATGATTAATTAACATCTAATTCATGCAATTTATACCATGTGGTATATATTTATATATAAATGTCTTTATAAGTTCATGCAAAATTAACAAAATTACACTACTAGCACATGCGTTGGGAAGGTATTTAAAATTTTTGTCGCCAATTGTTGTGTTTCCAAAATAAAAGGCATTCAATTTAAAAAAGGCTTTATTTAGTAAAACAATTCAAATAAATAATAGTATAATAATTTCAATTTCAATTTCAAATTTCTTTATTCTTATTAACAAGAAACAACATGGTAATTCTTAATAGCATGACACTGCCTCTTGCGAAGAACTGACAAAATTTCCAAGAGTATCATCTGTCATGAAAAAGTGCTTCTCAACTTTGCCGTTCGGAATCGGCGTTAAATTGTAGGTCCCCTCAATTCTTCACACGCACCCAGAGAATTGTTGATGAGAGTAAGCCACTTAGGCCTTATCTCTTCAAGAGCTGTTGCGCCACTCTATTTATTTTCTATTTTTGACCGAAACTGCTGTACCGCGTGGTTTTAAGAGTTGGCGAACCAAGTTGTCAAGCCGAATTAAAGATCTGACTTTGCAAACCGAGTTGAATCTGTAAGTGGTATTGCTCAGAACCGATTTTTATCTCAACATAAGTAGTAGTATAAGTGCGGTGCGAGGTCATAAGCTGTCTTCCTTAACAACCACGTATTAGCATTATAAGCCGCTTCATCAAATCACAACGTCCTTTGTACTCTCGTGCCCCTAGGCACATGCAATACTTTGCCTTAAGGATAATACGCCACTGGCTGAACTCACAAAAATTATTTAAAAATAAAAGCATGTAGGTAATTAAAAATTCATACATAAAAATTTAAATTTATATATGTAACTCAAAACCTTATTTTATCTGAAAATAAACTGAATAATTCTTCTTTTAACATTGACATTAAGAAAAAAGGTTTTCCCTACACGTTTTAAGCCTTGCACCTTCACTTTTTGTGGAAAGTTAATTGCCATCCAGCATGCACCAGCCTACACTAAAAAAAAAACCCAATATATAAAAATAATTTGAATTTATTAAAAAAATTAAAATTTGGAAATGGAAATGCCAAACAATTTCAAACCGTATTCTTGATTAATTTTTTTTTTTTTTGAAAATCGTTGAAGCCGTTTTTTTTTTATAAATAAATTTTGTATACATAAAACTTTTCAAAAATGTCTTAAAATTAATTTGGGTATGCAGTTTTCAAGACCATGTAAATAAACGTATTATACTTCAATTCGAAGTCTTAAAATTGATCCGTTTTTGAGATACATAATTTGGAAAGAAAAATAAAAATATTTTTTAAAAATCCAAATAAAAATTGAAATTTTTTGAATAAGTACCAAACATTATTTGAACATTATATACATATTTTCAAAAAAAAAACTTACGCTGATTGAACTTTCATTTTTCGAGAAAATCTAATAACAAAAAACGGTTCTATGGGAGGAACCGTTTTGGAGCAATACAAACAAATTTTTTTTACATAAAATACATGAATATTTAAAAAATAAAACTCGAGGAAGTTTAAAAAAATCGTAGGAGCCGTTTTGGAGAAAATGGAAAGTTTTTGTTTTTTGCCAAAAAAATCTAATGGTGGCTGTAGTATTGTTACTTTGTATTAATTTGAGATATAATTATAGTTTTCAAAAAGTCGACACTGAATAAATATTCAGTAGAAATTAAAAATAAAAAAGGATTCTATGTGTAGCAATCAACCGATACTGGTCTTTTATTACCGATACTACAGTGGCTACACTAAATTTTGATCTTAAAACAAAAATAAAAAAAACTGGGATATGAATTTTTGCTCAAACCTCTAATTTTCAAATTTGAAGTCAATCGGACCAGAAGTTAAGGCTGTAGATGCCTGCAAACTTCCAGACAGACAGATAGACGGAATCGCCAGACCCACTTTTTTCGACTTCTCAATCATCGTAATGTCATATCTCAATCTCATCATCATTTTTTTTACGAATTCAAAACTTGCCATATATTCTATGTGTCGCAAGTAAAAAGTAGTGTAAATGGCACATCTAATTAATACATTGTTTGTGTGGGTGTACAATTTAAGGTTTATTACAATTAAACATTTTTTATCTCTATATATATAAAAATGGATGTGTGTTTGTTTGTATGTCTCTTATAGACTCCGAAATGGTCCAACAGATGTTTGTGAAATTTTCATGGTTGATATTGTTGTATTCAGTGATGATTTCTGTGAAAAAAAAATGGAAAAACCTCATGGGAGAGTGGAAAAACTGGAAAAACCAAACAAAAGTCGGAAATTAGATATTTTTGGTTGGAATTTTTTGGTTCAAAATGGGTTTTAGAATGGAAAAATAGAAAGTTCTTGATGAAAAACTCGGAAAACCCATTGGTTTTCAAATGGAAAATTGCATGAAATTGTGGATGCATTGGTTTTCAAGTGGAAAACTGGAAAATTTTAAAATGGGTTTTCGAATGAAACTTGGAAAACTCATTGGTTTTCAAATGGAAAATTGCATGAAATTGTGGATGCATTGGTTTTCAAGTGGAAAACTGGAAAATTTCAAATGGAAAACTGGAAAATTTTAAAATGGGGTTTCAAATGAAACTTGGAAAACTCATTGGTTTTCAAAGGGAAAATTGCATGAAATTGTGGATGCATTGGTTTTCAAGTGGAAAACTGGAAAATTTCGAATGGAAAACTGGAAAATTTCAAAATTGGTTTTCGAATGAAACTCGGAAAACTCATTGGTTTTCAAAGGGAAACTGGAAAATTTGTGATGGGGAACTGGTAAGCAAGAAAAAGTAAAAAAAAAATGGAAAAT
The DNA here is from genome assembly GCA_920937365.1 of Sphaerophoria rueppellii. NCBI lineage: Eukaryota > Metazoa > Arthropoda > Insecta > Diptera > Syrphidae > Sphaerophoria > Sphaerophoria rueppellii. Next base: position 61,153,606 of record CAKKXW010000002.1, read on the forward strand.
TGGAAAAATTGAAATGCAAAAAAAAATTGGTTGCGCGTTGCGGGTAATGAGAAGTGGGTTTCTGGCTAATGGTGTAACGGTAAGCGTGTAGAAATAATTGGTAGCGTAACAGAGTAGTTTCGTAACGGGGCAGCGGATATGGGTAGACGTACGGGTTGGGTAGAGTGGTAGAGGGTTATCCTTATCGATTATCGATTGAGGCAGTACGAAGTCTGCAGGGTCAGCTATTAAACAATATTATTCATCAACAGAATTCAATACAAACATAAACAGAATTAAAGAAACACTCCAGAGGCAAGGTTAGCTAATTATAAGTCAAAAATAATTACCATTTCGATAGCATGGTGATCCAAATCAAAAAGTGACATTTTTATTTTTTCAAACAAACATTTATATTTCTCACTAGCTGACCCTGCAGACTTCGTACTGCCTCAATCGATAATCGGTAAGGATAACCCTCTACCACTCTACCCAACCCACTACCTCCTTGTGCTACCCAGTATGTCTACCCATATCTGCTACTCCGTTACGGCACTACTCTGTTACGCTACCAATTATTTCTACACGCTTACCGTTACACCATTAGCCAGAAACCCACTTCTCATTACCCGCAACGCGCAACCAATTTTTTGTTTGCATTTCAATTTTTCCATTTTTCCATATTTTTTTTTTTACTTTTTCTTGCTTACCAGTTCCCCATCACAAATTTTCCAATTTCCCTTTGAAAACCAGTGAGTTTTCCAAGTTCCTTTCTAAAACCCATTTTTAAATTTTCCAGTTTTCCATTTGAAATTTTCCAGTTTTCCACTTGAAAACCAATGCATCCACAATTTCATGCAATTTTCCCTTTGAAAACCAATGAGTTTTCCAAGTTTCATTCGAAAACCCATTTTAAAATTTTCCAGTTTTCCACTTGAAAACCAATGCATCCACAATTTCATGCAATTTTCCATTTGAAAACCAATGGGTTTTCCGAGTTTTTCATCAAGAACTTTCTATTTTTCCATTCTAAAACCCATTTTGAACAGAATATTCCAACAAAAAAAATCTAATTTCCGACTTTTGTTTGGTTTTTCCAGTTTTTCCACTCTACCATGAGGTTTTTCCATTTTTTTTTCACAGAAATCATCACTGAATACAACAGTATCAACCATGAAAATTTCACAAACATCTGTTGGGCCATTTCGGAGTCTATAAGAGACATACAAACAAACACACATCCATTTTTATATATATAGAGAAGAGATATTGCGAATGTTAACCGGTAGTGTATTAAACAGATTACATGAAATAATTGGGTAAGAGTTTCTGTAACTAGTGGTGCGAAAAAAGGGAATATTGACCAAGTAAGCAGAGTTGCTGCGAAGATTTCAAAGGTCTGAAATCGGACTTTGCAAATAACGTGACCTTTTACAAAACACTTTAAGGACTTTAAAATAAATTAAATGACGAACAGGAAGGACTTGCAGATATCTAAATAATTGCATTGAGTAAGCTAGTCGATGCGTTTTGCAAACATTTCGAATCGATTTCTGTAAGACAGTTTGTTATGATTCACATATGCTCTACCCAGCAGCAATGCCATATTCTAATTTTGAATGGAAAATTCCATAGTAGACCATTTTCAATATTTCCAAGGTGGCAGTGATTCCTCAAATGATAAAAATTCCGATTAGCTGAAAGCAGATAGTTCTTTAAAAGCGATATGTGTTTGGTCCAACTTAAATTTTGGTCAAAAGTAAAAGTAATACCAAGTTATTTGAAGTCTTCTACACTTTCGATTATAAAGCAGTTTTTATTGCAAAGTTGATAATTAGTAGGTAGGGTACATTCATGTGAATGAAAAACTATAGGAATATCAGGCGATATTTTACGAAAGACTAAAATACATAAGCTTAGTTTTATTGCTGACTATAAGCGCATGCTTCGCAAACCAGCATTTAAGCAGATGAACATCATGATTTATTTCACACATTTGATTTAAGGGACTAGATGAACAGTAAGCAATTCCTAGGTCATCTGCAAAGGCTTTGATTCTACCAATTATTGGAAGCGAAAAAAGAGAATTTGTGTATATTAGAAATAAAACTGGAGCAAGTATTGAACCTTGAACTACTCCAAAGTGACTAGTTTTAGTCACTGAAGCTGTTTTGAATTTTCGCTAACTGCATTCTATTTTTAAGATAAGACTCAAACCACATAAGGTAAACCCACGAAAGCCAGCCATATCAAGATTGTCTAGCAAGATTTTATTGTTAACATAACAAATGCCTTAGTTAAAAATAAATAAATAGAGTGGCGCGACATCTCTTGAAGAGCCAAGGCAAGTGGCTTATTCTCATCAACAATTCTCCAGGTGCGTATGAAGAATTGAGGGGACATACAATTTAACGCCGAACGGCAAAGTTGAGAAGCACTTTTTCATGACAGATGATACTCTTGGAAGTTTTGTCAGTTCTTCGCAAGAGGCAGTGTCCGTGAAAGATGAAATAAAAACTATGGGCACGAGTAGGACTCGAACCCACGACGTTCGGCTTAGCAGCCAACGCACCTTTTTTTTTATAATTCATTTTTATTTATTCATTTGTGAAACTAGCCTAATTAATTCTACTTATATATAACTTACTGGCCCTAGTCGGGCGCTCTAAGCAATTCAGTGTTCTTAAAATTAATGCCTTTCGGCCTACAAACTAAGTTGGTTTCTTTTTATTTCAATTTGTTTTTTTTTATTATTAGAAAATTTAAAAAACTAATGCCAATGTCTTTTTTAAGGGGTTTTACTTACATGCTAGGGTCCTTAAACTAAAACTTAAAATTACCTATTCTACCTACAAACTACTTAAAACTAGAACAACCACACAGCCAACGCATCTAACCACTAAGCTACGGACACTACTAAATGCCTTAGTTATGCCCACAAAAAGTCCAGTACAGTGATTTTTGCGATCTAAGCAATTTTGCAAAATACAAAAAAAATAATCTAGAAGAGCATCTTCCGTAGATCGTCCAGTTCTAAAACCGAATTGCATCGGACTAAACAAATTGATTCTATTAAGATAAGCAAGCATTCTAGTTTTAATAAGTTTTTTTCGAAAACCTTGGAAATTGAAGACAGCAAGTAAATTGGTCTATAGTTAGATTCATCTTCTTTGTTTCCTTTCTTGAAAAGGTGAATAACTATACCAACCTTAAGTTCATCAGGAAATATACCTGTATTAATGTTCAGGTTGAAAATATGTGAGAGTATATCAACTAGGTTCAATCCGATTCGTTTTAAAGCTATATTTGATAAATTACCTCTGCCATGCGAAAATGGGTTATTTAGAGAAATAATAGTTTTTAAAACATCAAGTCCCGTTATTGGATCAAAGATACTATAACTATTGCTTTGCGAAATTTGATTTTCAGAAAAGTTACTCACGACGCACGTTAGAACTCTGAGAGAAAGGATTCTGTCCGACCGTTCGCGACTTCTATCGGATTTGAAATCTTTTTATTACCTTTACTTAGCACAATAGAACTTCTATTATTCGAACTGTTACGGTTTAAAATACTATTAATTACTTGTTACTCTTTTTTTACATTACCTTTCGCTGTGCTTATTTTTGAACGATAGTAATTAATAATTATGCTTAGCGTCTTTTGTTTCTTTATTTATATTTTTACACAATCTCTTGTACCGTACTTTTAAATTTGAGTTGGATTGATGTTTGATGCATTTTTTCCATAATTTATTTTTAATTTTTTTTAATGAGAGATTTTTGTATATATAATAATCATGAAAATTTGTCTATATAAAATGACAATGTAATAAGAGCGTGCACATGCGATGAGAGATTATAATGAACTGATCACAAACTGGACTATCGAGTTTTCGGATGATGTTTTGATCCAGTTAGAGGAGAGTGTTTCATTACAGTTAGAAGTTAGGGTACCCGTTGCGGTTTATGGTACATTCTCATCAGTAAGCGTATGCCAAAATTGCAAATACCAATAAATGAACTATATAAGTTAAGAGAGTAGATCAAAGATCAAACCCAAGAAAATAAATCTCATTACACTAACAAGTTGGTACAATAAGGTTTTCTTGTTAATATATTGTAATATGTATACACTTTCTATTCCTACCTCTCTATATCTCTATATGTCAATCTATACACACTTTGTAACTCCGCCTCTTTATATCTCTATACTTAAATGTGTAAACACTATTTATCTCTGTCACTCTAATATTGTCTAATTGCTGAATAGTTATGTAGCAAAAGTTTTATTTGTAGTTGTAAGTAATTGTGTATACACTCTAGTGGTTAAGAGGAGAACTTCGTTAAGCATCGACAAGTTTCAGCGCCTACTAGAACCTAGTAGCTTCTCGAACTTATTTGAGTTGTATAAATACCCGCTCGGTGTCGAAGCAAAATTAATTAAATGTGAACTGCTATAAAGAAAAGACACTGTGTTTGAAAGTAATAATTGAAAGTGTTGAATAAATAAAATTGTGAGTGATTTAAATAAAGTGAATTTGTGTTTTATTTAAAAAAGTGAATAAGTTTTAATTGTCGGACCAACCCGAATATTACAATATTGATAGTTTTTGCTTATACTGTTAATTTCCTTTCAATAATATGATTCTTAAGTTCGGGTGGTCCGTTGACTTTAATGATGTTATGGTATGTTTAAATTAATGGTTTATCTAGTTTTATATTTTAATTTGCTTAACCTATTTCTTTTTTGCACATACTCATAATATATTTTGTATCTAGGTGTAACCATAAATAATTTTATTAAATTTAAACAAAAAATTAGGTAAGTAGTACCTACGGTACTCACTTATTTTGACTTGATGCACCCATCGATTTGCGCACAGAGAAAAGATGTCGACCATGATGTTCTTACTTAATTAGTTGTTTTTTAGGTAGGTAATTATTTGTGGTTTGACATACTTATATGAATTTATTCACACTTATTACTTATAGTTAAAATAGTTAATAATATTTGTTTGATTTTATGTTGTTATATTTCTTATAGACAATGGTTTTCTTTTCGTATTTAAAAGGATGATTAGTGTTTTCGATTGGATTGATTTCGTCGTCATCGTGATGCGGTTTTCTTGTTGTAAATGTGTTTCAATGGATTCGTGAATGGCTGTCCTACTTATCCGTAGGACACAATTAGCGCTGAGTGATGAGATTCTAAATAGATTTAAAAATGGGTTATGGATGATGTATGTTCCGCATGAACAATCGTATATATAATACTAGCAAAATCCCTGCCCGCTTCGCAGGGCAAACAACGGTCGTGAAATTAGGGATTGAAGAATACGGTATTCGATGGAAATGGAACATTATTCCTAGAAATATCGTGTCTGTACTTGCTAATCTGATGAATAATATATTAGTTTTTCAATTCTTTTATATCAATTTTTTAGTTCATGTACCCATTAAACAAAGTTAACTATCTGAGAAGAGTTTAGGTAGTTAGGGTTTTGACAGCAAGCCAGGTAGGCATAAGTATACTTTTAACCCTCTTCAGGATTGTACAGTACAGCGTTATACATTTTCTTAAAACTATCAATTCTTGGGAGATTATGAAGTGAAAATATTGAAAAATAAAAATATAAATTTTATTTTCTTACCTGTTTAAGATTTTTCCAAGTATCATAAAATGGATGGGTTTTTGTATGCACTTATCAATGGGATTTTATTTTGTAATTTTTTGGTCATAGGGCAAAAATGTTTTTTACACCAAAGTTAGCCTCTTTAATTCGTCAAAAGGTGATGAAAAAGTAAGAAATCAGACTTTATTTTAGAACGATTATTATAGAATATGACCAAAAAGGTATTACATCCCAAAGGATGGCAGAAAAATTACAGGATACCCTGTAAAGTTGACCATGAAAAAAACAGGAATTTCTAAATCAATACCACATATTTTTAACAATTGACCTCGCGACTTATTTATTTTGACAGGGAATGAAAGTCGAACAGGAAACTGCCGACGTTTAAAATCAAATGACATGTTAAAAGCTAGCCTTGTAGCTACTACTGCAAAGTTGATTGATGTTCCAAAACATAGAAATTGAAGCTCATACTTTCAGAGTTAAAAAATGTGGTGGCAGTCCTGGAATATGTATCCAAAAAATTAAAAAAACTCCGTCTCGTCGTAAAATTTTGTACATCGTTCTCATTTTTGTAATTCCGTCACTTGTTTATCTCGTTCAAAATAAATTGTTGCATCGATTTTAGAAAGACTTTTGTCTAAATAAATAAATAAATAAAACTCAACCAAACGTGATTTTTGTAATTTTGTTGACACTTGGAAAGACATCTTGAATCAACTCATTCCTTGGATTTGCATTACAATAAAAATTGTTTGGAAGTGAAATTCGGCCTTTAGAATGAAGTGAAATTATTCTATTTCCAATGTCCAATAATTGCTTAGGAAATTTTGCTGCAGATACATCGTTAAGTAACTGCACACGAACATTTGTGGCCAATGTAAGTTTCCTGAAATACCGTCCTAAAATAGAAGGTTTTAAGCAACTCAATTCGTCTGCACCAGTTGACCGTGATATAATCGGCAAAGTTTGTCTTCAGCAGCCAAAAGATATAGGGCTCCAAATTCTTTAAGTTGTGGGATTAAAGGCTTTACATTTAAACATTTTTGGCGCCATTGTGCACATATCCAACACAACAATTAGGCCATTGACGACTTTTTTTTAAAAATAATGTCATGTCGGTTTAAGACTTACAACGCGCTCGCAATTTCAGAAGAAGCAGGAGTCAGTGCATAATGGTGTAATACACATACATATGTACTTTTCTTGATCATGTAACTTCGTCTCAATAGTTTGCACAAATAATCGTAATTCAATGCAATTTGTTAAGTGTCTTTAACGAAGTACTGCTTGATCAGGAACATCTTATGCTGCACGATTTCGAGCCATGCTTCATTCGCAAAACGTTTGTGTACATAAATGTGCCAGTTCAATTTAAAAGCATTCAGTTCTCCATCAGATTGGCATTTGCAATGACAATGACTATTAACTCAAGGCTAAAAAATGTCTGTTTGTGGATTAGAATTGAGCACATTATGTTATCAAACTATATTAATGACATATTCCATCAACGTTCAAAACATTATTAATAAGCCTCTACCTCTCACATACCAGAAACGCACTCACTTAAAACAATAAGATATACATATGTATTTTCATACTCTAGAAATTTCATACATCAAAACAACGTTTGCCGGGTCAGCTAGTTCAAATATAATTTCATATCTTCACTGACATTTTTTTTTCGATCGAATGAAAATATTTGTCACAATTCTCAGACGAAATTGAGTATTCGTATATTGATAATTTTTTTTTGGAGTGCGAAATATAAAATTTTTTGGCATTTTTAACATTTGAACCATTTGTGATTTGAAAAGTATACATTTTATTTTTGCTAAACCTTCTACCTTAAAACTCATGCATTTAGAGAAAAAATTAGGAAAATCGTTCAACCAGTGTGCCCGGTTAGCGAACGAACACAAAAATTAGTTCTTTTATATATATAGATTGTATTATTCTCCTACCCTACAGCCTATTAACTCATAGTGCCATTGTTTATAA
>CAKKXW010000002.1:61251650-61389150 GCA_920937365.1 Sphaerophoria rueppellii
GACAGCATTAACTTGGTCTTGCCCTCGTTAACTCACAAGCGCTCCACTGCGTCACGCTGTGTTCTTCCAATTTTGTCAATGTCGTCTGCGTATGCTGGTAGCTGGACGGACTTTTGACAGATTGTGCCTCTGTTGTTGACTTTGGAGCTTTGCACTATATTTTAAAGAATGATTTTGGAGAAATCGCATGACAGCGCATCGCCTTGCCTAAAACCTTTTTTTTACATCAAAGCGTCCGTTAGGTTTTTTCCGACCATGATGGAACATCGTGAGTTTTCCATTGTCATGTTACACAGACGGACGAGTTTTTCTGCGTTGGCAAAACTAGACATTGCTCTTTATAATTGGTCTCTATCAGAGATTAAAATGAGTATGTTTGAACAGTTCGAACACATCCAACTTTTTCTGGTGTGCTTATTCATACTCGTTCGTTTGCAACCCTTATTTATGAATAAATTGATTCATAAGTAAAAAGGCTTGTAAGTCAAACCAAGCAAGCAGAGGAAACTCGTAAATATTTTTCGTTTTCGATCATTTCAAGTCAAATTGAGTTCACAAGCTATTTGTTTGCTTGTACTCTACTCGAGCATGTTCGAGTTTTCGGGTAAAAGTGATTGGATGTTTCAATTTTTTTGTTTCTCTACGAAGGAAAAAAATGAAAGATGCAAGGCTTTGTATGGGTTATAATTAATGAATAAAAATATTTATAAATAAGTTAGTAGTCCGTATTGCAGTCATAAATAAAATAATCCCACTGGAAACATTAATTTTCACATTAATTAAACAAAGGATCAAACATTAAATGTAGGTTACGTATGTTATGTTACTATACCTGAATAGAAAATAGTAATTGAAGAAGATTATGTCGTTAGAATACCTGCTTCTGGTTGATAGAGAATGCAGTTTTACAAGGATATTTTAAATATTGTTAATCTTTTTATTACATATCTGACCTTTTAACTAAAACCAAACTACCTACTACTTTCTGATAATATAATAAAATACCTTTTCTAGGGTAGTTGTTGGCTTTTTGTAATTAGAGCAATAAAACAAAAATGAGGTATGAATGAACATTAGGCGTGTTTTTTTGCACGCGTATATACGCTTAAAATGAACAGTGCACAAAAAAACGACAAATTTTTTGTTTTAGCAAATTTGGCATCACAAGTTGATGATATATAAACTAGAGGAGAAAGAAGAGCAACGTCAGCCGGAATTTTTTCTCCAGAGAACAAAAAAATCTCTTGCTCAAAGAAGAAAACCAAGAGAATGAAGAAAAGAGATCTGGATAGAGAAAGAGATACGAAGATATGGAAGATGGAACATACAAAAGTAGCCAATGGTTTCCTTTGATTTAAAATAAAAAACAGCAAAATCATAGCTTGCTTGGGTAATTTTTAAGTGAAATGAATTTCTAATGAATTTTGGAATGAATTGTTGACATATGTTGAAAATTCATTGAAAAAAGTATATGGTAGCATTGTTTTTATATCCGCTTATTTCATAAGCGTGGATAATTATCGCCGCTAACTAAGCGGATATAAAAATTTATTGTTGTTGCATTTGCATGCAAATATTTTCTTAAGCGTATATACGCGTGCAAAAAAACACACCTATTATAAGGTTATGTAATGAATGAAATGATTGAATCTGTTGTAGAAGGGGCAGCGGACATTCTACAATGGTGGTTTGAACACAAAAATACGTTTAAGAGATTGTATGAAGCACATAAGATCATAAATTGTATACCAGCAACATCTACACCATCTGAACGAGCGTTTTCTTAATCCGTGCATATAATCACCGAAAAGCGAACGAGGCTTAACCTGGAAACAGTGAACGATTTAATGGTTACAAACTCCTATTTAAAAATCACTGAAGTTTAATTTTTCCAATAATAATTATGTTAGATTTTTTAATTGTTTATTTATTATTTGGTCTTATTTTTTAATGTTTGCTTTATAATTTTATTTTATTATTATTATTATTTTTTTTTGGATTTTTTAATTTAATTTTTTTTTTTTTATTTAAATAAACTTTGAATATTACCTATGTTACGAACATTTCTTTTTAATCAAAATATGTAGATTTCCTTATTTCCATTCGTTTCTATTATGTTCGAAAAATTTTAAATTGATATAAAAATTCGAGAATGAAACAAATCAATGATAAAAACAACCCTCCTGTCCTGACCATAGATACCTTACCTACATTTCCACTCAGCACACAAATCTCAAATAAACCAAACAATATTTCTCGATTTACTTACAAGCGCCATGAATAATGAGTGGTCATTGTAAGCGATTCTACTTTCAATCAGTAAACTCGTTTGAACTCGTTTGAAATAAGGGTTGACTTGTAAATAATTTTTACTCATGAATAAAAAAACTCGAAATTACTTGTTTGAACGTTGACTCAGTTTGATCAAACTCGTTTTTTTTTATAAATACCCGAAACTTACAAACAATACTTGATACATTTTAGCTACATTTTAATCTCTGGTCTCTATCGACGCTGTCATACGCGGACTTGAAATCGATGAAAAGGTGGTAGGTATCGATTTGAAGTTCCTTGGTCTTCTCCAATATCTGCCCTAGGGTGAATGTTTGATGTGGGTCTAAAGCCACACTGATAATCACTTCGCCCCACTATAAATTCGCATTTGTTTCTCTTTTGTTTTTTAGTTGTTTTGCATTTCCGTTACAAGTGCACACCTACAAGGTTTATTATGCGGTTTCTAGTTTCTATCCAATATAGAATGGTTAATCCCGCTTTTTGCATAGAATGATGCAGTTTGATGCTATCAGAGTTTGGAGTTCTAAACGTGACTCTCTATTGATTCAAGATTGTTTTGTCAGTCTTACTGGGATCGATGACCAATGCACGCATGTCGGTGTTAAACTATTCTATTTCTTAAAAAAAAAAACATAAATTAAATAGATAAAAACTCTTTCTGCAGTGTTTTCAAGTCTCCAGTCTATAAGAGGTCCGACGTTTATTTCGTTCTTCTTTTTGTGGATGTTAAGAGCCCAAGGGCGTTAAAATTCACGCTAATTTTACAAAAGTTACAAACATTAACTAAACAAAAAAATATTTAAAAATAAAGAACAATGGTGAGCGAAGTTTTTAGTTTATTCTTGCCAAGATTTGAATCGAATAAGTCTGAGTTGCAGTTTGAAAGCCTACCCATACGTATCAAGGGCTCATAAACTCCATTGTAGGTACGATGTTTTGGCTCTTGTACCATGTCCTTCCTACGAAGATTTGAACCGCTACCCAGATATGGTTGAAAGATATGGAGCCAAGTAGTTCCGGTGCAACTTTTACACCAGTTATAACTTGATGGACGAACACTATCGTTGATGTGACGTCTATTTGACAATATTTCCATCTGGAGAGGTAATAAAACGTTTTTTCTAAGCGGTATATTCAAAGGATAACTCCATAGTACACCTTTGAGCACAAAACGAGTAAAATTTCGTTGAACAGATTCTAGCCTCTCGATGTGAATATCGTAATGAAGTGACCAAACCTGGGAAGCTTATTCTAAGTAAAGACGGATATAGCAAGTATTTAGAGCGCGGGTGATATTTGGATCGCAGAATTTCTTTAACCAACGCTTTATAAATCCAATATGCAATGTGCATTCCAGGTAACGGGAGAAGATGATAAAACACCGAACTGTGCGAGTTCTTTAAGGACACTGACCTAGCCAAGAGAGTTTTCCAGCCCCTGCAGTCCCTGAGATGGTCAGGTCATATGCCGCCTTTTAACTCTGGTCACCGTTGTTAAGACGATTGAACACTTTGTAAGGACTGCCCTGGCGTACTGGTAGGTCCATACGTAAATATTTGTGTTTTTTTTGTATTGATCTATATTTTGCAATGGCCATGATATCTACGTATGTTTTTGATTATAATAAAAAAAGTTTTTGCTGTCAATATTTATCTACGCTACGGTGCCAAAGTTTTTTGACTCATTCAGGGTATTTAAACTACATACTAAAAAACAATTTTAACTTATTTCTGCACGCGAATAAATGAAGCGTCTCAAAACTTATATTACATAATAAAAAGAGGTTATAAGCATTTTCTGATTATATTAGCTTAAATCGACTCTGTTGTAGGATTTGGGAATGACAACATTCATTGAAAACTTACTAGCTTATTAACATAAGATGGCGCTTCAGTCTGGGGTTGACTTGGGCCTCAACCAAAAAAAAACCTCTCCTGTAAGCTCGGTCCCTAGCTAGCTGTCTCCAGATTCGCCCGCCGAGTTGGTAGAGGTCGTCTTCAACTTGCACTCGCCACCTGAGCCTTGGTCTTCCTCTACTGCGCCTTTCCTCTGGGGTGTATTCGAACACTTTACGGGTCGGAGTATTGGTGTCCATCCTCTCCACGTGACCAAGCCATCTGAGTCTTTGGACTTTCACTTTTTTAGCAAGAGCAACGTCGCTGTACAGCCCGTACAATTCGTCGTTAAGTCTTCTCCTCCATTCAACGTTTATGCAGACAGGACCATAGATATTCCTTAGAACTTTTCTTTCGACACGGCCTAGGGTGCTCTTATCCGTTTTTGACAGGGTCCATGCTTCTGCATCATATAGCTGGACGGGGATGATTAGGGTCTTATAGAGCGTCACTTTCTTAGCCCGAAGAAACAGCGATTAGTAAGAATTATTTCTCGTCTGATCTTGGCGCTTATGTCGTTTTCCGTGTTGATAGCGAAGCCAAGGTATACAAAGTCTCTAACTACCTCGGAATTATCTGCGTCTACCGTGACGTTTTGTCCAAGGCGTCGATGTTGGGTGTCCTTTCTCGATAACAGCATATGCTTTGACCGCTAAACTCATTTTTTCAGTCTCTGTACTCGCAAAAGCACTGTTGACATTACGATGCATTCTCCCAATGATATGAATGTCATCAGCGTACAAATGCAAATTTTAGACAGCTTTATACAATTCTTCTCTATAGATGCTGTCATACGAAGCCTTAAAATCGATAAAAAGATGGTAGGTGTCGAGTTGGGGTTTTTGAGATTTTTCCAGGATCTGCCGTAATGTGAATATTTGATCGATGGTGGACTTCCCTGGTGTTAAGCCACACTGATATGGACCTATCAGTTTGTTGACAAACGGCGGCGTTCACTTAGTACTGCAGAAAAGGTCTAATAGGCGATGTTTAGGGGGCTGATGCCTCTGTAGTTGGTGCAGTTTACAGGGTCTCCGTTCTTCAGGATCGGGCAAACAATGCTGAGGTTCCATTCATAGGGCATGTTTTCTTCCGACCATATTCTTCAGATAAGTTGGTGCATGCTCCTAACCAAGTCATCGCCGGCAGCCTTGAAGAGTTCGGCAGTGATGCCATCACCTCCGGCGGCTTTATTGTTTTTAAGCTTTGATATTGCTATCTTCACTACTTCAAGGTCGGTTAGACGGAAATCTTGGCTTGCGTCGTCTTCATTGAATGGTTCATTCTGCCTGACAGCGGAATTCAATTCGTCATCGGCGTTGTACAGTCTGCAGAAGTGGTCCTTCCAATCATTGAAAACTGTCATATCTAATTTTAACAACTATTTGAAGAATATATAGCTGTCGGCAATAGTTTGAAACTAAGAGGAAAAGTTTGGTTAAAATTACGATATTGAAATTATATTCCTTGACCCACACTCCTTGTAAGAGGTGGTTCAGGACTTTTGATGAAGGACACTTTTTCATAATTTTTTATTAGAAGATGGAACTTGAGGTATGTCACTGTAAGCAAAATATTGTGTTTTAGCTCTTGTTGTGGAGTTATTTCCATTAACAGATTTGTTCACTCAAATTGAGGCAAATTATACCACGTTAATAATGATGGAAGACCTCAATAAGCAAACATCAAAAATTGTTTTTATTTTCAGAGTATAGTTGATTGAAAGATAAAAGATCTTTCATTTGGGATATTTTTAACTTCCCAAAGGAAATCATTGTAATGGGTCCGATTTTATGAATCTCCAATTGAATTATTGCATATCTCCATGTTTCGAGGTCACTAGAATCCGAATCACGCGTTCTTAGGATGATGTCTAGTGTGTGTGTATGTGTGGACGTGTGCTTCGTTTTTTCAGCTCAATTATCTCGCGAACCACTCATCGTTATTTGTCATAAAATTGGTCTCATTCGACGCGACATTGTGTTGTTAAGGTTAAGTTGATTAGGTTTTGAGCGAAATCGGCTAATGTAATGAAATTATGATAATTTCTGCAATAATTTCAACAATAATGCAAAAACCTTTTAGTAAGTGCGAAAAAAAAAAACAATATTCAGGAGAATCATAGACTATATTTGAATACACACAAATGGTAACATCAACATTTGGCAGATGGCGCCACTGTTATTCGATAAACTTAATGTTTTCATAAAATCATCAGTTTTATGGAATTTGACTTTGAACCACAACCCACGGATTCGGTTTTTGCCTCACCATGGTTCCTGGATCAAGGCCACATCCACGTTCTCATGAAACATGTAGAGCGTAAGGTCGTACGTTGCTACTTTAGCGTAGTGCAGGTTTATTTGCACCACCAGCAGCCTTTGACTCCCCTTTGCTTTGCTGCCTCTTAACCTTTACGGTACCGAGACCATACCTCAACACGTCCTTTTTCTCTTATGAGCAGAAGGTCAGATTTCTTGTCTGCCACAAATAAGAGGCCCTTCCCTTCGCCACTATTACTCTTCATTAAGTGTTATAGCTTCCATTCTAAAATGGGAAGCTCTTTGTTCGGTTTCATGAACAGCTTAATAATGGCTGCGTCCTCATGTTTTGCAGGAGAAGGGATCCAGAACTGCTGGCGTAGTGGTAGAGCTGCGGCGGGTAGAACTTCAAGGGAGGAATCTTCCCATAGTACGCCAATGTTGGCTATTGTTTAGGATTAGGAACTCCCGTTATTTCTGGTCACCGCAGCAGACCACTTTGACTCTTCGCCGCCATTCGCCACCATCAAAGATATAGTCCTCGGAACTCATGTTCTCTGATACCGCCATTATAGCTTTGAGAATCTTGTTTTCTACAAGAAGCCGGTTTTTTACCAAAATTTTCCCAACTGGGTCATCACGGCTTTTGATGGGTATTTGTAGGTCAATCGGGGTGGTTTGGAAAGGTGCTGGTTTTCTGTGTTTTAGCATCGTCTTGCTTGACTCTCTTCTCCAATCTTACTCTCTTGGATGTTCCTGGTTTCGGTCCAGAAGAGGTGCTTGTTCTTTATTAGTATTGGCTAGCTGTTTCTTACTGAAAGTCGCCTGAATTTTACTCTTGTCGTTCTGAGCAGTCGAGTTATTGCCAGCCTGTTCACGGTTTGTCTTTTTAGGGACAGACCTAAATTTGGCAGCATCTACTTCTTCGTTCTCCGACTTTTTGGTGTTCGCTCTTTAAGAAGATTCAGTGGCAGTTTCTGCCAGCTGCCGCTCGAAGTTCTTAACTAGCTTTCTGTGCTTTTTAGGACAGCATTTTCTCCCCGAAGTGAGCATTGCAGGGTCTTTCAACTCGGTATTTCCCGTGAATCTGTTAGAGGATCTGTTGTTACTGCGTTGCCTCATGAGCTCAGAGCTCAGAGCAATGCAGAAGACTTCAACGTAGTCTCTTCTTGACTCGGGTCCATCAGTAGCTCGTCCACGGTTTGACTACCTATAGAAGGGGGTCTGTCCGAGGTCTCCGTACCTTTGATAATTAAACAATCTAGTGCGGGAAGGATATCTACTGAGAGAATGACCGGTTGCATTTGTAGTTCTCTTTTCTCTATGTCATTGTTTACTTTTGTCACAGGCGACTTAGCTTCCTGCTAAGTCAAGCCCTCGCCGACACCCGTGACTTCTGCTGACTCTTGAAACCCTTGCGTAAGCTTTTCCATCTATCCTATTCTTCTGGGCTCGTTCCGAGTAGTTGGAAAACAGCATTTGTCCAGCCTATATCCAAAAAAGGCGAATCCTCTCTCTCCCTCCAATTATTGGCCGATTGCACTAACGCCCCTTCTTTCTAAGGTCATGGAAACGCTGATAAATTATCAGCTCAAGAAATATCTTGAAGAACGAAAGCTTTTTAATGACCGGCAGTAAGGCTTTCGCAGCAGCAGGTCCACTGGTGATTTGAAGGCATATTTCACCGAACAGTGGAACAAATCTTTACATCATTTTGGAGAAAGTAAGATTGTTGCACTTGATATTTCAAAGGCATTTGATAGAGTATGGCACCAAGCTCTGTTATCGAAAATGCGTGCTTTCGGTATGATGATGATGAGAAATTTTCTTTCGAACCGTTCTATACAAGTTGTATTGAACGGGTTCAAGACTGAAACCCACAAAATAAATGCTAGTGTGCCCCAGGGCTCCGTTTTGTCTCCAACCCTCTTTCTCATTTTCATAAATGATCTCTTGTCTGCAACTTCTAATCCAATTTATTATTTCGCTGACGATAGTACCCTTACGCCCGATTTCTTGACAAAGTTCTAGCCCTTAAACTCGGTTTTGTGAAATTTTAGAACTCATTTGAGTTCGAAGTCATTTCTTCACCAAGTTCTAACGCGTTAGAACTTCGATTTAGAACTTTGTTATAGTTAGAACTTCGATAAAATTAGACCCTCGAATTCGGGGGTCTAGTGCCTTAGAACTTGGTTTAATTACAATTTCGTTTTTTCAACGAGTGAATTGAATTGAATTTATTATAATTTTTGGAAAATAAAAAAGAGCATACATACATACATATAAAAGGTAAAAATAAATTAAAGTGGACTATGACTTTTAGTACCTACGTTGCGAACGTTTTCCTGGAAGAACGGCCACAATTAATAACTGCACGGGACGTTACGATTTTTTCGTCTCTTTCGTCCAGAATATATCTAATAATGCAACTAACAAAGCTTACGTTCTTAGCAGTGCTTCAACTTCAACAAAAGATCTTTAACTTCCACAACAACCGTAAAAATTGAAATGAATTTATTATGCATATTTATGTGAAGATACAATAGCCGCGCCGCTCCACCGCACCGGATGGAGAATTGGTGAGTTTTGAAGGTGTCTGTGTTAATGTTAATGGCGACGCCTTACAAGGCAAAAAATTCGGATATTGGGATATTGCCAATAATCAACGAGCGCATATGATTCCACCGAAAAATCCTGACGATCAGAAGCGTTTGTGTCTTTGTGAAGGGTTGTCTATGGTTAGCAAATGGCCATAATAGAGGCGACAGCTAAAAGAATGCCAAAGCTGAAGTGCTAGCCACTCATCATCAACAATTCTCTGAGTGCGTGTGAAGGATTGAGGGGACCTACAATTTAACGCCAATTCCGAACGGCTGAGTCGGGAAGCACTTTTTCTTTTATTTTCTTGATATTTTATAAGCACGAGTAAGATTCGAACCCCACGTTCTGCTTAATAACCAACGCACATAAACACCACGTCACGGGCGTCACAAAAATAAACATACATAGATACACACATACAAAAATAACTATAGGTACACACATACAAAATAAAAACATAAGCGCAAAAAGTCAGAAATTATTTCTATTTTGTTTCGAATTGAAAGAAATGTCTGTCAAAAAATTCTGCCGGGTGACTCAAAAGTTTCAAAAAACATGCTAGAACTAGGTTCTATAAATAACAAGTTCTAAGCGCTTAGAACTCAATGATGATTTTAGATCGAGTTCTAGAGAAGTGAAGAAATGCCCGAGTTCCAAGTAATTTAAAAACTAAGTTCTAAAGTTAGATCGAGATTCACTGGATCGAGTTTTAAAGGGAATTTAGAACTTTGTGAAGAAATTGGGCGTTAGCTTTTCATATTCGTTCCCAGACTCACATCCCTACTCTTCAAATGTGGAACTGCAACGGCTAAATATGATTAGCTCATTAAACTCTGATTTAAACAGCATTGTACAATGTGGAACTAAAAACCGTGTGAGTTTAATGCTTCGAAAACTCAATGCTGCCTTGTATCGTTGAAGCGAGATATACACCCCTTGCCCCTGTCCATGATTGGCAGTTGCATCGGTGAAACCGAACATATCGATATTCTCGGTATGTGCATCACCACCTCTTATGGAATGATCACATATGCAATGTCGCCAAAAATGCCGCAAGATGTTTAGGTTTTTTTAAGAAGATGCAAGAATTTTTTTTCCCCTTCTGATCTGGCTACCATCTATAAAACTTATATTAGTCCAAGGCTTGAGTATAACTCCCACGTTCGGGCTGGTGCTCCAGCAACGTATTTAAGTCTTTTGGACAGCATCCAGAGAAGAGAATTTAAGATGATTGATGACCGTAATATCATTGAGACATTTACGTCACTTGAACACCGACGTAATGTCTCATGCCTCACCCTCTTCAACGGTATATGCTCTAGAGAAATTGCCAGTTGCATTCCTCCCCTTAAGATATTCAACCGTAGTACCCGCGCCTCCAGGAATGCACATCAGTTCACCCTCGAGCCCAACTTCGGTCGTACGGTTTATGTTCAGAGAATCGTTCTTTAGCCGTACTACGCGGATGTGGAACTGTCTTCCACACTCTGTTTTCCCCAGTCATTGCAATGTGCAGGAATTCAAAGCCAATGTTCACCGGCACCTCATCCTTAACCCTCTCCGTCTATCCCATTTTCACTAATCTCGCACTGTGCTTTGGCATAAAAAGGGAATGAAACCCCTTGAGTGCGTGCTTATTATAAAAAAAAAGCTGGATTGCTGAAGAGTTAGACGTAAGCCCCCTCGCCACAACAAGGCGAAAACCGTTAGGGGGTTGTGCCTATATTGGAAATGAAGATTTAGTGTACCAAAGGGATTTGATGCAAAAAGAAGAAATTGTACACCGAAAAACTAAAAAAAAGCACATAATATTCAATTTTTTTAACACCAATATTTTTAATAAATGATAAATTTTCATTAAGTTTACAGGAAAAGCTATGTTTTTATAATTCATGTTTAATCATTTAGATTCAAGTGAAGTGAAGAAAAATTCGCCACGAATTTTTTTATTTTCACACCCCAAATTGATTCTCTTTTGGGCAAAATTTTGTCTGCTTACTTCGCTTGTAATCAAACCAAATCGATCTTGAGTGTTTCTGATCGGTCTTATCCACAATCGAAAATAAAAAAAAAAGATGCCCTAAATGAATCATTGAAACACAGCATCTGCTTGAAATATTCTCTATGCATTACAGGATGTGTAATTGTGTAGTGGTTACTTTTTCAAATAGAAGGAAACAGCAACAGCTTAAAAATTTGTTTGCTCGACAACTAAAATAAGCTATGATATTAATCAAAATGATAGGGCAATTTTTTTTAATTACAGAGTGCTGACAACTGAATTTGGTATGACTGAGTTTTTGAATATTGTCGGTCATGTGATTTACAAACAAAAATCAGAGTCTTAAAAATTCAATTTCTGAATGACTATATATGAAATTTATTTTTATTTTACGAATAACATTGCTCAGTTCTTGAATTGTTACATAATTATATCTGGTTAAACGGCAGTTTATTCCACATTCGAAGGAACCACTAATTGATTAAGGAATTTAATCCCCACCGTACATGAGAACGAACCACATTTTAAAAAAGTGGACCAAATCTTCACTTGGTGGAAACTAAACCCCGCATTGGAGTTAGTTCCTGTGGAGGCTCGGAATAAGCAAAAAAAAAAAAACCACAAAATAATCGATTCCAGTCTCCGTAAGCTGGCGTCAGAATTCCATCAGAAATGTTGACGTACTTTTGACTCACTTACGTGGGTTATAAGTTTATAACCGATTTATGAAGTTTTGACCCACCTTAGTGAGTGAAAAGTCCTTTACGAACTTATGACTTACGGGCTTATGACACTGAGCCGCGATTTCAATGTACACAATTCTTCGTGGCTTCTCCATTCGGGACAGACAACACATGAAGGAATGTGTGCTGAAATCTTTGCTGAACTTAACCACCTTACTCAGTTTTTCACCGAGCCTACTCGAATATCGGACATTATGGCCAAGCGGAAATCACTCTTGACTTGTTCCTTTCGTCTGACCCTGATAAATACACTATCAGTGTATTAACGCCTCTAGGCAGATAAGACCATAGTATCATATCTGCAAGTTTTTCATGTCAAGCTAATCCAGTTAGAGAAAGAGCCCCAAAGAGAACGGTGTGGCAATACAAGAAAGCCAACTGGGACGGTCTCAACAACTTTATCCGGATCTTTAACTGGTCCGAAAAAAAAGTCATGGTTTGATTCAAGCTGTTAAGAGGTTGTTAGGGAATAAGAAGTAAAGTTCCGGTGTTTTAGAGCCAATCAAACCGAGGAAAACCGGAACAAGTGTTTACAAGCCAGGAAGGCCTGCAATGCCCATATTCGTAGGACCAAATTCTTACATGACCAAAAATTAAGGCAAAAAATACTGCAATGTCCCAAAAGCAGTAAGAATTTTTGGTCATTTGTCGAAAACATGAAAAATTCTTCTTCGTCCTCGGTCCCTACGCATCAAACAGACGAATCTTCTTTCGCACTCGTTCTGTGGTGAGAGTCCTAAAGGATCTCAACATACATAAATCCGCTGTTCCGGATGGTATCCCCACTATACGTTCCTTCTTTCCAAGGTCATGAAAACACTGATAAACTATCAGCTCAAGAAATATCTCGAAGACCGAAAGCTTCTTAATGACCGGCAGTAAGGCTTTCGCAGCAACAGGTCCACTGGTGATCTGATGGTTTATCTTACCTCACAGTGGAACAAGTCTTCAGTCTTCATATCGTTTTGGAGAAAGTAAGATTGTTGCACATGATATCTCAAATGCATTTGATAAAGTCTGGCATCTTACTCTTTTATCGAAAATGCGTGCTTTCGGTATCGATGAGTCCTTCCTTCGTTGGATTAGAAACCTTATTTCGAACCGATCAATACAAATTGTATTGGACGGATTCAAGTCTGAAACAGATAATATAAATGCTGGTGTGCCCCAGGGCTCCGTTATGTCTCCGACCCTCTTTCTCATTTAGATAAATGATCTACGCGATGTAGCCAAAAATGTCGCAAGATATTTAGGTTTCTTAAGACTCTCCCCGTCTGATCTGCCTATTATCTGCAAAACCTACTCTGCTGTGCAAAACATTTGCAACCTAAACGACTATATTTTTTAATATCATACAAATTTTCTAAGAATAAAAACAACGAAATTCTTTGCACATTTTTTGAAAACTTTATTTATCATATAGCACTATAGAAAAAAAAAAATTTCACTTAAAGAAAAAAAAAAAAATAAAAAATACAGTCTTCAAGATTGAGGTTATTTGGTGTTCAAAACAATTGCAACTTTAAGTTAAACTATACAACTTTCTTTTTTTTATGCAAGAAAATGCTGATATTTAATTGCATACCCTCTATTCTTAATAACAGCTGCACATCTTCTAGGCATAGAAGTAATGAGGTTATTAATAATAGTTTCTGGTATGTCATTCCACTGCCTTTGAACTTCAGCGAAAAGGTCATTCTTTCTTTTAAAAATTTTGCACCCTATTTTCCTTTTAACTATCTTCCACAGATTCTCTATGGGTTCATCATGTAATGGGACTGTGCTGGCCATTGCAAAACCTTGATGTTTTTTTCAGTAATCCAGTTTGTGGCCAACCTCGACTTATGCTTGGGGTCATTATCGTGTTGAAACGTCCAAATAAGTGGCATATCCCAATCAACATAAGGAAGCATGGTGTTATTAAGGATATCAACATAGTCTTCTGATTTCATTATGCCCTCTACTTGTCTAATTGGTCCAATTCCTTGACCAGAAAAACAACCCAGACCATAACCGAACCACCTCCATGTTTAACTGTCCCCTTTGTATATTTGGGATTAAGTGTTTCACCTCTTGGTCTTCTTACATGTTGCCTTCCATCAGATCCATGCATATTGAATTTAGATTCATCAGAAAACAACACCGTTTTCCATTGCTGCAAGCTCAGTTGAGGTGATTTTTCACAAAATCCAGACGGGCTTTTACATTTCTTTTTTTTCGAAATGAATGGCTTTTAAGCTATTTGAAAACCGCCTAATCCGGCTTGTAAAGCACGACGTCTGATTGTTGATGCGTCAATATGTAACTGTAGTTCAATTTTGGCCTCTTTAGAAGATGCAGTGGGGTTTTTTCGAAAGAAATTAGTTATTTTTCTATCTTCTTTTGCTGTCGTACTTCGAGGCCTTCCACCTCTATGATGGGACACTAACTTGCCACTCTTTACAATCCGACAAATAGTAGATTTTGGTATTGAAAACTTTGTTGAAATTTCTTTTTGTGACACTCCTTTTTTGAAGTCACTCAAAATTCTTGATTTCATTTCCGGTGAATACTTGTTTCCAGCCATTTTAATAAAAAATCATTTTTTTCACTTTTTTTTAATTTTTATTATGTTAAAAAACACTTTTATGTATACAATTCGCGATTAAACTCTCGAAACGAGCCACGCCGCACGAATAATTTGTGCTATTAAATTTTTTTTCAGATGAACCGTTTTTAAAAAAAGAATGATGGCCGTTAGTTGCAAATGTTTTGCACAGCCAAATGCATTGCTTTTTTTTTGGAGGCAGTACATTTGTTGTTCATTTTTGTTGATCGGTACTTTCGGATTATGGACACTTAAGATGATACATGCGAAGTCTAGTGCAATGAAAAAATATGGTTTGAACAACTATTCTATGTAAAAATATGTGGAAGTGATAATAGGTGATTATAGTTGCAAATGTTTTGCACGGCACTGAATATTCGTCCAAAGCTTGACTACAATTCCCATCTCTGGGCTGCTGCTCCAGCTACATATACTTAAGCCCCTTGGACGGTATACAAAAAAGAGCCGTTAGAATGATTATTGATAGAGACATAAGAACCAACTCATTCACATCGTTAGACCACCGTCGTAACGTTTCGTGTTTTTCCCTGTTCTATCGTTACTTTTACGGTAAGTGCTCTAGAGAAATAGCCAGTTGCATTCCACCCCATAAACATGCCCGTAATACTCGCGCTTCAAGCAATGCCCATCAGTTTACCCTCGAGTTCCAACTTCGGACGTACCTTTAAGTACAGAAAATTTGTTTTTTTACACCATACTACGCGAATGTGGGACTCTCTTCTAAACTCTGCCTTTTTAAATTATTCTAGTGTTCAGGAATTTAAAACCAATGTACACCAACACCTCCTTTCCTGCACTCACTGTGTCTTTGGAATGAAAAGGGTACAAAAAAACCTTTGAGTAGGTGCTGATATAAAAAAAAACTCACAATAACAAAATTATGATTTATTAAAATACCTCTCGAAAACACAATATAAACTTCAAAAATCGATGTATGTATGCACCCCCTTAAGAGGTTCTGAAAGTTGATTTCTTTGAGTTGTAAAGATAACATTGAAAATATTTTGGCACACAAGAACAAATCTTGGAAAATCTTTATGAGACGCGTTCCAAATAGATTTATTGGACAATTTCATTGATTGGGGAAATACGCAGATTAAAAATCAAAATAAACACAATAGTATTGATAAGACTTATATTAACCCCACGAAGCTTTTGCCAGCGAATACCTCCTAAATGGTATTAAAAGACTTTCACTCTTTTTCGACTATAAAAGCAAGAGCCCCCAGCAAAATAGCGCAATTTTAAAATACCATTCAAGAAACATGAAGTTAAACATTATTTTGGCTGTAGCAGCAGTGCTGAGAGTAATTAGAAGTGGTAAGACCTACCCCATAGAATAATGGACAGTCTAAGTTATAGCACTTCTTATAGTTCAAGGTTTTCCGACACCCTCTGAAGATTCAGAAATTTGGCCAATTCCTCAAAAAAATGGAAGTATTCGTTGGATGACCGAAATGGAAGCAATTGAAGAAGCTCTTCAAGAAAAATTCATGGAAAAAGAAGGATAGAACTAATGTCAAATCTGACAAAATTCGTTTCTTTCTGTACACTCAAGAAAATCCCACAAAACCTGTCGAACTCAAAATGCAGGATGCACAATCTTTGAAGAAGTCACCATTTGACTCTAATAATCCAACAAGGTGAGATTGCATAATAGGGATTATGCCAAGACCCCAAATTCGAATAATTTGAATTTTGTGTTTAGGTTCATGATTCATGGCTTTAATGGCTATTATTTGGGTGAAGAGAACACTGTCATCAGAGAAGCCCTATTAGAAAACGAAGAGAAGCGACAATACAATTTCATCTCCGTGGATTGGAGTGTCTACAGTGAGACCATGAACTACATTTCAGCGAAGAACAAATGCTCGAAAACCGGCAAGACTATTGCTGAATTCCTCGATTGGATGAATAAGGCTGCTAATTTTGTCATTCGATAACCTCGCTCTCTACGGACACAGTCTGGGAGCTCATGTCGCTGGATTTGCCGGAAAGAATGTTAAACTCGGAAAAATCAACACCATCATCGGCTTGGACCCTGCAATGCCATTGTTTAGTTTGAAAAAAACAGAAAACCGTTTGGCAGACACCGATGCCAAATACGTCGAAACTGTTCATACAAATGGTGGTTTTTTGGGGTTCTATAACCCAATTGGCAGGACTTCATTCTATCCAAATGGAGGAAAAACTCAACCGGGCTGTGAGGATGACATAACTGGGGTGTGTTCTCACATCCGAAGTGCTTACTATTTGGCCGAGTCTTTGAGGTTCCCCCAGCGGAATGGATTGCAGGGAATTCGATGCAAGGATTTTGAGAGTTTAAAAAATGGTAAATGTAATCAGTATGCATTGAGATCTAACTTGGGTGATCCTCAGAATGTCGAGTCGGCGTTTGGAATATTTTATTTGGAGACTAATAGCGAATCGCCGTTTGGAAAATATGATTAAAACTAAGAGTGTAAAACATTATACGTAGAGTGCTTATATTAAGCATAGAATATAGAATCTTGTAAAATTAAGTGAAATTAAAACACAAACGAAAATTAAATGATAGACTTTTCCAGTGTAAATATTATGATTAAGCCGGTACAGACTCGATGTTTTTTTTTTTTAATTTCATAGATCGTGATTAAATCTTAGACTGACACCTTGCCAAAAAATTGGGCTCAGACATTTTCTTTTCTTTTTTGAAAGCAGGCAAGAGACACTCAAGAGGTTTAGGGGCACAGTGCGAGCGTTAGGGAAAGTGGGATAAACGGAGAGGGTTAAGGATGAGGTTAACATTGCTCTTGAATTCTTGAACATTGCAATGACTGGGGACGATAATTTTGCTAATTCCACATTAGCTTTGGACCGATGAACTGCAGGGCATTCCTGGAGACGCGGGAATAACCGTTGAATATCTTAAGGAGAGTGAAAAAGGCTACTGTAGCGCTTTTTACTTCTAAAAAGGCCATAGGCTCAAAATGGAGCTTCTCCCCAAAAATAACCCACTGGCTATACAAGGCGGTAATCAGACCGATACTCATTAATGGAGTTGTCTTATGGTGGACCGCACTGGACAGGATGGTAAATCTAAATAAACTCATCAAAGTCCAGCGGTCAGCAGGTATATGTGCATCACAGGAGCACTTCGCTCAACACCAACAGCAGCCTTGGAAGTGCTTTTAAACCTAACACCTCTTGACATCTTGTCCAAAATGGTGGCAGCTAACTCATACGTAAGGCTAAGAACCACCTCTCAATAGATCAGTAACAACACTGGTCATACTACTATCTCAGACAACTTCAGATCTATCCCAGATCGCTTAGACTATACCACCCCAGAAATGGTATTCGATAATAGCTTCCAAGTTTCAATCCCCTCATGACCTTCTTGGGAATAAGAGAGACCCCTGGAAGACAATACTGTACACTTCTATACAGGCAGTTCAAAGACCGATTACGGCGTTGGAAGTGGTATCTATTCGAAACAACTGGATCTCAGTCTATCATAGAGATTTCCCAATCAATGTAGTGTGTTCCAGGCAGAAGTAATGACGATTAACGAGGCACTATCCTGGTTCAAAGAAAACGTAATATCTTGCAAGGATATACGTATCTTCTCGGGCAGCCAAGCCGCCTCTCAAACCTCGCGTCTGTCTCCACTTTATTAAAAGTACAAAATGGTTTGTTTTTACTCTCCCATGAGTAATGTTTTTAGTGGTATCACAATGGGCTCTTGAGGTCTAAGTGAGTCAGTAACATCTATACAGCCACTCCAACCTAACCTTTCTTAAGGGGAGGAATGCAACTGGCTTTTTCAATAGAACATATACCGTTGAAATTTCGGTAAAAGTGAGTGAGGCATGAGACATTATTAAATATATGAATTCTCATCTCTATTATAAAGTAACGAGAGAATAACTTGCTCACTCTCTTAGATGTAAGAACTAGCATGTAAGTTAGAAGTAAGATTAAATTGTAGGTATAATGTTTGAATTAATAAACTAAGTCTTAAGCCACAGCTTATGGAATCGCATGAGACTGAAGTTGATAAAGCTAAAGTAAAAGTCGAACATTTTGAAACAACAGTGAAGACTATGTCAAGTTTATCGAACGAATTGAATACTTTTATGATTTTATCCATACATTGAGAGAGTGCAACATTTGCTTGAGCTCAATAAATTGGAGAAAGATGACGAGAAGATGTCTTTTTTATTCGGTGTTGGAGGAGTGGAGCTCTATAAAATAGCGAACACTTTAGCAGCGCCTCGTAAGCCGAAAGTCAAACATTCAATGAGCTCGTGTCAGTGTTGTCCTCACATTTCGAGCCTAAAAAGAATTAACAGCAGAGAGGTTTAGATTTCTTAATAGAATTCCGAATCACGATGAAACCATTGGGGAATATCTATATCGTGGCACTGGAGTTTAGCGGAAACGTGCTCGTATGGTGATTTTCTGGACGACGCATTGAAGGACAAATTATTAATGGGAATAAGCAATAAAAAGATTCAATCCAAACTCATTGACATAACTCCAAAGACATTCAAGGGAAGTTGTGAGGCAGCTCTCAATATGAAAATGTTTGACCACGAGGTGGTTGTAATGGGGGAGGCAACATCAAATCAACAAGTGAACATGATGCGAAATACAAATATTGTCTCCAAGAAGTATAGGACGGATAGAAATGAGCGAGGAAAGGGGCACGACGTAGCAGCAGGATTCAGCAGCAGGCAGGAAGGAGTAGGAGAAAATCAGTGGGAGGTGGACAGAGGCCAAAGATCATTCTTTGATCAAAGCAGTATTCAATGCTTCACCTGTGGAAAGTTAAGCCAGATAAGTAAGAATTTTTTCAAGCTGACATTATTTGTGCGATGAAGTCCTTGCAGTGTGGCCTCGTACTGATTCCACAATTGTACAGGGTAACGTGGCGGTAGTGCACGGCGTCGACCACGTCCATTTACATAAGTTGCATCAAAATAATCAAGGACATCAAGAAAAGAATCGGAAACTTCATTGGACAACATTTCGAACGCATCAGGCACATCGGGTATAGGGACGAACGCTAAACTCAAAATCATGTGACATTGTTCACGTAGGGAATCATCATTGAGGTCGTTATACGCAGTTTGCACGTCTTCATTTTGAATTTTCCGGTACAGAGATCGGCCAAGATGAATGACGGGGTCTCCGGGTATGCCTTGCGGCAGGCATTGATGATGGCTAGTTCAAAATCGGTGACAATTCTTTGCGGCCTGCAATGATTAATCCCGTACGATGCTGCCGTGGTCTTGATTGCTTCCAACAATGCTTCGTATTGATGGCTTTCTTTTGAAGATAAAAGAGCGAACACGAAAGGGAACGCAATTACAGCTGGTTCAAGTCCTCGATCGCTAGTTTTTAAAACGGTACCAACGACAGTAAACAGATGTAAACCAAAATATGAGAACAGTTACGACATGTAAAATGTCACGCTATTAAATACTTCACCTGCGTGAAAATGACAGGTGAGACCTTGAAGGTGCCATCGAGATATCCAAGTGTCACTATTAGCTAATCGTTCTAAATTACTGCGGGTAGCAAAAACCAATACACGGCCTTTCTCCAAAAGTTTCGTCATTTTGAGAATCGTACATAAGGAAGCTTTCGTTGGGTAATATTCTTTGATATCGCTCAAGCAGCTCATCAATTTCGTTTTCTCTCTCTCCCTTAATAAGATGCATTTAGTTCAAAATTTGTCGTCTGCAGTTGGGTGGCGCCTTAAGCAGTAAGAATTTTCAGTTTCAGTCCGGAACACTCTTAAGAGTGTTAAGAGAGAGAATCGCCTTCCTATGAGAATCGTAACTTCCGCCAGACGTTACTGATTTGAATTTTCAAATTTAGGCAGATTTTGCTATTACTTAATTTTGAAATAAAATGTGTCTGATCAATGTTTTTTTTCAAAATGTTTTGATTGTTGTGTTGAGAACAAGTACGTGCTAAATAAATGAAGAAAAATAAAAAAAAAAATAAATATCGCATCATAAGTAAAACTGCTTATCAAAAATACAAATTTTATTCATAGTTTTTTAATTCTTTTTTGTTTTAAAAGCTAATTTTTTCTCCAATAGTTATACAGTTTAAATGTCGAATTTTATGCTCATTAAGAAATATTAGCGAAAAATGTGTTTATTTTGATGGAATTCTCTTTGGAAAAGTACGATTTTTGGCCATTTTGGAGTTTTTGAGCCTTTACTACTGAGTAACGAAGTACTTAATTGAAATTGTGCTCCAATAGTTTTTTAGAAACAGTTTTTGTCTACACAATGACACCTTAATCATTTCAATACGACATTTAATCGATTTACAATACCATTTGAAAAAAAACGCAGTTTTGGTCCGGAACACTCTTAAAACCTTGGAAAGATTGATTGAAATTTACATCAGACATAACTTAAAACCATGTCTCATTTCCACAGCTCAACATGCTTACTCTAAGGGAAAATCAGTAGAAACAGCTTTTCATTCGCTGGTATGTAGTATTGAATATTCCCTCAAATACAAAGAATATAAGCTAGTAGCTTTCCTAGATATTTAAAGAGCTTTCAACAACGTCAGTTACCAGGCGATCACAACAGCAATGGACAAGCTGAAATTAGAGAAATCACTCATAGATCTTTTAAGTCTCATGCTCAAAAGCAGGACAATAACTTCAAGCATGAGAAGTTTTACTACCACCAGATCGGTGAATCGAGGTACCCCCCAAGGTGGGGTCCTTTCGCTTCTCTTATGGAACATGGTAGTAAACGACCTACTAACTTCATTGGAAGCAGGAATGCCTATGCTGACGACGTTGCAATATCTATCTGGGAAACATCCCCAAGTTCTCTCGGAACTCCTACAAAATGCCTTAAATAGGCTAACAAATTGGGCTAAGCAATGTGGCTTGCACATCAATCCACATAAACCAGAACTAGTACTCTTTACGAGAAGGTACAAAATTCCTCAGATTAGCCCATCCAAGATTAAAGGAATACCATTAAGTTTTTCCGACCAAGCTTAATATCATTTTAGACAAAAAACTAAATTGGAAGGCAAATATTGATGAGCGAGTAAAAAAGGCTACCGTAGCGCTTTTTACTTGTAAGAAAGCCATACGATCAAAATGGTGCCTCTCCCCAATAATAACCCCCTGGCTATACACTTCGGTAATCAGACCGATACTCATTTATGGAGTTGTCTTATGGTGGACCGCACTGGACAAGATGGTAAGATTAAAATAAACTC
The DNA here is from genome assembly GCA_920937365.1 of Sphaerophoria rueppellii. Taxonomy (NCBI): domain Eukaryota; kingdom Metazoa; phylum Arthropoda; class Insecta; order Diptera; family Syrphidae; genus Sphaerophoria; species Sphaerophoria rueppellii. The sequence continues at coordinate 61,273,307 of CAKKXW010000002.1, forward strand.
ATCAAAGTCCAGCGGTCAGCAGGTATGTGCGTCACAGGAGCACTTCGCTCAACACCAACCGCAGCCCTGGAAGTGCTTTTAAACCTAACATCTCTTGACATCTTCTTCAAAATGGTGGCAGCCAACTCATGTGCGAGGCTTATAGCCACCTCTCAATGGAACAGTAATAATACTGATCATACTACTATTCTACACAATTTCAGATCTATCCCAGATCACCTAGAGTCTAGGTCCTAGACTATACCACCCCAAAAATGGTATACGATAAAAGCTTCCATGTCTCCATCCCTTCAAGATCTTCCTTGGAAGAAGAGAAACCCCTGGAAGACAATGCGGTACACTTCTATACAGACGGTTCAAAGACCGATAACGGAGTTGGAAGTGGTATCTGTTCGGAACAACTGAATCTCAGTCTATCATACAAACTTCCCAATCAATGTAGTGTTTTCTAGGCAGAAGTAATGGCGATTAAGGAGGCACTATCCTGGCTCAATGAAAACGTAATATCATAGACAGGGTTGCCGAAAGTCCTCCTATCGGAGAATTATCCTCCTTTCGAGACCTTCGTACTCCCGTACTCCTCCTTTTAAGCCCGTACTACTATTTTAAAATTCAAGTACAATGTCACGCTTAAAAAAAAAATACCAATTTTTCTATTTGGAAGCATTTATTTTCCTTTATCGAAATTCTTAGAACAGAATTTCCCTCATTTTTAATTTCTTTGTCTTGCTCTGTTACATTACATCATAACATGATGCCGTGATGGTTGGTTAAAAAAAGTGTTGTTCGATCACTTTTGCTTAATCATAATCCAAATATATTTGTTTTGAGATGCATGTGCCATTCAATCCACCTATTTTCTTCAGCTGCCGCCAAAAAAATTCCACAAAATATTGAAATTCTTTTGAGAAATATTTATGTTTACTTTTCGCATAGTCCAACAAAAACAAACTGATTTTAAAGAATTCCAGGAATGTTTCAATGCAGAAAATCATAAAATTTTAATAACAGCTTTTACACGTTGGCTAGCTCTCAAAAAGGTTGTGACTAGAACATTAGAACAATGGCCTGCATTAGTTCATTATTTCTTAGAAAGTTCATTTGAGTCTTCTTACAGTAATGAAGATTTTGCTGATAAAATACAAGAAGAGTTGAATGACACAACAAAACTTTATTTATTATTTTTTCTTATGTGCTTCAGCTTCAGTTGACAAATCAACTCAATCTATGGACGTTTGCCATTTTGTAAAAATGTTTTACAAAACAATCTTACAAAATTTTGTAAAGCCTGAATATAACAGAAGATTTTATATCAAACCCAAATTTTTGCGATGACATTTTCAAAAATGTCGATTCAGTGTATGTTGGAGCTAAGGCTGAACTTTTTATAAAGAAACAAACAGCCCTATTATGAGTTTCAATTTGATAGTCGATAGCTTCTATCAAATTGTTGATAGTTTCGTATTATGAGTATCAACCAGTGATCACTTTATAACAAGATTGGAAACCTACCTACGTTTCACCCACCAAATACCGCAAAAGTTTTTTTTTTCATACACACATACTCTTGCAGCAAACTTGCTTTATTATGTAGGCAATTTGAATCATTATTACAATAAAACGCATACTCTTACAGCTAACCTGTGTCTTTAAGTTTGTATTACACGCATACTCTTACAGCTAACCTGCTCCCCTAGCTTGTAGGCAAATGTCATTTTGACAGCAAGGTTTCCAATCTTGGTATAAGTGATCATTGGTATCAACTTGATATTTTTGACCGATTGTGAATATTTATCAAAATTTCCTTAGAGACGAGTTTGTTTGTTTTATTGTTTGTCGTTTGAAATTTGAAATAAAGATTTTTTCAGTTAGGACTTCAAAACTTCTTTTCTTAAATAAAACGGAAACCATTTGAGCTATTTCAAAAATTTTATTACAGACTTGAAGTACAATAAATGCAGTTATGAGTGGAACTCTAAATCTTTATACTTTTTAACCTTTTTCCCTTTAAAAAAAAAACCCAAATATGTTTGTTCCTTTACGTTTCAATCAGGAATTTTTAGTTGATAGAAAAGTTGATGTGTGTCAAATTTTTTGATATCCGTAATACCATATCTATCAAAAAAATCATTCACAATAATGATAAAATCTAATAAAATTCAAAGTCGATAAAAAATGTTGACAGTTGATAGTCATAATACGAATTCATTAAATTTGTTGATACATATCAACTATCAAGTCGATAGTTGCTAGTCATAATAGGGCTGAAAGTTTTGAAAGGAATGAAATCCTTGAGTTCAATAATTGCTGCAAGGAATATTTCAAAACTCTATGTGTTCAACTTTCACACGGTGTTGATTTTAACAATTCGGTATTAAAATCTGTGCAAGGGATTGATCCACTAAATTTAACTGAATCCATAACTTCGATTGTTTTTTCACTTCCTGGTTTAATTAATGAAAATATAATTGAGAACCTTGATTTTGAATGGCGAACAATTCTAACCAAACTAAGGTATAAGTTAACACCCTGTATGCTGTTTACACAAAACCAACAAATAAATGTGGTAAACAAGTTACAGTTGCATTTGGCAAAACTGATAAACAGCATATGATAGAAATCGCATGAGCAAAAACAACACATGCTGACCACTGCATCGATTGATCACTGCATCGATTGATCACTCTCTAGTACCTAAACAAATTTCCGTTATTTCTCTGAGAGATTAATTTTGATGCTGGAAGCTGGTCCATTGCGGATGCTGGGCAGTATGCAGTTCAGTTGAACTATTACAGTCAGTCGTCAACTATGACTCAAATATTTTAAATAAAGTTTATGTTTCGATTTAAAACAAATAAATAGAGTTTTTCCTTTTACTGGCGCCCAACGTGCTCTGACCACAAGTTTTTGCTTATCCTTAATCCTTAATAAGGACGAGAAAACCCGTCACTTTAAAGCTTCTTTCCCCAGACTGTAAGCAAATATAAAAGAGTACACTAATAATAAATCTGAAATCGGAAAAACAATTTGTGCGGTTTTCTTTGTGATTCCCTACTTAATGTAAAAGTTATTAAATAGCAATTTTATATAGACTTGTCAAAAAAGAACATACTTAAAAAATAAAACGTACAAGCAAAAAGCTGAAAAATTTAACGATACCTATGAGGATTAACTGATTCTGTTCACGCATGTTTGACAGTGACTCATTATTAACGATACGAAAAAATCAAAAACATTCAACAAAAAAACAATAAAAACTTAAAAGACAATTAAAACAAAAAAAACTTAATTCTATGCATGTTGATAAGTGGAGTGCATGTGCTTGAATAAAGAAAATAAGAGAAAACTAAAGCTTATAAGAAATTATTTAACTATTATTGAATTATTACCATACTTTATGAATTGTTATTGAAAAAATATTAAAATAAGTAACAAGAAAATCTTTAAGCCTTTATATTAAAATTTAAAATTGTTTAATTTAACTATATACAAATACATATATATTTCAACTAACTGTAAGAAAGCATTTTTGTACCGTTTTGTTTTAGTCATCACTTCACATACAAATTTGATTAAAGTATTACTGTTAGGAATTGAAAAGGAAAAAAAGGAAAAAGGAAAATGGAGGAGTTACAAATACGAGCAATCATTAATGTAGCTGTTCAGGCTGCAGTCGATCAAGCTAGGCAATCTTTCGATGCTACCATCAGTGAACTAACAAACAGACTTTCTATTTTAGAAACCCCTTCACGGGTCATAGAATATCAACCGGTTACCATTAATCGCCAAATTCGATGCGAAGAGTCATTGGATCTTGTTAAATCTCTCCCAGATTTTAATGGTGAACAATTAAATTATGTTTCGTGGCGGCAAGCTGTATTCGCAGCCCATAAAATTTTTGAAGGTTTTGAAGGGAGTTCGAAATATTACCAGGCAGTTGCCTTAATAAGAAACAAAATAGTAGGATCTGCAGATTCAGTACTGTCATCATTTAACACTGTTCTCAATTTTGAGGCAATAATTAGTAGGTTAGATTTTACTTATGCTGATAAAAGACCCATTTATCTAATTGAACAAGAAATGTCGACTCTAAAACAAGGTAAATTGTCTTTAACCGAATTTTATGATGCAGTTGAACGAAAACTAACGTTGATTATCAATAAAATCACGATGACACATGAAGGCAACAGAGAACTTATTTCTTCTCTTCATGGAAAGTACAGACAGGATGCGCTTAGGACATTCATCTCCGGATTGCGAAAACCTCTATGCGATATTCTTTTTTCATCTAGGCCTGTAGATATGCCAACTGCGCTTGCGCTTGCTCAGGAATTAGAGGCCAACCAAACACGATATAATTTTGCCAACTCTTTTGCTAATTATTACGAGCGGCCAAACAAATTATCAATTCAAGCAAACAAAACATATGATTCATATCCTGCCCCTCATTGTTCAAATGAGCAGGCTCGACCCAGAGTTCAACCGATGGAAATAGACCCATCCACGTCTCGTTATAGATCTCCAACACAGAACCCCGTAAATTCATCTCAAAGACCATTCAATAACAATGTTTCCAGAAATTTAATGGACAATAGACTCTCCATGAAAAGACCTGGACCCTCAGATAGATATTTTCGCAACAGGCAATTCGTAAGCAATGACACAACTCAACGACCACAGGCAAAAGTTCAAAGGGTAAACAATTTAGTTCAAGATCGGCAGAGGCATCAGGATATAGGTCAGCACAGGCATCATTATGACAACGACAGTTGTTTTGATGATGAGTCATTCTTGTGTAATGAGGAATATGATAATCAAGAGCAAGAAGTATTGGACGAAATCAATTTTTTAGGGATAGGTCCCTCCTACCCTACATTAGGAGAACATTAGGAGGTAAAGAAATAAAACTTTTGATAGATACGGGCGCATCCAAGAACTATGTTAAGAATATAAGCAGTCTTAAAGGTATCAAACCAGTTGAAACACCATTTATTGTAAAATCTCTGCATGGATCGAATAAAATTGAACTTAAATGTTCTATTAATATATTTAACCAAAACTCAACTTTTTATATTCTTCCACACCTCGCAACATTTGACGGCATTATTGGGTGTGATTTTTTGTACAAAATTGGGGCCCAGCTAGATTTGAAAAGGGGAGTTTTAACACATTATGGTGAAGACGAACGTCTCTTATATCTGTTTTGCAGAAACGTTAATTACATTTCCATTGACAATGAATCTGTACCTCCGGATGTGCGTTACCAATTTGACTCTGTTTTAAGCGAAAGGTGTAAAGTATTTGCCGACATAAATGAATCCTTACCATACAATACGAAAATTGTAGCCACAATAAGAACAACAGACAACGAACCAGTATATTCGAAAGCTTACCCATACCCAATGGCAGCCGCAAAATTTGTCAACCAAGAAGTTTCCGAGCTCCTCAACGCCGGTATCATAAGACCATCTCGGTCGCCTTACAATAACCCTGTTTGGGTTGTTGATAAGAAAGGTTTCAATGAAGACGGCACTCGGAAAATGCGACTTGTCATTGATTTTAGAAAAATTAATGCCAAAACTACAAATGACAAATACCCTATTCCCGACACATCAGTTATACTTGCAAACTTGGGCCAATCTTCCTTTTTTTCAACTTTAGACCTTAAATCTGGGTTTCACCAGATAAAACTATGTGAGAGAGACAGAGAAAAAACAGCATTCTCTATTAACAATGGCAAGTTCGAGTTCTGCAGACTCCCTTTTGGGCTCAAAAATGCTCCCAGCATTTTCCAACGAGCCATCGATGATGTATTGCGGGACGAAATTGGCAAGTGCTGTCACGTGTATATCGATGATGTGATTGTTTTTTCAAAAACGAAGGAACAGCACCTTAAAGATATTGATAAAATTCTTTTAAAACTGTTTCAAGCCAATATGCGCGTGTCTCCGGAAAAAACTAAATTTTTCAGGAGTGAAGTTGAATTTTTGGGCTTCGTAGTTTCCGCACAAGGCATTAAAACCTGTCCAAGTAAGGTGAATGACATACTGCAATACGAAACTCCTAGGACACTGCGAAGCTTACGGTCATTTTTGGGACTTTCCGGTTATTATAGGCGATTTATAAGGGACTATGCCCAGATAACAAAGCCTCTTACAAAATTTTTGCGTGGAGAGAATGGAAATATCAGTGCCAGACAATCCAAAAATATAGCCATCGACTTTGATCAGGATGCCATTGATGCTTTTAAGCGGATCAAGAGCATCTTAGCTTCAGAGGATGTTCTTCTCCTCTACCCCGACTACACTAAATCTTTCGATTTAACTACCGATGCTTCTTCTCATGCACTAGGTGCAGTATTATCACAAAATGGAAGGCCAATAACGATGATATCTCGGACATTGTCTTCCACCGAAGAAAGCTTCGCCACAAACGAACGAGAACTACTCTCTATAGTGTGGGCTTTGGGAAAGCTAAGAAATTATTTGTATGGCGTCAAAAAGCTAAATATTTTCACAGATCATCAACCTTTAACTTTTTTCATCTCCGATAAGAACCCAAATACTAAGATGAAAAGATGGATGGCTTTTGTTGAAGAATTCTCTCCCACTTTCCATTACAAGCCAGGAAAGGAGAACTATGTTGCCGACGCATTGTCTCGACAATATATAAACATGATAGAGCATTCAAATGATTCGGAATCGGAAACTCTCCATAGTGAGGAATCATTAACAAATACAATTCGTTCAGTTGAAAATCCTGTTAACTGCTTCAGAAATCAGATTCTCCTCAGTGAAGGCCAAGATAATAAAAGGGTAACGAAAATCATATTTCAGAAAAAAAGTAGACACATCATTACATTTTCCAATCGAGGTTACTTATTCAAAATACTTGAAGAAGCCATTAACTCTAATGTTGTCAACGCTATCCATTGCGATCTTCATATATTGGCTTCGATTCAAGATGATTTGAAAAGAATATATCCATCTACCAAATTTATTCACACGAATAAGTTTGTGATAGACATTTATAATGAAAACGATCAACAGGAGATTCTCGCTTTGGAACACAATCGAGCGCATCGATCTCTGCGCTGCATGTTCAGCAAATTCTAAGAGATTACTTCTTTCCCGACATCCGGAAAAAGTTAAAGAAAATAATAACAAACTGCAAGATATGTAATGAAGCCAAATATCAGAGGCACCCATCTAAGATAGAAATAGCTAAAAACACCCATACCATCTTATGCAGGTGAAATATTGCATATTGATATTTATTCCACGGATAAGTCGCACTTCCTTACATGTGTTGATAAATTTTCAAAATTTGCTGTAGTTTTTTCAATCACATCTCGGGCAATAGTTTCTTTAATGTCTAAAGAACCATTGATCGGAGTTCTTAACTTTTCAAAGATACAAAAACAATAGTCTGTGACAACGAGAAATCCTTCAATTCACAAACTATTAAAACTTTACTCAGAGACTATTTCAAAATAGAGATTTTTACAGTACCCCCCTTTCATAGCACATCTAATGGGCAGATTGAAAGGTTTCACAGCACGTTAACAGAAATAGCTAGATGTACTAAACTGGAGCAGGACATTATTGAAACGAATGAACTCATCTTACTGTCTACAATAAAATACAATAGGACGATCCATTCTATAACAACACAAAAACCAATTGACGTTATACATTCAAATTCGTTAGAACTACAAAACGATATAAGAATAAGACTTGTGTTTGGTAACGAATGAATAAAAAAATTCGTTTCGTTAATAAAAAAAAATACAATTTATTATATGTTGGGTTTAATCAGTCAATATGTTGTGTAGATACAAGATTACCAAAATTGTGTCTGCTCCTATCGATGGTCCAATGTAAAAAGGGAAGATGAGTTTAAAAAGTCTAATGAGCAAGTACAAAGAAAAAGACCACAAAGAGATATCGCAAACAATTGAGTGAAAATAGGCTACGGTACATTGTATTATAATCTTAAGCAAGAGAGAGTTACTTTTCATAATTCAAGTTCAAGGTTAAAGTTTTGATAGATTATAGTGTATGATGTGTTTGTTCGGAAAGTTTCAACAATTAATTATCAATATTGCAGTTTTGTGAATTCGAATCTTATAATTAATTAATATATGAATTAATTGAAAAATAATGCAATTAAATAAAGTATTAAATAATGATTTGATTTACATAATTTTAGTAAGAATTAAGATTAGGTTGATTAGTTCTGAACATCCCGGCCCCCCTGGAACGAGTTTCAGGACATGGGTAGCAAGGCAAGCTTGGTGATTGGACGAACAAATGTTCCACCGTTTGTCCTTACAGTAGCAACGCGTACTCGACCATCAGTCCCTTGTTTTGTTGCATCGATCTTCCCAAGTAGCCACTTTGTTGGTGGAAGATTTGGCTCTTTAATTATCACCAGATCGCCTGGCTTGAGGTTCGGAGTTGCCGTCTTCCATTTCGGTCGCTCTTGAAGTGTGGTGATATATTCCGAATGCCACCGTTTCCAGAAACCTTGTACCATATTTTGAAGGTGATTCCAGTGGGACAAGCGATTCAATGGCGTGGACAGCGTGGTTGGTTCCGGGACAGCAGTAAATGGTTCACCTATGAGAAAGTGGGCGGGTGTTAGTGGATTTAAGTCATTATCTGAGATAGTACAAAGAGGACGAGAATTTAAAATAGCTTCGATTTGAGTGAGCACCGTATACATTTCCTCGAATGAAAGGATAGTGGCTCCAATGACTCGTCGCAAATGAAATTTTACCGACTTGACTCCAGCCTCCCACAAACCACCAAAGTGAGGAGACGATGGAGGGATAAAGTGCCAAGTTACATTATCCTTCGCAAGTGAGGAAGCAACCGCCTCATTGTATGCTTCTGAGATGACCAGCTTGTGCATCTCGTTCAAGCATCGACGTGCACCTTGGAAGTTGGTTCCATTGTCTGAATACACATTCGAACAAAGTCCACGTCGAGAAACGAATCGGCGAAAAGCTGCGAGAAATGCGTCGGAGGTCAAATCACTCACTAGTTCGAGATGCATTGCCTTTGTAGCCATACATACAAATAGGCATATGTATGCTTTTGATGTTTTTGGATTGCGACCTTTGGATAGTTTTATGGAAATCGGACCAGCATAGTCACAACCAGTGTGTGAAAATGGACGGCTTTGTGATATTCGTTGCGATGGTAAGTTTCCCATTAGCTGCGCAGAAGTTGTCTGTCGCAATTTAAAGCATGTAATGCATTTGAAAACGATGCTCCTGGTGAGATTTCGAGATCCTAGGATCCAAAACTGCTGCCTTACGATTGCGAACGTTGCGGACACTCCTGGATGCAGGTTTATCTTGTGCATATGTTCTATAATGAGACGAGAAAAGTTGTCATTTGGAAGAATATATGGATGTTTAATGTTGAAAGATAGATTAGCATTCTTAATTCTTCCTCCTACTCGAAGAAGACCTTTATTATCAAGGAATGGAGTATATTTTAATAGTTTTGATTTCAGGGGTAGTTGATTTTTAGTTTTAAGGGCGCGAATATCGTCACTGAATGATTTTAATTGAATGTATTTAATGAGTGTTGTTTTTGCGATGTATAGTTCCTTTGTTGTAAGGTATGAGGTTCGACGATTAGATTTTGGACTGAGGTAGTTGAAGATAAATCGAATTACATAAGCGATGATTCGTTGCATACGATCCCACGACGAGGTTTTGGTGATAATGTGATCGATGGCATCAAACATTTTAGTTTCGGTAACAAGAACTCGACGAGGACATGGTCTTGTTTCGAGAAGAAGTTCGCTGTCATCCGATTTAAGATTGTTGAATTTCGATTTCGGCCATTGGCTTTCGTCCATCGAAAGCCACGTTGGGCCATTCCACCAAAGACGATGATTTGGGAGTTCAGATGGTAGCACCCCGCGAGACGCACAATCTGCGGGATTGGACTCGGAAGAAATATGGTGCCAGAAACTTCTTGGAGTGGAATCGAGAATAGCAGCAGTTCTGTTAGCGACGAATGTAGTCCAGCGACGAGGATGAGATGAAAGCCAGTGTAAAACAATTTCAGAGTCGCACCAGGCCACCGTTTTTGTGAATTGGTATGAACATGATGATTTCACAAGACTGAACAGACGAGTCAACAGCAACGCCCCACAAAGCTCTAGACGTGGAATCGACACTGGCTTTAACGGAGCGACCTTGGTCTTCGCTGCTACAATAGTTGTTCTGTATACTCCTTCAGACACTTTAGAACGCGTGTATAAGACTGCACCATAAGCCAGTGTAGATGCGTCACAGAACCCATGAAGTTCAATGTCGTTAAAAGATGAGTAGAACAAGTTTCTGGGGATTCGAACTTGCTCAAAAAACGATATCTCCTTTCGGTATTTATCCCAACGATCAGCTAACTCAGTGGGCAGTGGGTCGTCCCATCCCAACGTTAACTTCGATGACCAGAGTTCCTGAAAAAGCATCTTGAAAAGTATGACCGATGGTGCCAACAATCCTAACGGATCGAATATTCGTGACACTTCAGACAGCAACGAGCGCCTAGTCAATGAAATGGTTGGAAGAGTATTCGAAATACGAAACGAATATTCGTCCTTTGAAGGATTCCAATACATTCCAAGAACTTTAATATACGATTTTGTGCGTTCAGTGTCGTAGAAAGAGTATTCACATTGTTCTTTAGGAAGAGAAGCTAAGAGAGGCCAACAATTAGAGCTCCATTTTCGCAGCTCAAGTTTGGCCATGGAAAGAAGAGTAACGAGTTCGGCTTGCAGTTCGATGAGGTCGTTGGTTGAATTTGCTCCTGTCATTACGTCATCCACGTAGACGTCCTCCAAAAGAACACGGGCGGCTTTTGGGTAATCTGACTTGTAGTCTTCGGAGTGGTGCAGGAGGATTCTTCTATATTGTTAGCGTACGGGTCTGAAACGAGAGCCAGGATAGCGGGTTCGGTCGTCTTCAGGTCGGTTTTATTTCGTGTTGGGGCGAGGGGGTGCGTTGGTGAGGGGAAGGCCATGTCTTAGTGGGGGGGTGGGGGATATGGGTTTTGTGGCAGTACCTGTGGGGGCGGTATGGGGTTATTTAGGCGAGGGTTTGGTCGTTGGGGGGGGGACGGGTCAAGGTTTGATTTTTATATTTCGCCGTGTGTGAATAGGGGGTGTGGTGGGACGAGGTGGATGGCGTGGGGTTTGTTAGGGCCGGGGGTGGCCGGGGCGGGTGGCATAGCTTTTTTCGTACTAGGTTCGGGTTGGTGTCGGTTTTGCGTGCCGACGGGGTTCTCGGAGGGGGGGGTGGTTGTGTTTTAGCTGGTGACGGGTGTTGGATTATTGTGCGGCGTAGGGGTGTAGAGGGCTGTGGTCACTTGGGAGTGTGTCTAGGCGGGCGGTTAGCGCTGTTGTGTTCGCGAGGCTTGGGCCGGTGGGGGTTCTATTGAGAAGGGCATGGGATTTAAGTGGAAGTGTTCGCGGCATAGTGTTAGGGGGGGGGGGTTGTGGGTTGGGGGTTGGGGGGTTGTTTGGTAGGTGAACGTGTGTGGGCCCGGAGGTTGTGCATGTGCGTGGTTTGGCCAAGGGTCTTTTTGGTGGCCGGCCAAGCCGGGAGCGGTGTGCATGAGTATTGGGGGGGGGGGGAACTACGCGCATGGCCCTTAACCGGTGGGGAATGGGTTAGATGAGAGGTCGTTTGATAGAGGGGTAATGGCAGCTAATTTGGGGCGAGTGCTTTGGGTTCAAAAATAATCTGTTATCCGGTTATGACCCACCCAAACGATGTGTTTATGAGCGTTCGGGCAAAATCATTTAGGACCTCGAATTTTGCCGTCTTTAATATTGTTACAGCTTGTCCCGCCAAGGAAGAAACATCGATTGGAGGAGTAAGACAGTAAGGCCGAGGTGGAAGGTTGGATCGCCAGTTCATGGACGGCGAATATGGAGATAGGAAGATACATCATTAAATCTCACAAGTTGGTTAAGTCCGATGTTAAATTTGCTTAGTCATGAATGGCTCAAACGAAGATAAAACTTAGTCGAGTTGAGACCATCGGTGGAACGGTGTTTGTGTTCGTGTTGGCGGACCGGTGGGGGGTCTTGGTCAGTTCGAAGAGTAGCCTAGGATAGGTTCTTGGGGCTTGGGTTGGTCGATGGATAATAATCCGAGGTGTTGACGAGCAAAGATTTAGAAATCCCGAAAGCTAGTCGCGGGTACCCGGATTTAGGACGTATATCGACAGGCGTTAAAGCAGTTCCTTCGAATGTCTTTGATTTTTGCCAAAAGAGTTGGAAGGAGCGTCTTCTTTTGACAACTAAAATCAAGCGAATGGTTACTAACGAGTGGAATGTTGGAAGAGGTCGAAGCGAGGCTTGATGTTGAAGATTGAGATTGATGCGAAGTAGGTAAGGAAGACGATTGAGTTTTCTTAACTGCATCATCGGAATGCACGAGCGAGTGATGGCGCGATTTGCACACACGACAACGGAAAGACGAATGACATTTTTGTGACGAATGTCCAACTCGAAGACAATTAAAACATAACGAATTTGTCTTTGCAAACATTCGACGGGATTCAGTGTCTAACGCGACGAATTTGGAGCACTGGGCGATGATATGATTATCTTGACACATTGGGCACTTAGTAGTCGAAGTTTGCTCTTGCGACCCAGCTACATGAGCTCGAATGGTATTTGTTTGTCTTAGACGCGATGTACCCGGACGATTATTTAGTGATTGGCATGCCTCAAGAGCATCACACCGTTTTTCAAGGAATTCTAAAAATTCTATAATCGTAGAATCTTCCCGAGAACCGATATGCTCTGCCCAAGATTGCTTTGTGTCCGAGTCAAGTTTATTCAATAACAAATAAATGAGCCAGGGATCACGACTAGATTTTCCTAGAGCACTAAGACCACGCACTACTTCATCTGCACCGTCAGAGATTTTTCTCAAAATCAATGCGTTGCAACTGCTTGTAGTGGGAAGCGATAAAAAGCTTTCGATGAACGATTGGACGATTAATTGGCTACGATCGTACCGCTTTTCCAAACGATCCCAGGCTTCCGAATAGTTTGCCTCATTTATTTGGATATGTTTTATTAGATTTGCTGCGTCACCATGTAAATATGATTTTAAATAATGAAATTTATGAACCGCACTTAGATTAACCTTATTGTCAACTGATCCGAGAAAAATATCACGAAAAGATGGCCAATCTTTATAGCTTCCACTGAATGGTGGCACAACGATAGATGGGAGTTTAGTTGTATTCGCATTACTAGACGGCGATACAGACGAATTAAGTTTCTCTAGAAAAACTGATTGCTGCTCAGCTAATCGATCTATAGCTGATGAACAATCGGGAAGTTCCACAGCCTTTAAAGTAGGTTTTGCTCTATCGCGAATAGCTTTAACTATTTTAGCATTTGTATCGAAATATTTACTTTCGTAAACCGAAAATTCATCCTCAATTTCATGGACTTCATCGTCCTTCAAATGTTCGAGAATTTCGTTATGTAGGGACGAAAATTCTGACCACGTTGTCTCGAGTTTACGCAATCGAATTTCTAGCATTTCAACCGATGTGGATGCTTCAATCGTGTCTGTAAATGCTGCCGCCCGAGTAAGCCGAGCTTTTGCATTGCCACATTTTACTTTTAGCGCACTTAACATGGTCTTTAATTTTAAGATTCTGTTCCAAAAGTTTAAATAGGTACAAATAGAAAACACCAAGTTTTGATTAAACTTAAACCGTACCCAATCAGTGATTAATGAAGTAGATAAATCACAAATGCGAAGCTTTCATACAAATTAGAAGCCAGAGTGTCTAACACGTGAGGAGCAACGGAATCGGATTATATATCATGCCATCAATAATTATATAATTCCAGATTCGTTTGATAATTTTTAATGTTTTTGCCACGAGATTGTCTTTAAATTCGGCTAAGAAGGACCACTATGTTTGGTAACGAATGAATAAAAAAATTCGTTTCGTTAATACAAAAAAATACAATTTATTATGTGTTGGGTTTAATCAGTCAATATGTTGTGTAGATACAAGATTACCAAAATTGTGTCTGCTCCTCTCGATGGTCCAATGTAAAAAGGGAAGATGAGTTTAAAAAGTCTAATGAGCAAGTACAAAGAAAAAGACCACAAAGAGATATCGCAAACAATTGAGTGAAAATAGGCTACGGTACATTGTATTATAATCTTAAGCAAGAGAGAGTTACTTTTCATAATTCAAGTTCAAGGTTAAAGTTTTGATAGATTATAGTGTATGATGTGTTTTGTTCGGAAAGTTTCAACAATTAATTATTATCAATATTGCAGTTTTGTGAATTCGAATCTTATAATTAATTAATATATGAATTAATTGAAAAATAATGCAATTAAATAAAGTATTAAATAATGATTTGATTTACATAATTTTAGTAAGAATTAAGATTAGGTTGATTAGTTCTGAACAACTTGAAAAAACACAGGACAAAGATTTAACAAATCATAATCGAAAAAAGCAAACAAAGTCATATGAACCTGGTGAAAAAGTTTATGTACGAACGAATAAAAGAATAGGGAATAAATTTAGAAAGCTTTTCGTAGAAAAAACAATTCAAGAAGATCGAGGAACTACTGTTGTAATTGATAACAGAATTGTTCATAAAGATAACTTAAGATAGAGGTTGAATGTTTTTCACTCTTGGCTGTGTGTTCATAAGACCTTGCTTAGACCCATTTAATTTGTTTTTTTTTTTTTGGATTTTCATTTGTCCTTTTCTTCTCTTTTTTTTTTTTGAATTTTCATTTGTCCTTTGATAATTGTATTATAAAATGCTTCTTACAATATTGAGAAAATAATAAATAAATAATGTTGTCCAATTATAAATTATTATCATTTGTTTTCATTTCTCTTTTTTCCAAAAGAAATTGTGTTTTTTTTTCTTTTTTTGTATTTATTGTTAAGTTGTTTATTGTTTCTGTATAAAAAGTATCCATAGTTTCCTTATTAATTAATGTTTATGTAAACCAACATAATTTGTAACTTAAGTTTTGTAAATAATCATGTACAATAAATCATTGTTAATCAATTTATCTTTGTATAGTTAAAAGTATTACTGAGTTTCCTAGCTGTACCTCATCTAATTTATGTGAACTATATTTGCACTCCACAATAATATAAAATAAATGAATCATTTCTTAAAATCGCCGAGGACGGCTTAATTTGAAGCGGGAGTAGTTAACACCCTGTATGCTGTTTACACAAAACCAACTAAATAAATGTGGTAAACAAGTTACAGTTGCATTTGGCAAAACTGATAAACAGCATATGATAGAAATCGCATGAGCAAAAACAACACATGCTGACCACTGCATCGATTGATCACTGCATCGATTGATCACTCTCTAGTACCTAAACAAATTTCCGTTATTTCTCTGAGAGATTAATTTTGATGCTGGAAGCTGGTCCATTGCGGATGCTGAGCAGTATGCAGTTCAGTTGAACTATTACAGTCAGTCGTCAACTATGACTCAAATATTTTAAATAAAGTTTATGTTTCGATTTAAAACAAATAAATAGAGTTTTTCCTTTTACTTATATCTTTAGACATTGAAAAATGTTGGTCAGAAATATTAATTTGATTTAAGAAATTCGCTTAATGAAACCCTTTTTCCCTTAACTAAAGATGTTGTGAGCACATTATTATGCCTATTGTTTTTAATTAAAGACAAAAAAAGAAATAGGCTTGAGGTTAGTACTGTGGATGCAATAATGTGCTATAAAAAGCAATTGAATGGTTTTAATTGTACTAATTGGTACTCTTCAAAAAACCTTCTGAAAACGTATAAAAAATAATTTTGTTTTATTTCCAAATTGAAGTCAAAACGTTTAACAAAGCACAATAGCTAATTATTTTTGAAAAACAAAATATTTATATATTTTAAATCAATTAATTGTGATTTATTCAAAAAAAACTAAGAAAGACTTATTATTCTCTAAAGTCTAAAGAAATTTATGTCCAAAACTGAGTGTATAAACATTATTTTGTAAGAAATGTTAGTTAATAAGACAATGAATGAGTTATGATCTTTACAGCTTATATACTTGTTATTTTTTTCTTAAAGAATTTATTTATGTTGACTTTTTTTTTGTAAAAAAGCTTACAAATGAACTTTTAAAAAGATAATTGATGCACTTTTTAAATTTAAAAGCTTTTTAAAGTTGGTACTACTATTTTTCTTAAAATACTCCTATTTTTTGGTTTGTGTACTACTCTACAAAATTTCTCTCCGGCAACACTTTCACAGATAATATAGTTATTATTATAGTTAGATATCGCTCGCAGAGGAAAAAAAATTACCATTTTTCAATTCCATGGGACGTACCACTACGTCCCAGTTCGAATTTGTATTGTATTGTCAAGTTGCTTGTTGTGTTTTCTTTTTTTTCTAACTTTTTGGTTCGCAATGAACTGTTTCACGTTTCACATTTAGGACGGAGATGAATTATTTGTTTACATAGATATAATTTAAAATTTTAAATTCAACACGTAACAGGATTTCAGTAAAATTTGGTAAAGAGCCGTCACACACTGAAAGGAAAATACTTTCAGAAAGCGTTTCCAAATTTTAGAGTTTGTTGTTTTTTTGAAATTATTTTCAGAGAGCAGTCACACTATATGAAAGGAAAGTGTTTTCTGAAAGTGCTTTCTAAAACATTTTAATTTCAAGAAATTAAATTTTCTGAAAACATTTTTTGGGTCGTCACACTATAAAAGCGAAAACGTTTCCTAAGATTGCTTTCTGAAAGCTTTTTGTTGGTAAACGGTTGTGATATTTCTGATTATTCGCTTTCAAGAAAGCAAAAAACTCTCACATACAGTTTCTGAAAATGATTTGCTTTCTTCAAAAAGATTTCAGGAACTTGTTACACTGTGAAAGTTTTTTTTCTGAAAGTGTTCTCAAGAAAGCAAATCATTTTGAGAAACGCTTTCAGGAAAGTAATTTTCGGGTCGTCACACTATGAAATGTTCACTTTCAAAAAGGTTTTTGCTTTCTGAAAGTAATTTCCTTTCAGTGAATGACGGGACCTTAACTGTATTGAATTATTAAAAGAAAATAATGAGGCGAAAAAATTATTTTTCATTAATGCAGTTAGGCATGTTCAGATTGGATTTATTCATATTTATGTGTTAATTTTTTTCAAAATCATTCATGAGAAAAACGAGATATTGAAGGTTGAAGTTGCTGATCTCAAATTCAAGATATATCAGCTGTTTTTTAAATATTGATTGTAGGATGCTAGTAGTAGTAACTTACACAAATCATATTGATATTAAAAATAAGGTATTTTTATTGTCTATTTTTTACGCCATCAAATTAGATATTTTAAGTGTTTACTTAAAATCAACGAAAGAAAAATTATTAACTGAGGAATTAATTTTTTTTACTAAGAGCAAATTTTTCAATAGCCATAAACCCCAGTTTAGTATAATGCCAACGAATAAAAGTTTATTTTTGTATTGACATTTATTCTGAATAAAATGAAATGATAGATATTTGCTTCTTCAAAAATCAGTTCTTTCCTTATATTTGATGAAAAAAATCTTTAAAGTGCAAAGAGGTCCCCGTGCCTCTCACTCTTGGGGTGCTTGATTTAACCCTACGTCTCTCACTCTTCTTGATAGGCGTTTTTTTTTCGTTTTATGCCTGATAATATTTGAACTTTTTGATTTGTAGATATTATTCTTTTCCACGAACAATGTTTTCGCAACAGAACGAGTAGGGCAAAGTAATGTAGGTCCTTACGATGGCCATAGCAACAATTTTTTTCATCAAACCAGCCTGGGTTCCTGACGTTTGTTTCCTCATGCATTCTTGTGGGGGATCTCGGAAAACCCGATTAAAGACCTTAAAATGTAGCTTGCACGTATCGAACAATTCATCACTCGGTGCCTTCAGACTTCCAAAGTCACTGTTCTGCGAAAAGTTTTTTGCGAAAATAAAAAAATCCGAAGGACACGTTATTTTTTCATCAGTTTTTAGGAAAAGTTCAGAACAGTTTGAGCATTTCCTCCTCAAAAGCATTTTAAATACAAGAAATATCGCATTGCATTGCATGAGGAAGCCTGAAGCCCAGCCCATCTCTAAGGATTTATAGGCACTTTGCGACCTATAAAAAATATTTTGGGAAAGTTCTTTTTCGTTGTTGTTGTATTTTGTATATTTCGACAAACCCATCAACATATCGCAAAATGTTTTTGAATGGTCGGAAATATTAAGCCTTTGTATTTGAGACGGTAAAGATAATTCTCGTTTTTTTTGAAAGTTTTAAAGCAGTATGGGCCCTAGTTTTTTTTTGAATGTTTTGATTTTAGATTTTTTATTTTAATCTTGTAATTTAATAAAGTTTTTTTTTAAATCGCATTTTTTTCTCCACTTTGACGCATCTCTATAATAATTAATCGCACCTTGCACACAAATGCTACAACTGCTCGAAGTTCTTTTTCGTTTAGTTGGAGGAGCTTTATGATCTTCTAAATTTAAATCTGAATCCTAATCAGAAGTTAAATTCAGTTAAATTCAAAGAAGGAACAGCATCCTTCTTAAGATATTTTCTTCCCAAAAACTCCTGGCAAAAATTACTCCTGCCTGCCTCCACAAAGTACTTAAAATTTCAAGGGCATTGAAAAATTTTCAAATTAGGATATTCTCTTTTTGTTTTCTTACAAATGGAACAAGAAACTCTAGATAATCTCTTATCACCCATTGCATAAAAAAATAGCACTGAAAAATAAATCGCTGAAAAAAATTACCGCTGACAATAAAATTTAGAAAGAAAATAGCTCAATCACATAAAAAAAAAACAAACATACATCATGTTATTTTGTATTGTACGCACACCAACCCATCATGAAATGAGTCGTTCGCTCAACCGCTTTAAAAGAGAGAAAAGAAATAATTAAAAGGGGTTGGTTTTTGGCTGTCCGTACCAAAATTATATAGAAAAAAAAACTACCTGCACGTGCACAGTTAAAGTTTGTGTTGGCTCGAAAAGGAATGGCCAAAAGAAAATGTTTGTATCTTTCGAATGCAACTTGCAAGTTGCAAGCTAGCGTTTGTGTCTGGATCTTGTTCTTGTTGTTTGATTTTGTTCTGTTGATTTTGGTTGCAAGGTTTGATTATAACAAGTCTCTTGAAAATAAGGGATACAGAAAGTGGTCATTTTTATTTGCACTGACTGCGATATCTATGTAACTATATTATCTGTGGTAATATCTTGCAAGGATATACGAATCTTCTCGGACAGCCAAGCCGCTCTCAATCTCTCGCGTCTGTCTCCACAATCTCTCAAATAGTCCACGATTGTCGATCATCTCTGAATGAGATGACGAAACAGTTGAATATTCACCTTATTTGGGTCCCGGGCCACAGAGACATTCCGGGAAATTGCAAAGCCGATGTGCTCGCCAAAAACGGAACACTTCTGCCTAATGTTAGACAAAAATATATCATAGGAAATAACAATATGCTCTAGAATCAACAAATGCTAGATCGCTAGATGGTCAAAGATGGTCACTATCTCGGTAATCCCTTCTTCGATAATACCAGTGAACTGGCAACACTGGCATTGACACAAAATGTCTCTCTAAGTTCATTAGAAGCACGAATTGGTTTGTTTGAGTCCTTTACTCTCCCATGAGTATTTTGTGGTATCACAATGGATCCTTGAGGTCTAAGTGAGTCAACAACAACTAGACAGCCACTACAAACTAACCCTAACCTAGTACAGACGACATATGCAGAGGCTGCGGCGATGAGGAAGAATACGAAAACACAGCTCACTTCCTATGCCACTAACCAGCACTCTGCCGTATACTAGATTAAAATTTTTAGGCAACTATTTCTTTAATGAAGTAGAAGAACTATCTGAACTCCCAGGCAATCGCCTACCATAGTATCCATAGGTTAAATCACTTTTTCAGAAGTAACAACACTTCAGGGTATCACAAGGGATCTACATTGATCTAAGTGTGACGGTAACAACATCAACTGTCAGCCCATATAACCTAACCTAACCTAGTGTATTTGCATTACATGCTTACTCATCTGTACTTATTATACTTATATTTTAGTTTAATACAAACCTCATTGAATTCAGACTCGGTTGACCTTAAATTAACAGAGAATTTCCAACAATTTTCTTAATTAAACAATACTAATATCGTTTTTTGTTTTTATCCGCTTCCACTTTCAAAACATTATCTGTCACTTTAAATAATTTAGATAAATCCTTCATAAAATAAACCAAAACAAACTTTGCAAATGACCTCCACTAACAACAGATAAAAATCTTTCCAAACTTTTGACTGTCGAGTTCTTACCCCGATTAGGTTTTTTTATATCATCCTACGATACAATTAATCTCACATTTTTTTTGCACTGTTATCAAATGTGTTCCTTTATTAACTCAAAACGTGACAACTATACCAAATTGCAAGCAATATGGAAACAGTTCTCAATAATATTTACAATAATCAATAAAATAATAAAGGAACACTTCTATGCCAAAAATGTGCAGCGAGGTAAAAACTTTATCAAGCCCATCGTAAATACATACCTAAAGCATAATCACTAAAGGGTTATTATCCTCTCAACCAACTGCTTTCGTACTTTTTTTTATCGATTGTTTACAATTGAGAAGAGTTTTACAATATTTTCGACGTCTCTGACAATTAAACGATAAATTTATTCAAAACAAGATGATAAAGCACCCGAACAAAGAATTTTCAATGCAATAAATTTCTTTCAAACCTCTAATTACTAATCGGACTAATGAGCACCTTATATATAAATCGATTGCCTTAAGACTGCGCATTTTAGAAGTCAGTAGAAGAGTTAGTTCACAATATGGGCAAATATCTTACCACAGTATTCTTCATAATATTTATTGGAGTCATCGAAAAAGGTTCATTTCACAAATTTGTTTTAACAAATTTTATTGATAATTTCGATTTCATCAAAGGTTCGCCGCTCCCCAATAACTTCGATATGATTGAAGAAAGGATGGTTTGGCCGATTCCACAAATCGACGGAACTGTACGTAGAATGACCCTTCAACAAGCCGAAGTCCAAGCAAGCCTAACAGAGCCTGAGCCTCAGCCTGGAGAGTTGGGATCAACAAACTCGGACAAAGTGCGTTTCTTTCTCTACACTCAATCGAATCCAACAGAACCCATTGAATTGGACATGGATAATGCGGATTCACTATTACGATCTACTTTTAATTTTGAACATCCTACAATGTAAGTCTTCTTTATGGACCTACATATTGCAATTTGTGTGGTAAATTCTGCTTTAACCACAGATTCATGATTCACGGCTGGAGAGATGTGTACGACCGTGACATGAACAGACTCATCCGCGAAGCACTTCTTCTCAATGATGTTAAGAGGAATTGCAATTACATATCAGTCGATTGGAGTGTCTACAGTGCAACATTGAACTACATCCGAGCCAAGAAGAGCTGCTCCAAGGCTGGTAAGATAGTTGCTGAATTCATCGATTGGATGCACTGGAACGCCAAACTTTCTTTCAAAACTCTTGGTGTGTATGGTCATAGTTTGGGTGCCCATGTCGCTGGATTTACTGGTAAAAATGTCAAACTAGGAAAAATTAACACTATCATAGGTCTAGATCCGGCTATGCCTCTATTTCAATATAAGAATCCCGATACACGTCTGGCCGCCACGGATGCTGAGTATGTGGAAACGATTCAAACAAATGGAGGTTGGTTGGGATTCTTTCAACCGATTGGACAGATTGCGTTCTATCCTAATGGCGGCAAACTGCAACCGGGATGTGGTAAGGATCTTGATGGATTATGTTCACATATAAGAGCTGTGGAGCTATTGTCAGAGGCCCTTAGAATGAGGGAAGAAAATCATTTGTTGGGTGTTGAGTGCGAAGATTTTAATGATCTTAAGGAGGCTTCTTGTGGGGATGGATCGACTGTGGCTCGATTGGGTGATCCTTCAAATGCGAATAGAACGAAAGGAATTTATTATTTGGAGACAAATAGTCAATCACCGTTTGCTATGGCATTGTGATAGACAGTGGTGCTTATTAGCACCACTGTTTTTAATGTGAATAAAGAATCTTGTTTTGTATTGATTTAAATAAATTGCTTTAATTTTTAATTTTATGAAAGATGAAATGGAAGTTTTTACGGCAATTATTTTTAAGCTTTGCTCAAATTCGACACCGCATCTAACATATTGTAATGTTGCCCTATCTAACTCTGTTAGGATGATGCACATACTTATACGTATCAAATCGTGCTTTGTAAACACAAAGCATTGTTCGGCTGAAGAATGTCTTATTCATACCCCTCTCTATTTAAAAAAATCACTGTCAAAAAAATGTTGTGGTGAGTCTCTCAATTTACTCTTATTTTTAGTGTCCGTGAATCTGTGAAAGAGGTGAAAAAAAATTCAATAAGGACATGACCGCACTGTTTTAAGGGTGAAATAAACTCTGCCAACGAGTTTAAATGTGTTTTTTTAGTTATTTATTCGTAAATCATAGTTGAATTCCATTAAAAAAGCAAAAAACACTATGCACTGCACTTTGTACTGTTGTAGTGTTCCCAAATAACTTTGGATTCAATGCACGCCACTGACCGACGAAAAACCAAGTGTTTCTCCAAAGAGATAATTTAGAATTCTCTCTTTGGAGAGTACACTATATGTACTAAGCACTAAATAACTAACTAACTAACGTAGGTATCTAGAAAGAAATTAGCATTAATTAAAAGGCCTGTCGTGTGCGGTTGGTTAGTCACAACAAGTAATTATACAGATGTCTCATCCATATGGAAAAAAAGTGTCCTATGAAATCTAAATTCGCTAAAAAAATGCTTTTTTTCAAAGCTTGCATGAAAATCTTTCTTTTTCTTTTGTTTATGAACACGAAAAGACATCTGCCTAATTTTTTTTCGTTTTATTTCTTTCTTTATTCTTTTTCATCCCTTATATTTCCCGCAAACGAAATCCATACAATCTGATGAATAATATCTCTTCCTGATGATCCGCTAATTGATCAGGCAAGGAAAAAAATGTATCTACCTGCCTATACATAAGTAAGATAGGAAAAAAAAACTATTTGAAGCGAATACAGAATTGGTGGAGTAAAATCAATTTTACTTTTTCTGATATTCGTTTGCAGATTCTTTGTTTTATGATTTTTATTTTTTGGAAAATGTAGATTTGTATGTAATTATATTTTGAATTTAAAACTCTTTAGGTACATTATTTAAAAGTTAAAACATAAACTTACAAATGTGTTAAATTAACACTAGTATAAAAATTAGCGAACACTTGAAAAGCTTAAAAATCTAGTGGGCTGTATCTCAGTAGAAAAAATTCGGATTGAAGTAAATAAAAAGTTTTTCAAATGTTATAATTTTTTCTTTTCAAATTATTTTGAGTTAAGAAAATACCGTTAGTCGATGTCGTTTTCGCTTGAGCGTTCCAAAATATAAAAAAAAAATAAATGAAGTTTATTTTGTAATAAAGTGAGCGGATTTTTGTTTTTAATCCAACCGATCGAAGATTCAAATTTGAGAATTTTATTGGCATTAATTTCCTGTTTGTTTAAGATCGCTACAAGTTTTGTTCTAATCAAAAAATGGGTTTACATGCAAAACACAATTTTGAGTTTGGACCCTAATATCTCTGCATGAAGAACTTCAGGACGTAAAATCAAGTTTTTGCTTGCAATTTAAGGTGCATTTTTTTGTTTTTATGTCCGGTAGGGACTCTTTATCCGCTCAAACCTCAATGTATCAAATAAAGAGACAAGAGAAAGCTGTATGGAATTCTGATTTTTGTGAAGTAGTCAAAAACACACCGTAGTGTCCGACGGACACTGTCCGTGGCTTAGTGGTTAGGTGCGTTGGCTGCTAAGTAGAATGTCGTGGGTTCGAGTCCATAGTTTTTATTTCATCTTTTACGGGCACTGCCTCTTGCGAAAAACTGTCAATTTTTTCATTCCTTCCTCTTAAAAGTTAGAAAACCAATTACGCTTAAATCTTAATCAGTCCTTAAGAAAGTTATTGTGCGTCAAATGAGACCAATTTAATGTCAATATCAATAACGCCATTACGCACCTACGAACATACCTATACGCACATACACACAAACGCATGAAAAGAGTTGATTCGAATTCTAGTGTTAGTTCAAACAAAAATTGAAAATAAGCACTGAAGCATTTGAAACGAATCATTTTAAATTTTTACATTACTTTTGTCTAAAGATAATTTCTTTGAGGACAGCACTTTTTGTTGATTACAGTGAAACTTCCATTAACGGACACTTCTCTTGGAGGGACACTTCCCTTGGGCGGACACTTTTTTTCGACGGAATTTGCTCCATATAAGTTACATATAAAACAATTTCTCTTGGACGGACACTCTCTTAGACGGACACGGACAGCGAAAACAAGCAAATTTGAAAAATTTGTTTCTCTTGGCCGGACAGAAAGAGTGAGAAATGTTTGCAACGGGATCCATTTCCATATTGAAACTACATTTAAGGGATGTTTTGCATATATACCTTGATAAAACAAGTTTATATATGAATGTATTAGTGAGAACCAGCTGTATTAAAAGAATAAGAACAATAAAACACAATGCGTTTGCGTAATTTACTGTTTTTTTTTCCTCATTCGTTTGGTGCAACCGTGAACCGGCTGGTGGTTATGAAAATTGTCTTGCTAGCTTGTTTTGTTTTATTAAAAAGGTTTGTATTTTCCTTGTTGCAGTTTTGTTTGTTTGATTTGTTTAAAAAACCATTTTTTATAGGATGCCACCAAAAAGAAAAACTTTGAGCCTGAAAGAAAAGGTGGATTTGATCAAATTTTCCGAAAAATATAAGAAAAGCGTACGCGAAATTGCAAATGATTTTCGTGTAGGAAAAACACAGGTCGCTGATTTGCTTAGAAACAAAATAATATTTTATCTGAATGGGAGGCAAACTCATCTGCAACTCACCTTAAGAGGCGTTTGATGTCGACGAGTGAGAATCTAGACAAGTCGTTATTTGAATGGTTTTGTGCAGCTCGAAACAAAGGATTCCCGCTTTCTGGAACCGCTATTCGACAAAAGGCTGGAGAGATTGCAAACCGCGAAGGGCTTACGAATTTCAAAGCATCAGCTGGCTGGTTAGATAAATTCAAAGCACGCCACGGAATTCCTTATAAAAATATAAGTGGAGAGGCTGCAGACGTTGATCCAGGAGATGGTAGAACATTTCTTCAAAAGCTGCCGTCAATATTAGCCGGTTATGATGATGATTGCATTTACAATGCGGACGAAACAGGTCTCTTTTTTCGAGTATTGCCAGCGAAAACAATGGCTTTAAAAGGTGAGCAATGTAAAGGTGGAAAAATGTCAAAAGAAAGGCTAACCATTTTGCACTGCGCAAATATGGCAGGAGAAAAAGAAAAACTTTTGGTCATTGGAAAATCATGTCGTCCAAGAGCATTTCGAGGTCTTAGACATGACCAGCTACCAGTAGAATGGAAGCATAACAAGAAAGCTTGGATGACGCAGGAAATAATGATTGAGTGGCTTCGAAATTTTGATAAAAAAATTCGACATAGGAAGAAAAAAATTTTACTTTTCCTTGGCAATGCTGCTTCGCATCCTAAGAACTTTCAGCTGGAAAATATCAAAATTGTTTACCTTCCACCAAACACAACTTCCGTTTGTCAGCCTTTAGACCAAGGTGTCATAAGGAGTTTTAAATTTCACTATCGAACAATTGTTCTTAATCATCTTCTTGCTCGGATGGATGATTCGCAAACGACAACTGAACTGACCAAAAGTGTAAACGTGTTGGATGCAATTTTTTTCATTAACAGTGCTTGGAATCGTGTGACAGCCAACACAGTTTCCAATTGTTTTCATCACGCATTTGGGAAAAATTCAACAAGAGATGATTTTGAACCAGAGGATGATTTGCCTTTGGCAAATTTAAGAGAAGTTTCCAGGCTTCTTAAACAACCTTGATTGTGAACCCGAAAATTTTGTTTTGATAGACGGAGACGTTAATGTTGAAGGCGAAATCCATATGGCTGCTGAAAATGTTCCAATTGAAATTGATGTGGTCAGTGCAAGTGAATCAGAAGAAGAACATCAGCAACAGGAATCAATTGCAATAAATTCATACAAAGAAGCCAACATTTGTCTTGAAAATTTGAAAATATTTGCAGCTACGAAAAATGAAGGTGAAGCAATGCAAATTCTAATTGATTTGCAAAATAGGTTCCAAAGTAGAGCTGTATTTGCAAAAACAAGACAAACTAATATCAGAGACTTTTTACTATAAACATAAAAATTCAGAGTATTATTTAAAACAAATTTTTGTTCATTAGATTCTTTTATTTTCAGAGAAATTGAAGTTTTTATTTATTTTTCGTTATATGTATGTATATGTATATTGAAAGAGATTTTATGTTCTAAAAGAAATGAATTTTATTTAAATGGCTTACGTTCCTTATATAAATAAATAATAAATGTATATTTATAAAAAAAATATTTTCCTTTAATTACAAATATCTTTTCACTTGACTTCTGTTGGACGGACACTTCTCTTGGGCGGACAAAAAATTTTGCACCGTGGGTGTCCGGCTGTAGACAGTTTCACTGTATTTGAAATTTATACTTATGTACATTTTCTGATAAGCCACAGTTTTTATTTCAATAAATAATATAGGCAATTGTTTGATCATACAGCAAAATAACAACTCTACAACTAACTTAAAAAAAATAAACACCAAAACGCACTTTTTGTTTTTAACCAACCTGCTCTTACCTTTCTCACCTTCAGAGCCACGAGCTACTCTTATACACAGATGTAAACGTAAAAAAAAAAATAAATAAATAAACATACGTTTGTATCCACTTTAGTCATTATAAATTATTATATTCTCATCGGTCGGACCTCAGAAAAGAAAAAGGAAACGAAAAGATTTGTGAGAAAGGGGAAACAGAGAGAACATTTCAATAAATCAAGAGAGCTTTAAAAGCTTTCGTAAGAACAGGCATGGAGCTTTTCTATGAACAGGCAAAGAACTTTTTTGCCTGTTCATAGTCGATCGTCAATGAAAAAAATATGAGCCACTTTTTACTATGGGGATGAGAATAGTAGACTATGTTATACCACCGGTTCATCACTTATGGGATTTTACATTCAACCACCACGAATCGCTACTAAAATTCAATGTTTTTTTGGGTTCAATGTAATTTGTTAAGCCAAAAGTAGACTAATCTCTTTTTTTGAATGTGTGGGTGAAAGGTATCAAAACAGGATTTATGATTGAATATTCTTCAATTTAAAATGTTTAATAAATTGAATTTAAAACACAATTCGTAAATTTATTATTCGGCAAAATAATTTTTTATTACTAAATCTTGCAACCAAACTCCATTCGTTTTGAATATTTAAAAATAATATCTCGTTGTTATGTGTTAAAATACGTGTGAGAATATGTGTAAATCTGTCTCCAAAAAGAGATTTTAGAGAAATCAATTCTTCAAGTAAAAAATTCAATACTTTTTCCAATGTAATTTCATTTAAGGGGAAAAAAATTGCCACAGATCCGTGAAGAATTCAATTTCTTGGCCCAAGTAAAATCCCATTAGTGCAGTGTTAGTTGTTAGTAAGCAAACATTACATAACAAAACACTCACATGGATGAACACAAAACAAGACAGTTAACAAAACAAGATTAATCCAATAATTTACAAACATTAAAGTAAACACAGTAACATTTATTTACTTTTAAATGTTGTGTGTGGGGAAATGACTGCACACATAGCACATAATAAAATAAAAATAATACTAACCACCAAACACAATACTCACCTTATAACACTTACCGCCAATAATATTTTACCCTATAATAATACTTACCTTTAAATAATATTTTTTTAAAATAATACTTACCACTAATAATAATTTAACCTATAATAATACTTACCACATCATAATAACAAATATAATAAATAAAAAAAAAAAATCTAAATGTACTAAATCTACAGATCCGCACTGTAATATTAAATCGACACAAATTCTTGCCACTATAACAACAACAAATAACCCACAGCCTCATCATAAAGAAAAAACAAAATAGAACACCGCTTCTTGCTAGGGCATTTCGTGTGCAAGAAAGTACCGCTGCCCACGAAAGTTAAGCAAAGCAGAGGTATGTGCTTATGCATAAGCTAGTGCAATGACCACACAATTTGCACTTGCTACCGAAATATGATGGCATGATTTTCAAGGCCAAGGTATACAAGTAGTATTCTAATTGCTGAAATAGCGGGCCGGCAAATGGCATGATTAAGCCTAACTGTGACGATTTTGAACATTTTTTTTTTCGAAGAGAAGTGCAAGTTGTGTGGTCATTGCATTGGACAGTTGGTTAGCAACACACTTAGCGTGCGGTCGGCAAACAAAAAGTAAAAGTTAAAAGTTAAAAAAATCAAAGCCGAAAATTGAAACCGAAAAGAGAAAAAAAAAAAAAACAATTGCTGTGCGGGGAAAATTTTATCCGAAAATTAAAGAAAAGGAAAAACCTAAAACTAAATGTGAAAAGTGAAATACTTTTTTTTAACTAAAGTGAAAACCAGTAGAACGTAAACAAAAACTGGAAAAGGAAATAACGAATATAAAAAAAAAAAAAAAAAATTTACACCAAACCTAAAACTAAAAAAAAGTGCTGTGTGCAAAACTTACCTGCCCCTGCCCGAAACCTAGCGCCGCTTTCCGAAAACTCATAAAAGTAAAACCCCAAATACTTACCTTAAATAAATACCTGAAAAAAAAAAGAAATATACCGGATACTTACCCCTAAATAAATACCTGAAAACCAAATATACTAAATACTTACCCCTGACTTAACACCTAAAACTTACAAAAAAAAAAGAGGAAACAAATCCAAATACTTACCCATAAATTAATTAAGGAAACAAAAGAAAGAAAAAGAAGACCTCCACTTACCAGCTATACTTACCTGATGACCTGTATTAAAGATAAAGACCACAACTCAACTTACCTGAGGATCTCATCACCTTGAAATACTTTTTATTTTATTCTTTTTCGTTAAAGTTCGATTATTACTTTTATAATATTTAATTGTTTATTTACATATTTTTTTTTATCTGTGTATAAAGTAAATGTATAAGATAAATTCTTCATAATCAGTGGTGGAATTTGGTTATGGTGATTGAAGAGAAAAATAAAAACGAAATATTACAAAATATCTTAGTTACATCAACAGTGGAGTAATTGAAAAAAAAAAAAAAAAAAAATTTAAAGAAAATCAAAAGAAAACATATATATATAAATATAATTAATATTTTGAGATTCTACCAGCGTTTAGCGTGTTTAGCGATCCAGCGAGGTGCACCCCGGCGGATAGTAACATAGTAACCAGGTACGTGATATTATAGTATCTTTCGTATTCATATATATATATATATAGTTTTTTCTTTTTTTTTACCTCTTACCTTCAATACCTTCACTAAACAAAAAAAAAAAATATATACATACAATTTTAAAAGTTCAAGAGGAGAACACAAAAATAATTAAATTAACAAAATAATAATTAACTATAACCACCTTTCCGCGTTGCCACCTTTTTTTTTGCAAGAGTAAATCTTAATTAAATCTAAGTTAAATCTTAATTAATAGTCCGCGTTGCCACCTTTATGGTATAATCAATCTTAATTAACTTCTATTTTATTTTATATTTTTTTTTAGTTTTGTTTATTTATTTTGCTAAGTAATATTATTAGATTATACCTTTCTTAACAATATATTTTTATATAAATAAAAGAAAAAAGGACAAAACAAACAATACTCTTTTACTGTTATCACAGCGATAACATGGGCATCTACACCGTCTGAAGGACAGTTTATGTCCACGGGAAGGCAGTCCTACGATTTTTTTTTCTTATTGGTTTTAGGTAGCCACCATGATTGGCCACTAAATCCTTAAAGTCGGAGCAGAGGTAAGCTGGAGTTGTAGGGGAAGTTAGGACAGGGTGGTTAGGATTAGGGGCTACCACACAAAATTGGAGGTAGTGGTAGCCATGGTGGTGTCGGACCGACACATGGGTGGGAAAATCCTCCGAGGGCCAACAACACCTGGACCCTCGGCCCTACTGGAGTCACCCCTCCCCTTAAATTCGTCGATCGAGGTCCCCATTTTTTTTTGATATTTCAGATTTTGGCATGAAATTTAGACGTAACATCAGTCCAGCGCTTCGACTCCAAAGGACTCACCCCATCCGACGAGCACCAGCCGGTGATAGCATGCCAAACGGGGGTCGGAGCCTGGACACCCCTCTACCTCCTGCTGCCCGGACCAGCCTCATACGCCTGTAGGTATGAGGTTGTAAGGGTGGTCTACGAGGAGTAGAGGGGCGAAGGATTTATTTTGTTACAGTTTGTAATTATTGGATTAATCTTGTTTTGTTAACTGTCTTGTTTTTAATTTATTCTTACTTATATTTAAATCAAAATAAGTCTGAGTTGCAGTTTGAAAGCCTACTCATACGTGTCAAGGGCTCATAGAAACCATAGTTGGTACGATGTTTTGGTTCATGTACCAAGTGCTTCCTACGAAAATTAAACCGCCACCTTGATGGTTTGAAAGATATAGCTCCAAGTAATTCCGGTGCATCTGTTACACCAGTAATAACTTGATGGAAGAATACCATGTCATTGTTATTTCGTCTACTTTGACAATGTTTCCATTTGGAGAGTTAGCAAACGGTTTTCATAAGAGGGGACATTCAAAGGATCACTCCATAGAATACCTTTCAAGGCAAAACGAGTAAAATTTCGTTGAACAGATTCTAGCCTCTCAATATGAATATTGTAATGAGGTGACCAAACTTGGAAGGGTATTCTAAGTGAGGACGAAACATAGCAATAATATAAAGCGCGGGTTATATTTGGATCGCGGAACTCCTTGACCAACGCTTTATAAATCCAAGCATTGAGTTTGCTTTATTCACGATGTTGTTAATGTGTACAGAAAAATCTAATTTAGGGTTAAAGAAAACTCCAAGATCTCTTACAGAAGTTACACGGGTTAGAATGTGCTGTGAGATAGCGTAGTCATGTGAAGACGGTGCACGCTTCCTTGAAAAGGTCATTGCTTGACATTTTATTGGATTTAGGTTTAAACTATTTTTCTCTCACCACAATGCAAAACAATTAATGTCATCCTGTAGAAGAATGTGGTCATTACTAGAACAGATATTTTTGTAAATCTTCATATCATCTGCGAGATGAGGATTTCGCTATTACGTACACATAACGGGGCATCATTAATAGCTAAATTAAAAAGTAGAGGTCCTAGATGGCTACCCTGAGGAACTCCGAATTAGCAAAAAATGACTTAGAGATAGAATACCTGAATTTTACTTGGTAAGACCTATTCTCGAGATAAGAGATAATTTTATGATGGCGGTGAGAGAGTTGGTCGAAGGCTTTTGAAAAATCTGTATAGACGCAATCGATTTCTTGACCACATTCCAAAGTGCTTACACATTGATTTATAAAAATAAGGAGATTTGTGACAGTTAGAACGTTTCTGCATGAAACCATGCTGTTGCTGACAGATGATGTTCCTGCAATGAAATGCCAAACTTTCACAAATAACTTGTTTCAAATACTTAGGAATGCAGGAGAGCTTAGATATTGGTCTATAATTGGTGATTGTTGGCCTTATCTCCTTCTTATAGACTGGTATAATGTAAGCGTTTTTCCAAATTGATGGAAATTTTCTAATTTTAAAGACAGTTCAAAAATATAACGGAGGGGAGATGCTAAGATAGACTTACACTTTTTTAAAACAACAGGTGGAATACCATCTGGACCACTCGAAAAATCATCTTTCAGAAGAGAAAGAATGTTTATAATGTCATCAGTCTCTACTGAGATGTTGTTAAACAATACTTGTGGACAGCCACGTAAATACTGAAAAAAATCTTTATCCACAACGGCGGGGGAATCGATAAAAGATTGGCTGAAATTATTTGCAAATGCTTCACAAATTTCACAAGTTAAGTTGAGGGTTACATTATTGCTAGTAAAGTTCATTGGATAAACATCACATTTCTTCTTCGAATTATTATATTTTTCCAAAAACTTTTCGGGTCAGACGTCAGAGAGCATCCTACAGTAAGTAAATACTCACTATAAAGTTCATAAGACAGTTTCTTAAATTCTTCAAAAAATGAAATATAAACTACTTGGTTTTCTAAGGTCATGGATTTGAGGTATTTTTTCCAGGCCTTGTTTCTCTTATTACGAAGTGTTTTCAGCTCTTTAGTATACCAAGGATGACTGAAAGTGAAGAAGTGGGTTGATTTCTTCTTAGGAACTGCTCTTCAATGCAACTCATAAGCAAAGAATAGAAATTTGCAATAATTGCGTCAATATCGGTGCTGGACGGTAATTCTGGGATACCGGAATTTAGCAAGCTATTTGAAAGCTGCAAGAAATCAGCTTTTCGGAAGTCAAAATGGTATGAGCAATCATGGGGATTACTATTTTCAAGTAAATGACCGCTCAAGTCAAGAAAAATATCTAAGGGAGGGTGGTAATTATCTATTGTTGATAAAGCAGATGTAGATTCTACAACTGCAGTATTTACTGCGTCCGATGAGAATACTAGGTCTAGTATTCGATTCATTTTATTTTTGATACAGCTTTCTTGCTGTAAATCGGAAGAAAAAATGTTATCCAACAATTGAAGCTCCAGTTGTGAAGAAACTGTAGTAGCTTCAAAATAGGAATCCTCTTCAGAGGGAACCCAATCAATAAGGGGAAGATTGAAATCTCCTAGCAAAAGAATACAGCTATCAAGATCAGCAATACTGAAAACGAAGTCTAAGATTATGGAAAGTTCAGTGAACACAGACATTGGACTTTTAGGAGGAATATACACATTTAATAAAATATTGATTTTTGCCGTAAGGTTATGTTAACACAGATGAGTTCCATATTTACTGTAAATGGGAAAACAACAAGGGAAGATGAAAGACTATTTCTTACAGCGATGAGGACTCCCCCGCCAACTAAGTTCATAGCATCCTCATGACGGTCTTTCCGAAAAACTGAGAACTCTTTATCAAAGAGCTCTGTGTCCAATATTGTGGCGTTGAGCCAGGTTTCAGAGAGAACTAAAACATCATGTGGAAATGCCTGAGAATTCTTATAAATAAAGGGAGAGTCTCTGCAGTTTTTTTAATTAAGGCTTGAAGTTGAGGGACGTGATTTTCTCAAAGGAGCAGTGAATTCCTTAACTAAAGTGTTAGGAGGCCAGGAACAATTACAAATGGGATCAAAAAGAGAACTAGGGCTATGATTTTAAATGAGGCTACAAAAACTATTCGGTTTACTTATTTTAGAACATTTAAGGCTTGAAGGTTTGGTGATAACCTTTGAATCGACAAAATGAGCCAATATGTCTTCAGGCTTTGCTTCGGGTAGTAATCGAGATATGAATATATATTTTGGTTTTGGGACTGATGCCAGATTTGTTTGGGGTGTATTTAATGGAATCGGTTCTAAAATAGGTTCATTGGCAGTGAGGTCAGAAATATTTTGTAGGGTTTCCTGTACAATAAGGGAAGGGCAACTGTATCTAGAAAGAAATTAAATAACTTCAACAACATTAAATAATAAAATTAAAAATAAAACTATTAAGTATGTAAGTCTTTGAATTGGAATAAATTGATTGAGTTAAATGAAGTGACTCTCATTCATAAACCTAAAACCCACTTCTGACACTTACATATTGGTGACCCCGAGCTGAAAAAAGGAATACACATTTTTCGAAGTCTGGACATAAAGCAATCATTTTGTTGCTCGCCAACTTTTCAACAGTAATCTGTCGATCATCAGCCTTTTTACAATAAAACTCTTAAGCAAGATTGTATTCGCCGTTGGCTTCCGAAAACCAAAAAAAAAAAAAGCAACGGACATAACTGGACATCCGAAGTGACCACGAGTAGTACTTTGTACACATATATGTACCTACTTGGTCACAGCAGTATACATATGTGCATAGCCGTAAACTCATCGCCAACAATATCACGTTCATTCGCATAGCTGTAAACTAATCCGTTATAAATTTGGAACATCTTGTATTCTAACTCTGAACGATACGAAGAAGCAAAATTTTCAAGAACATCGCGGGACAAACGGTATCTACTTCAAGTTACATATAATTTTATTACTACAGTATAAAACGATTGCATGTTTTCTTACAAAAAAAAAGAACAAAAATTAAGAGTTAGTTACTATTATAATTATTGAACTTATTCAGATAAATTAAACAGCAAAGTTTATAGTTTGAAATTAAAAAAAAATCATGCAGGTTAAGTGATCTATACACATAATTGCATGTTTTACAAACCTTTATAAATTTAAGTACTCTGCATACATATACAATTGCACGTTTTACATATTTTTATACAGTTATATAATTTATCTATCTTTTTTTTCGTATTTTTTGTTGCGCATGAATTGTGTTGTACACAAATAATTATTTCTATACTTCCATACTTGTAAATCAAACACGACAAGCCCAATTTCGGTTCCATATACACATTTTTTTTTCGATTTGATTTAACTTGCTTGCAGTTTATAAAATGCTCAAAAACGATGATACTAAATTATCGGGATCTTCGGACCCTAGTGGTTCACAGCACGTCACCCCTGAAAATCAAGCTAATTCTTCACATTCATTTGAAGTTGCCTCAATAAAGCTTCCTACATTTTGGGAAAAGGCTCCAGCGGCGTGGTTCATCGCGGTTGAAGCACAGTTTTTGACTAGAAAAATAACAAAAGATGAAACCAAGTACTCTTACGTTTTTGCCTCACTTCCAGTCGATGCGATAAATAATATTATTGATATTTTGAGCAATCCTCCCCAAACAGATAAATATGGGAATTTAAAAGAAATGCTTATAAAGCGACATACACTTTCAGAACAACGACGTTTAGAACAGTTACTCTCCGCGGAAAATCCGGGGGACGACATATGACATCTATAGCTGGAAGCATTTCGTCCGTTGGTGATGATCTTATTAAATCCCTTTGGGAAAGAAAACTTCCAACCCAGATAAGCATTCCCCTAGCGGTCACTTTAGGGCAGCCATTCCAGACTAAACTAGATTTAGCTGATAAGATATGGGAAACAACCCAGACATTAAACATTAATTCAATTCAACAACCTCAGTACAGTGAAAGCATACCTCACACCACCTCAACTCTTGAGGAGAGGATTATGAAAGAGATAAACGAAATAAAATCGTCACTCAAACATTTTTCTTTTCAAGAAAGAGGTCGTTCACCTTACAAAAATGTAGGTTTCAGAAATATAAGAAGAGAAAATCACGCCTATTTAGCTGGCAAACCAATATGGGCACAAACGATTGGGACCTTTACCATAATTATGTGTTCTTTATGTGTTAATTATGTGTGCAGTTCGCGATTTTTGTGCTGATCAATTTTTGTAGATATATAAAATTATGCCACCTTAATATTAAGCTAGCACAACTTCTTCATTTTCCAACTGAATTCAATGAAACCTAGACCATAATTATGTGTAATTTATGTGTTAATTATGTGTGCAGTTCTCGATTTTGGGGCTGATCAATTTTTGTGTATATAAAAAATTATGCCATCTTCATATTATGCTAGCACAACTTCTACAATTTCCAGCAGAATTCAATGAAACCTACACCATTATTATCTCCTATTTATGTGTTAATTATGTGTGCTATTCGCGATTTTTGTGCTGATCAATTTGTATGTGTATATAAAATTATGTGAGCTTCATATGAACACTCGGGCGTATACGTGTTTTTTTACGCTTCTTTTAACTTTTTGTTTGAGAACTTTAGGCTTGTTTTGTATCAATTGTTACTGTTATTTTAAACAATCTCAAAAGTTGAGGAGTTGTTAATAACGACGCTGAGTAAGCCGAGTTAATGTTTCAAAAAAGCGTCCATACTAGAATATCAAAAAATATCAATTATAAATTTTACACCTCTATTTCTGGTGTAATGATCATAAACCTGACACTTCTCAAATATTTGCTGTAGCTGGCAAATTTCATCGTATGGCCTTTAATGCTCCAATTTTTCAAATAATGACTTTTCTATTCTTTTTTCCAAACCTTCCCCAATTTCCACTCTACAAGTACATCAAATGGACAAACTCTTTTTAAAAATTACAGTAGTTTCTTTTTCAGCTTTAAGCACAAATGTGATGCGATAAATTCATGTAATTAAGAAGAAAACAAGATATAAAACATAGTCGAAAATCCACAATTCAAAAGCGTATCTGAACTGTCTTGGCTGGCCCAGCGTAAATAAAGTCAGTTGTCTAAGAAAACAAATTATATTCCTCAGATCACTTGCTTAGAGATTTATATTTTTATAAATATCAACATTACAGGAGATATTATTTTTTTGTGACAGGTGTTTTTCTTTTGCTGGTGGTAACCCATCATACTCATACCATTGATTTTGCCGACGGGGCAATGGCGGTGTAATGCCCAAGTTTTTTTTCTGAGTGACTATGACGGGCCACATGTCCTCGGTAAGAAATTGCACCAACCAGATACATTTTACTCTGAGTTCTTAGATCTTCGATATACAGAGGAAGTTCCTTCAAGGGATAATCTTATAATTCAGGGCCATCAGTAAATATTTCTAAAAAGAAGATATTACCTGAAATGTACAGAATTGAATTTAGCTTAAATATTGAAATAGTGTATTTCAAGAGACGTAATATTATCAAAGTATTAGAGTTTGTATTCATGTACATATGTTAACGCATCTATCTTTAAAATACTGCAAAACATATGAAAATATATTTTATGGACATTTTAGAGAAGAACATAATTTACCGAGAATCCTTTTCGTAAGTGTCGCACTTTTCCGTATGTAATTTTGTTATTTTTTCCATAAAAATCGTTTTGAAACCGTTAACTTACTCACTCATCGTCGTTATTAACAACTCCTCAACTTTTGAGGTTGTTAAAAATAACAGTAACAATTGATACAAAACAAGCCTAAAGTTCTCAAACAAAAAGTTAAAAGAAGTGTAAAAAACACGTATACGCCCGAGTGTTCATATGAAGCTCACATAATTTTATGTATACATACAAATTGATCAGCACAAAAATCGCGAATAGCACACATAATTAACACATAAATAGGAGATAATAATGGTCTAGGTTTCATTGAATTCTGCTGGAAATTGTAGAAGTTGGCTAGCTTAATATGAAGATGGCATAATTTTGTAAGTATATAAAATTGATCAGCCCCAAAATCGAGAACTGCACACATAATTAACTCATAAATTACACATAATTATGGTCTAGATTTCATTGAACTCAGTTGGAAAATAAAGAAGTTGTGCTAGCTTAATATTAAGGTGGCATAATTTTATATATCTACAAAAATTGATCAGCACAAAAATCGCGAACTGCACACATAATTAACACATAAAGAACACATAATTATGGTAAAGGTCCCAATCGTTTGTGCCCATATTGGTTTGCCAGTTTAATAGACGTGAGAAAATCGTAGTAGAAGCAACCACAAACAAAAGGTATGTTGGTACCATAGGGTCCACGGAACTAAAGCCAAAAATTGCACACAACCATGTTATTTCAAACAAAATTAGAATTCAAAAAACTAAGTATTTTGCCGGATGTACTACCAGCGGACATTCGGCCCTCAAGCTTTCGTCATCTTTTTATACATTGTAAGAAAAACAAATTCGATTTTTTAATCGATACCGGGGCGGAAATTTCAGTCATTCCACATACCATTTTTCAAAAACAGCTACTAGCTACTTCAGATCGCTTTCTCACTGCAGTAAATGGATCTTCCATTAAAACATATGGAACAAAGCTTTTGAACTTAGACTTAGGCCTTCGACGTGAATTCCCATTCCCTTTTACTCTTGCCGCTGTTTCCAGGCCCATTATCGGTGCTGATTTTCTTGGCCATTTTAATTTATTGGTTGATATTAAACGACATGCACTGATTGATTCCTTAACAAACTTATCTGCACTTGCAAGCATTGATTCAAGGTCCATCAACTTTATTTCTCCTCGACTCGCGATTGTCGATGATGAGTACGGTAACTTGCTCAAGGAGTTTCCAGCTCTGAACAGCACTCCAGATTTCACAATCCCTGTGAAGCATAATGTCGTCCATCATAGATTTAGTGCGCGCTCACAATCAGATTCCGGTTGCTGAAGAAGACGTGTATAAAACGGCAATTACAATGCCTTTTGGGATGGTTGAGTTCACACGAATGCCTTTTGGCCTTAGGAATGCAGCCCAAACATTCCAAAGGCTTTTGAATGAGGTTTTAAAAGGCTTAGATTTTTGCTCTGTATATATCGACGATATATTAATCGCAAGTGATAATCGAGAAAATCACTTAAAGCATCTTCGAATACTTTTTGAACGTTTAGTTTGTTTTGGCTTAACAATAAAATTAACCAAATGCGAATTTGGACAAGCGGAGCTTGAATTTTTAAGTCACAAAAATGCAGCTTCAGGGATTTTACCTTCAGTTGATCGTGTTAAAGCAATTTCTTGTTTACCAACTACTTTGAAACAAACTCAACGTTTTGTAGGTATGGTCAATTTCTACCACCGTTTTATTTCAAAGCTTGCAGAGACTTTGATCCCAATATACAAGCAAATGAGCAGTTTAGGAAATGCCAAAAACAAAAAGTCATTTTTATGGTCCCCAGAATGCACACACGCTTTTAATGAAATTAAATCAGCTCTTTCAGAAGCAACCCTCCTCGTACACCCTAGTGAATGTGCACCAACACGCCTTACAGTAGATGCATCCGATCTAGCTACCGGGTCTGTACTGGAGCAGTTTTTGGATAACGAATGGAAACCATTAGGTTTCTTTTCCAAAAAACTTCGTCCTGCTGAAGTAAAATACTCAGCTTTCGATAGAGAGGTTCTAGCTATTTACATTTCGTGGTTTATACCGATCATAAACCTCTGACAACAGCTTTATTCACTAAAGCTGTCCGAAGTCCAAGACAAGCAAATCACCTTGATTGGATATCTCAATATACGAATGATATTAGGCATATAAAAGGAAGAGATAATTTGATAGCTGATTTTTTGTCACGACCAGAAGAAAACGCTATCTCAGAAAATCATGAAAGCTCATTTTCATTTTCACCTGAAAATATCATACATTCACAGTCAGCGGATGAAGAATTAAGGAACTTGCTAAAAAGGAAAACTAGTCCTTCTTTCAAACTTGAAAATATTATTTTTCCAACATTTAAACAACCAATCTGGTGCGAAACAACAACTAACGTCAATAGACCTTATTTACCGAAATGTCTTAGAAAACCTGCTTTCTTAAGTATACATTCCCTTTCACATCCCGGCATTAGAGGATCGAGAAAGCTTCTAACTGAGAGATATTTCTGGCCAAAAATTAATGCCGATATAAAATCAATGACTCTTTCGTGTATTCAGTGTCAACGTTCTAAGATAAACAGACATACCAAATCACCATTAGGAAGTTTTTGCACAACTAGCAACCGCTTTGAGCATATCCATATGGACCTGGTAGGTCCTCTTGATATTTCAAATGGTTTCAGTTACATCTTAACGATTGTTGACCGATTCACGCGCTGGCCTGAGGCGTATCCATTGAAAGATATGTGTGCAGAGATGGTTGCAAAAACATTCGTGTCCGAATATATATGTCGATTCCTAGTTCCCCCAAGAATAACAACCGATCAGGGAGCTCAGTTCGAGTTCAAACTGTTTTCTGAACAAACCAAACTTCTAGGCACACATAGAATCAGAACCACGGCATACCATCCACAGGCCAATGGTCTTGTAGAAAGGTTCCACCGCGTTTTAAAAGCCGCGCTTAGGTGTGGCGAAAACACAGTTCATTGGACCGATGATTTGCCTTTAGTTCATCTTGGAATTAGATCTGCACTGAAAACGGACATGGATTGTTCTCCTGCAGAGATGGTCTATGGCCAACCTCTGCGACTTCCATCTGATTTTTTCTCCCCGCAAATCTCATGTGATAAAGGTGATGATGAAAATCTTCCGGCGTTTGTAGCTAAGCTTCGTACAAATATGAATTCAATACGTCCAAAAGAAACCCGCAAAGGCGAATCGCCAGTCTATATACCAAAATCACTTCAAGATTGTAACCATGTTTTTGTGCGCTCACCGCCAAATAAATCAAGTTTTAAAGGCCCTTATCAAGGACCTTTTAAGGTCATCAAAAAACTGAGAAAATTTTATATCATCGAGGTCAAAGGAAAAAATGTTTCCATATCTTTAGATCGCTTAAAGCCAGCATATATGATAGAATCATCTCACCAAGTCGTAAAAAGTAAGAAACAAGTCAATTTTGTTTGAACAGATTAAATAAATTTGTAAATTTATTTTATCTTTGTCGCCTACGGCTGGAAGGAGGGTGATGTAGTGTTCCCAAATAACTTTGGATTCAATGCACGCCACTGACCGACGAAAAACCAAGTGTTTCTCCAAAGAGATAATTTAGAATTCTCTCTTTGGAGAGTACACTATATGTACTAAGCACTAAATAACTAACTAACTAACGTAGGTATCTAGAAAGAAATTAGCATTATTAAAAAGGCTGTCGTGTGCGGTGGTTAGTCAACATTAAATAATTAAAACTTAAAAATAATAAAATAAATATTAAGTATGTAAGTCTTTGAATTGGAATAAATTGATTGAGTTAAAAGAAAGGACTCTCATTCACTTGTTTGAACCTAAAACCCACTTCTGACACTTACACTGTTATTTAAATACTTAAAACATGAATTTCATTTAATTATTTTTTATTTTTTAAATTTTTGAATTTAACTGTCTCTTATTTTTGAATTTTGAGCGCAGGCTTTTAGAATTGAGCCTAGGCTTTTCACCTTATTGAGCCCAGCACACAGGCCTACCCATTGCAAATGTATTGGTTCGGCCTCCCATTTACATTGGCTAGTATATTTTATCAAATTTAATTTTTTTAGTCGAAAGAGAGTAAAATGCCTTGACTCTAGGTATACCTCCTCTGTGGTCTACATTAGAAATGAAGTTGCTTATCTATAATTCTTACCACAGTATAGACGCTGCTCCAACCCTCTTTTCAATTTTATGTGGTTGAATTTTTTTATAAATAAGCACTGGGGTCGAATCACGGCGTCAGTGATCGAATAATACGCGACTGAATTGTGTGGGTTTGACCATAGAGAATATATAATACCTAGAGTCGCGACCTTTTCCTCCTTTGCCGAAAACACCCTCAAAAATTTTCTGAGGTGAACTCTCACAATCCTCTCTTTTTTTCGTGTCCGTGAATCTATGTAAGAGGTGAACTCTTACAATCCTCTCTTTTTTTCGTGTCCGTGAACCTGTCTAAGAGGTGACAAAAGAGTGAGCACTCAGCCGTGACAAAATTTTTTTCCTGATGCACAAACCCAAAGTGACAGACTTCCACCACAGCAAATACGAGACTAAACGCACGACTTTTTGTTTAAGATTTATTTGATACAAATATTGGTAAATTATAGTGCAATTATAGATATGTTTAAAGTGCAAAGAAACAATATAACGTATTTATTTTTCATATTACATGCATTTTTTGTTTGGTTAAAGTTTTTTTTTGAAAATGCTGAGCTCAACGGAATCTTATTTTCGAAATCTTAGCCCATGAAACCCACCTCGACTCCAACCTGAGCATTGTATCTAACTCAGTGCGAATGTATGGGTTCAGTTTCTCATCTAAAAAGCATTGGAAAACTAACACATTCTCACTGGGTTAGTACAAAACGACCAAATTGCAGCTTGTAGGCAAAAAGAGAGCGAACACCCGAAGTCGTGACTCTAGGTAATATATATTCTCTATGCCCATAGCATAGAGAATATATAATACCTAGAGTCGCGACCTTTTCCTCCCTTGCAAAAAACACCCTCAAAATTTTTCTGAGGTGAACTCTCACAAAACTCTTTTTTTTTCGTGTTCGTGAATCTGTGTAAGAGGTGAACTCTCACAATCTTCTCTTTTTTTCGTATCCGTGAACCTGTGTAAGAGGTGACAAAAGAGTGCGCACTCAGCCGTGACAACATTTT
Organism: Sphaerophoria rueppellii; assembly: GCA_920937365.1. Classification (NCBI taxonomy): domain Eukaryota; kingdom Metazoa; phylum Arthropoda; class Insecta; order Diptera; family Syrphidae; genus Sphaerophoria; species Sphaerophoria rueppellii. The sequence continues at coordinate 61,315,591 of CAKKXW010000002.1, forward strand.
TTTCCTGATGCACAAACCCAAAGTGACAGACTTCCACCACAGGAAATACGAGACTAAACGCACGACTTTTTTTTAAAGATTTTTTAAGATTTTTGATACAAATATTGGTAAATTATAGTTCAATTATATGTTAAAAGTGCAAAGAAACAATAGGTGTGTTTTTTTGCACGCGTATATACGCTTAAGAAAATATTTGCATGCAAATGCAACAACAATAAATGTTTATATCCGCTTAGTTAGCGGCGATAACTATCCACGCTTATGAAATAAGGGGATATAAAAACAATGCTACCATATTCCTTTTTCAATGAATTTTCAACATAAGTCAACAATTTATTCCGAAATTCATTTGAAATTCATTTCATTTAATAATTACCCAAGCAAGCTATGATTTTGCTGTTGTTATATTTTAAATCAAAGGAAACCATTGGCTACTTTTGTATGTTCCATATCTTCGTATCTCTTTCTCTATCCAGATCTCTTTTCTTCATTCTCTTGGTTTTCTTCTTTGAGCAAGAGATTTTTCTATTCTCTGGAGAAAAAATTCCCGCTGACGCGACGTTGCTCTTCTTTCTTCTCTCGTTTACATATCATCAACTTGTGATGACAAATTGCTTAAACAAAAAATTTGTCGTTTTTTTGTGCACTGTTCATTTTAAGCGTATATACGCGTGCAAAAAAACACGCCTAATATAACGTTTTTATTTTTCATATTACATGCATTTTTTGTATGTTTGAGTTTTTTTTTGAAAATGCTGAGCTCAACGGAATCTTATTTTCGAAATCTGAGCCCATGAAACCCACCTCGACTCCAACCTGAGCATTGTATCTAACTCAGTGCGAATGTATTGGTGCAGTTTCTCATTTAAAAGGCATTGGAAAACTAACACATTCTCACTGGGTTAGTACAAAACGACCAAATTGCAGCTTGTAGGCAAAAAGAGAGCGAACACCCGAAGTCGTGACTCTAGGTATTATATATTCTCTATGCCCATAGAGAATCTATTTACCTAGAGTCGCAACTCGCTCTCTTTTTAAAAAAAAATCAGTGTCCAAAAAATGTTGTGGTGAGTCTCTCAATTTACTCTTATTTTTCGTGTCCGTGAATCTGTGAAAGAGGTGAAAAAAAATCAATAAGGACATGACCGCACTGTTTTGAGGGTGAAATAAACTCTGCCAACGTGTTTAAATGTGTTTGTTTAGTTTTTTATTCGTAAATCATAGTTGAATTCCATTTAAAAAGCAAAAAACACTATGCACTGCACTTTGTATATTTATTTAAATACTTAAAACATGAATTTCATACAATTATTTTTTATTTTTTAAATTTTTGAATTTAGCTGACTCTTATTTTTGAATTTTGAGCGCAGTCTTTTAAAATTGAGCCTAGGCTTTTCACCTTATTGAGCCCAGCACACAGGCCTACCCATTGCAAATGTATTGGTTCGGCCTCCCATTTGAAATGCATTGAAAAGCCTATACATTTACATTGGGTAGTATATTTTATGAAATTTAATTTTTTTAGTCGAAAGAGAGTAAAATGCCTTGAGTTGCGACTCTAGGTATACCTCCTCTGTGCTTAAAACAGTGCGGTCATGTCCTTATTGAATTTTTTTTCACCTCTCTCACAAATTCACGGACACGAAAAATAAGAGTAAATTGAGAGACTCACCACAACATTTTTTGGACAGTGATTTTTTTTTAAAAAGAGAGCGAGTTGCGACTCTAGGTAAATAGATTCTCTATGGGCATAGAGAATATATAATACCTAGAGTCACGACTTCGGGTGTTCGCTCTCTTTTTGCCTACAAGCTGCAATTTGGTCGTTTTGTACTAACCCAGTGAGAATGTGTTAGTTTTCCAATGCCTTTTAAATGAGAAACTGCACCAATACATTCGCACTGAGTTAGATACAATGCTCAGGTTGGAGTCGAGGTGGGTTTCATGGGCTCAGATTTCGAAAATAAGATTCCGTTGAGCTCAGCATTTTCAAAAAAAAAACTCAAACATACAAAAAATGCATGTAATATGAAAAATAAATACGTTATATTGTTTCTTTGCACTTTTAACATAAAAAATCTTTAAAAAAAGTCGTGCGTTTAGTCTCGTATTTCCTGTGGTGGAAGTCTGTCACTTTGGGTTTGTTCATCAGGAAAAAAATGTTGTCACGGCTGAGTGCTCACTCTTTTGTCACCTCTTACACAGGTTCACGGATACGAAAAAAAGAGAAGATTGTGAGAGCTTTGCATATAGAATCTATAGTAGCGGCACCATATTGAATTTTGAGTTGGTTACTCGCGCCGTGTTTGGCGCTGCCAGATATTCGCCCGTTTTTATATTTCAAAGACAGCTGATGTTGAAAGGAAAGAGGAATATGGAGAAGAAAAAATGAATGAAGAGCGAATGTCATTTTTGTATTTTTGTTGTTTGTTGTTTGTAACAAGATAAAGAGACAAATTAGAAGAGAGCTTAGCTTCTGCTTTTGAAACAAAATTTATTTGAGAACTGCAGACTTTATTCAATATTTGCGATGTTGTCTATTTTCGATTTTTCATATAAAATGCTTGCAAAACCTATACAACCTTATTATCTCACTACAAGCTTATGTCTATTCGTGAGGATAGATTTCTTGATCAGTTTTGTAAGAATTTTGCCTTTTTGTGGCAAATGATCAAATGACCTATATCTGAATGAAGAAAGAAGGTTGTTGATCTGGTTGGAAATGTGTGTTAGGTCAGTTATTGAGGTGTTTTTTGTTTGTTTTTTTTCTTAGGAATTTCTGTGATTGCTCATAGGATCATTGAATTAATTATTTTAATTCATGTGAAGCGTGATCAACTGATATTGGATATGTTTGAATATTTTTTTTTGTGTAATAACTAAAGTTGAATATATTTCGATTAATTAAACACATACTCACTTCTTATTCATGTTCAGGAGCGTACCTGTTTTGAAAGAAATTGCACCAGTAATTTTTTTGTTTGAAATATGAGGAAATTACAAGCCTCTGGAGCGGAAAGCGACGATGAGTTAGAAAATGTTAAGTAAAAGGAAAAAATTATTTAAATTTTCTTTGGAATTTTATTGACTGAGAAACCTTGCATAATTAACAGGATAAAAACTCAATATCTTTTCAAATTATAAAATTATTTTACAGATCTATCAATAACAATGGTGAACAATTATAATTTATTTTTAAAACAAACAATTTCTTAAAATAAGTTTTGAAATATTTTATATATATGAATATTTGAAGAAACGTCCTGCTGTCTCTCGTTTCATAGGTACCGTCGAAGAAAAATATGAAATACAAAAAAAATTAATTGTGGGTGAACTTACTGATTGAACTGTTTCATATTGCCTCTTTTCTCTTCCATTTTATATGTAGGGTATAGTATGGTGAAGTTCCTTCTGCAATGTTTAAACTAAGAAATCAGCTTCGCAAGTATGTCCCAATTTGGTGTTCCAACGACGTAAGCAATTGCCTGCTTCCAATTCTCGTTAAGTCCTGTAAGTGTGAAAACCATCACCTTAGAGGCTATAACGTTCTGCCTTCCGTATTTTCCAAAGTCGTTTAGCCCATATATGATGTCGTCTTTGATGTTGTATTCTAACTCTCTCTTAATAGCCATTTCATCGAACAGCAAAACACATTTCTTATTCATGGCGTCCATCACTTTTGCCTTGTTCGTTAGCACCTGCAGTATGGTGTCACTTACACCAGTGGGGAGACGTATCTCTGAATGCCATCTATATATTGTGGACACTGATGGCAGTTTGAATCCCATGTCGATCAAGAAGGCGAAGGAAGACGGGCTCTTGTAGAATAGTTTCTGGGCAAATCCTCTTTCTTGTTGGCTCCAAGGCGCATTTGGCACATGGAGAAATTGAGATCTTATGAAGATTTTCACATCTTCGCTGAAACAGTCCATGTTATCCTCCAAAAATTTTCGGACATCATACTTTGGGTCATTTTTGATCCTTTTTGGAGTGTCGAAAATTTTTCTTGGGATGAACTGTCTCTTCCTTTGAGGTTGCTCTGGAGCGTCATAGGTCCAATAACCTGGTGACGGGAACTGGGATGGGGAAACTGCTGCATCCAATTTGGGCGAACCTAGGGAATAATCCTTCAAATACGTCCTTGACACCCTTAAAGACATGTCAATCAATGACAATGCTAGGCTTTCTGATTCAAGGTGTATTTGGGGCTGCCGCGGAGTTAAGAACAAATGTTCTTGTTGCCCTTGGGGATATTCCACTTAACCTTCATGTTGTTGATGCTGGAATCCAGTAGTGTGCGGCTGTCGTTGAGAAGTTGAGGCAGGTGTTGTGTCCATGAATGAAACGGAATGTTCCCTTTGGTGTTGTTGTTGTGATCCGGCTTGTTGTTGCGTGGAGCGTGGTTTTTGTGCAATGAAGGACGACATTATTCGGCTGCAAGAAGCATCTACAGAGCTTTCGGAGCAACTGCAGATTTTGGGAGAAGATACTGGCAAAGAAAATCTTTTCAGCACTTTTCCCAAGCTTCTTACAACCAAATCCTTCTTATAGAAGTGTTTCTCACAGAACAAATATCTGCGATGGGTATTTTGACCCTGTGAAACACTTCCATGCTTCATCCAAATAGCCCTTCGTTGATCATTGGGTATTTGGAAGAAGGAAACTGAGCTTTAGCTCAGCATGCAGGAGCAAGTTCGTACGACCCAGTCATGCACATTTTTTTTTGTGAGTTCAGTGTAAGTTCTCCCACACCACAGGTGATGTGTCATTTCCATCGCATCAATCAGGTCGTTTGTGTGCAATTATATTTATTTTAAAACCAAGATTGTGATGCTTGTATGACAAGTATCCTTACAAATAAGGTATCAAAATCACCGTTATTTCATGTAGATTATGTATATTTTTAACAACTTGTCTATAGGCTTAAAACTTATGAGCAAATTTATGTGAAAATGTCTACATTGACCATATGTATGCGTTACCGTTATAATGAAGGCATTATAATTGAAGAGCATGAAATTCTGTATCTACCTATCATGCGTGAAAATAGATTCGACGTGGCTATAAAACTTTCACCACCACCCTCAGTTAATTTTTTTAAACTTTGAATGTCGTACTTAGTCAAAAGCCATAAGATTTAAACTTCTAACCTTATCAACTTCCATACAAACTTTGAACTAAGATTTCAACCCCTTGTGATCCTTTTAAGGCCTTCTATTGCGTTAAATACCGTATGCCCTTTCTCAGTTCTAGTCTATCTTTGTACCAAATTTCATCTTAATCGATCCAAACGCTTTTTTTCAATGTTTGATTTTCTTATCCATAATTTTTTCATACCGGGGTCTATTATGTATATGAATCGATTCTAAAGGAGTAAACTCCAAAAAAATAAATTTCTTTTTGTATTAAACAATGCATATCTTTTAATAATAATATGCATAGGTATATTTTTGTTTTCAATTAAATAAATGCTGGTAAGTAAATTTAGTGTGAAATCGTAGTTTGTATTGATTTCGGTGATATGTTGATGCTTCTTGGATTGGTTCTGCTGCTGTTTTGTGAAAGAGTGGTGATATATAAGTAATGATGGTATGGGTTTGTCGCTCCCTTGCGATATGTTTGATTTAGGAATTTAGGATATGTCATTCAAGTTGCTCGAAAAACTTCAAGCATAACCCAAACAAACTATAAGACTGACAATGACCAATGTTTGAAATCAAATTAATGTATCACGTATCCCATATGTATATAGGATGTGGTGTGTGAATGTGGGGAACGATAGCAGAAAAATGTTGAGGCTGTCGAAGCCAACAGAATCTACAATAAATCCTAAAGCTTCCATAATCCATACATTTGTACAATGGAATGTGATATTACCTATTTTTGACAGGCTACATAAAGTTTTCTTACTACAGGTTCATGTATTTGCATAAGTGCATACATAATGTATGTTTATGTTCTTGTCGCCATAAAAAAGCCAAAATAGTGGTGTATTCGAACAAGAATTAAAAAAAGCATCTACATATGCATACCTAACTTAAAAAAACGTTACAACGGCCATAAGAAAAAACACAGTTGAATAACGAACATTTTATTTCAGCATTCAAGTTCAATGTCATTCAAGGGCAGAAAGCAAAACGAAAAATATTCCAAATAAGCAAATATTCAATTTGAAATAATTTTGTGAAATCATAAAATGCTAGCGCAAAGCGAAGCCTTTGATTGTAGTTATTTCCATGCATGTATGGGTTTTTTTTACACATAATGTGAAATCCTGCAACGAGGCACATCAAACGAATTTTGATTTAAAATCCTAAAAAAGAGTTGAATTTTCGTATTTTATTTTCCTCCTTTGAAAATAAACAGAGAACATTTTTTTCAATTTTCTCTCTTCTCTGCCTCTGCTGTTCTCATTCTAAATACAATTTTCTCTTGTTTGAATTCGCTTGTTTGATTTTGCCTCAGTATAATTCTTGCTTCAGTTCCGTGGGGCGCTGCGATCGATTCTCGGTGCTGCCACTACTATTTAGTATATATGCAAAGGTGAGAGTTCACCTCTTACACAGATTCATAGGTTAGGTTAGGTTTAGGGGCTGACAGTTGATGTTTTTACCGTCACACTCAGATCAATACAGATCCATTGTGATACCCGCGAGTATTGCTACTCAGGCTAATAAGAAAAACCTATGTGTTGAGTTAGTCAAGCCATTTAGAGGCCTTGACGAAGTTCAGGATGCTAGTACCTGGCGTACTAGAGAGTTCTTCTAAACCCCCAAAGAAAAAGTTGCCAAGCAGTTTCTTCCTTTGGTGGGAAAGTGCGGGACAGTGACACAGAAAGTGCGAAGTGTCCTCATGTACCTCCTCGTCACCGCATCCTCTGCATAGATCATCTGAACTTATTCTCAATTTTTTCATATGATAACCTAACAGATTATGTCCAGTGATAATGCTTACAAGAGATCGAAGTGATGCCTTGTGTAGCTGCATAATTTTTCCCGTTCTTTGTTTGTTAAAACAGGGCCAGATCGTTCTTGTTGTGCCGCAGGTGTCAAGAAGATTCCACCTTTCATCGGCCTTAATAGTTATTCTTTTTGAGATTTCCTGTTTTAAATAACAGGTTGGGGTGCTAACTAGCTGAGCTTGGCTTACGTCAAGCATTGACCCTAATCTTGCTAATTCATCGGCCTTCTCATTGCCTAGTATATCGCTGTGGCCTGGGACCCAGCAGAGTCTAACGTTGTGCTGTGCGCCAAGAACCTTGAGCTCTTCGCGGCAGCATGAAACAAGCTTAGATTTTACCTCAGTTGCAGTAATCGCTTTTATTGCCGCTTGGCTATCAATGTAAAAGGTGATATCAGCTCGTGGTATCGCCATCATTGATACCTTTTTAGCAGCTGTTGTCACTGCCAGGACCTCCGCTTGGAAGACACTACTGTAGTCTGGAAGCCTAAGCGAGGCGGTTAACTTGAGAGATTCGGAATAGAAGCCTGCTCCTACACCAGTGTCCATTTTAGAGCCATCAGAATAGATAGCTATTGACGACTCACTGGAGTACGGTATATTATCTATCCATTCCTCTCTGCTTGGGATGGCAGCCTGGAATGGTTTGTGAAAATCAAGTTCGGGTGTTTTATAGTCTGTTGTAGTACTATGACCCATAACTTTATGAAGGATCTGGGCATGTCCCATGGAACTATTTTTCCAGACTTTAGTTTGACTAAGTCTCAGGGCACTTTTGGCCGCAGATTCTTGAACAAAGAGGTCTAGGGGAATAATGTCGAGTATAACTTCCAGCCCCGCAGTTGGAGTGGATCTCATTGCCCCAGTAATGCCAGTGCACGCTAATCTTTGAACTTTTGTCAAAGTTTTCAGGTTCGTGCTCTTTTCTAAAGCTTTCCACCATACCAAACTACCGTAGGTTAGTATTGGTCTAATTATTGCCAAATACATCCATCTGATAATTTTAGGATTTGGTCCCCAGGTTTTTTCCGAAAATTCTATTGCAGGAGTAAAAGGCAGTCGATGCCTTTTTGAATCTATCTTTGGTGTTCAGGCCCCAGTTTAGTTTTTTATCTAAGATGTAACGAAGCGTTACATGCTAATCAACTTTTTTTTTGTCTTTCACACACAAACATGTGGCCACCAGCGTCATCGCCCATGTTTGCCATCAACAATAACAGCCGACATGATTACCCACTCGTTCATATAATTTTACCATCTGCACACATACAATTCATAGTTAGTCATCCCACAGAAAAGCATAAGGCAGCCTGCACGAAGCTACCAAAAACAGTCCGCCGTGGTGGGAATAACCCATCCCAACAAGAGAGTACACAGTCCGCCGTGGTGGGAATAGTCAGAATAGTCAATCAACCAGCATACACAGCCCGCCGTGGTGAGCTTAACCAAACATAAATAATAAAAACCAGTCCGCCGCCGGGGTGAGAATAGTAATAGTGGTGGAATAATAATAGGCCACCTCGGAAAGAAGAACTAATATTTCGGTCAGTCGGTGTCTGACCGCGGAGCAGTGCAGATCGTTGCTGTAGGTAAGTGGTTAAATAATTTTACGTCATTGGAACTTCCCCCCACCAGTGGTAAGGGGTTTCAAGGGTATTATTATTATCGACCACCTTCTGCTCGATATTACGTTTTTAAGAATCAGTCGACGTTCAGCAGCAGAACGGAGCAGGTCGGCTCCGAGAGGTAATTTATTAAATTTACTTTTCTTGAAGCTTCCCCCCACCAGTGGTAAGGGGTTTCAAGAATATTAGGTTTATTTCTTGTGCTACCAGGGGCCATTAATCCTGCTGTTTTGCGTGCCACCAGGGGCCGTACTAGTACCTGCAGATCCACCAGAGCTATTGCCTGCTGTTTTAGTGCTACCAGGGGCCATTAATCCTGCTGTTTTGCGTGCCACCAGGGGCCGTACTAGTACCTGCAGATCCACCAGAGCTATTGCCTGCTGTTTTAGTGCTACCAGGGGCCATTAATCCTGCTGTTTTGCGTGCCACCAGGGGCCGTACTAGTACCTGCAGATCCACCAGAGCTATTGCCTGCTGTTTTGCGTGCCACCAGGGGCCGTATTAGTACCTGCAGATCCACCAGAGCTATTGCCTGCTGTTTTAGTGCTACCAGGGGCCATTAATCCTGCTGTTTTGCGTGCCACCAGGGGCCGTACTAGTACCTGCAGATCCACCAGAGCTATTGCCTGCTGTTTTAGTGCTACCAGGGGCCATTAATCCTGCTGTTTTGCGTGCCACCAGGGGCCGTACTAGTACCTGCAGATCCACCAGAGCTATTGCCTGCTGTTTTGCGTGCCACCAGGGGCCGTATTAGTACCTGCAGATCCACCAGAGCTATTGCCTGCTGTTTTAGTGCTACCAGGGCCATTAATCCTGCTGTTTTGCGTGCCACCAGGGGCCGTACTAGTACCTGCAGATCCACCAGAGCTATTGCCTGCTGTTTTAGTGCTACCAGGGGCCATTAATCCTGCTGTTTTGCGTGCCACCAGGGGCCGTACTAGTACCTGCAGATCCACCAGAGCTATTGCCTGCTGTTTTAGTGCTACCAGGGGCCATTAATCCTGCTGTTTTGCGTGCCACCAGGGGCCAGTCAGTACCTGCCACTCACCAGTAGTGCCGAATACTTTACTAATTACTCTTCTTAGTATATTTCTCAGAGTCGTACCAGGTCACCATCACGCAAACCGCATGTACCCGAAGAATCGGCTTACAGTGAGCTAGAGGAATACCAGAACCGGATATACCAGCTATATTGAACTTTGCTAAAGACGCATAATATCCAGACCAAGAGGAGGCTACTTCTTATTTATTATATAAGGATATTTATTATTTAAGGATACAAAAAATAATAAAGAAATTGTGGACCTTTTAACTGAAGTTTAGTGTTTTTCTTCAGAAAGGAACCTTGGCGATCCGACGAGCATAACCTCGGCTGGAAAGCAAAAAGCACATCACAAATTGGCGCCCGAGCAGGGACTATTGAGGTCCACACCCGTACCGTACACATACCAGTAATACACCAGCCGAACAATCAGTCAGCCATGTCCGAAGACGAAGAGGTGTTCGATTACACCGCCAGCCTAGGAGCAATGTACCTGCTCAAGAAACAAGAGCTCATCGAGAGAATGGGCCAGCTAGGTTTGGACACGGGCGGAACATTGGACTCCCTGAGAGCACGTTTTAGTGCCTATGTCAAGGAGGCCAGGCAGAGGAAGTCGACACAGAACCTTTGCGAGGAAATTGAGAAGGCCACCAGCGAGAGGGAGTATAAGGGGGAAAACCCCGAAATATCGCTCCAAGTTCCAACTAGAAATATACATATCCAGACTAGCACTCCGCCTGCGTTGCCACTATCACTTAATGCAATCCAGCAGCAAGCACCTGGCAACATCACACCCGAAAAAGCTTCACCGGCTACCATTAATCAGCAAACGTTTGATATCCAGCAGCAAGCACCTGGCAACATCACACCCGAAAAAGTTTCACCTGCTACATTTAATCAGCAAACGTTTGATACCCAGACTGAAAACCCACGCCGTCATGACGCGGAAGTCATGAATACCGTACGGAAATGGAATTTGAAATTTGACGCCGCCGGCAACGCTTTCGAATTCCTTGAAAGGATTGAAGAGTTGGCCGAATGTTATGATATTCATACAAATGACTTGGTTAGAACCTTGCCTGAAATCCTACGGGGTACAGCTCTAGAATGGTTCCGTATAAACAGAAGCCGAATGAGCACATGGAAAGAATTCCAGACTAGGTTCCTTAACCATTTTCTCCCTGCCCGTTACGTTTGTAAGTTGGAAGACGAAATCTTTCGGAGGAAACAAGGCCCGAGAGAAAAGGCAAAGGAATTTATACAAGCCACTCAATACCTAATCCACAGACATCCACACATGAGCCTCGAAGGCAGCGTCGACCGAATTTACGACAGCTTACGTCCGGAGTATCATTTGTACATAAGAAGGCGAGACTTCGACACTGTCGAAGAGCTGATGAAATTAGCTGAGGAGTACGAATATATACAAAGCGAAGATCGTACTTCACGACAGCTCACACCGAGATCCAGCCCAGTTCTTAATAGAGCAGCTCCGTCCCTTAATAACCGTTCCCCCCCACCTCCGCGAGTATCGTTTGATCAACGAAACAACAACAACCGTCCCGCCTACCGATCCAATAACCATGCAAACCCCTTCGCAAGAGAACCGCAGAGCACGAATCCTGCCCAATACGATCGGTCAACACACTGCTGGAATTGTAAACAGCGAGGCCATACGAAGAGCAACTGCCGGCGCCCTTTCAGACTGTTCTGTTCGTATTGCGGCGAGGACGGACGTCTTACAGATGACTGCGCCTGTCATCCTCATAGAGCATCAGTAATGAAAGAAAGACGAAGGGTGGAGAATACGGCGGTGGAGATTACCTCAGTTATGATACCCGAGTCAGAATCAGAGAATACTGATAACCGATCGACCAGCGACGACCATGGATCAACCAGTCAGGCCTCGGCCCGAAAAGAAGTAGTACCTCAGGTAACCCAAACCTGGACCGACCCGCGCTGTTTCATACCGATTCAAGTTTACGGCCAGTTGATCAAAGCTTTGTTGGATACTGGGGCTACTAAATCTTTTATTAATACAAAGACCAGGCAGATATTACAAGATAATAATACTCCGGTCCGATACCAAGACCACACGACACAGATGGCAAATGGCAACCCCGTAGCTAGCCATGAACATTATACACTGACGTTGTATTTTGATGAAGAACCAATAGTAGGAGAATTAACCTACATGAAACAGCTTACCGAAGAGATGGTAATAGGTATGGACTTACTGCACAAAGTAGGGCTAAGGTTGACACTGTGCGGTAGAGAAATACCTCTCGCAGGCAATTCAAGACAGGTATGGAAGGACCGTCTCTGCTTGCTAGGGGGAGAGCCCTTATCATGGCAACAAGAAGAGAGTCTGACAAACCTGCTCGATTTGGAGCTCCCTAAGTTCGATCGATTGCCTAAGACGACAAATGCCGCCGTACACCGTATTCAGCTCAAAACCGACCAGCCTTTTAGACAAAGGTATTATCCGAAAAACCCAGCAATGCAAAAAATTATCGACGACGAAATCAACGACTTACTGGCAGACGATAAAATCGAACCCTCTAATAGTCCGTATAGTTCTCCCATTGTGTTGGTTAGAAAGAAAACCGGTTCATGGAGAGTTTGTGTTGACTATCGCCAACTGAACGCCATCTCCGTGATGGACGCGTACCCGCTTCCTCAAATCGTCGCCATACTCGACAAGTTAAAGCGGGCAAGGTTTATTTCAACTATCGACCTCAAACAGGGGTATTGGCAAATTCCTTTACACCCCGATTCCCGACCCGCCACTGCTTTCACAGTCCCTGGACGAGGTCTCTACCAATGGAAAGTTATGCCTTGTGGTTTAAGCTCCGCTGCCGCTACGTTCCAACGCATGTTGGACAACATAATCGGTCCGGATATGGATGAGTATGCGTTCGCTTATTTGGACGACATAATTGTCGTGAGCGGAACATTCGAGGATCACTTAGAGCATTTGAAGGAGGTGTTTGACAGACTCCAGAAAGCGAATCTGAGAATAAACAAGGACAAATGTGAGTTTTGCAAAAGCGAACTGAAATACTTGGGACATGTGGTGAGTGGCCTTGGCATAAGCACTGATCCGGACAAGATCGCAGCAGTCAGAGAATTGAAAGCTCCTCGTAATGTCAGAGAACTGCGGCGTGTGATGGGAGTAACCTCTTGGTATCGGAGGTTCATTAAGGATTTTTCCATGGTAGCTACTCCACTGACAAAACTTCTGAAAAAGAAGCAAGAGTGGATATGGGGAGAAGAGCAAGAGGCGGCGTTTTTAGAATTAAAAAGAAGACTAACAGAAGCACCCGTTTTAATGTGTCCCAATTTTGATCTGCCTTTCACACTGCAGACGGACGCTAGTGATTACGGGCTGGGAGTGGTGTTGACGCAAAGTGCGGATAACCAAGAGAGAGTCATCGCATACGCCAGTAGAACACTTACCGATTTAGAGAAAAGGTACTCCGTCACCGAAAAAGAGTGTTTGGCAATACTGTTTGGCATAAGGAAAATGCGACCGTACCTCGAGGGTTACCACTTTACCGTGATGACCGATCATCACTCTTTAAAGTGGCTCCACTCTCTGGACAATCCTTCTGGGCGTTTAGCACGCTGGGCTATCGAGCTACAGCAATACGACTTTGAAATCAAATATCGTAAAGGGGCGACAAACATCGTCGCAGACGCATTATCCCGAGACCCGTTACCGTTTGACCATAGTGAAATATCAATTGCGGCGAGCAGCCCAGAGGATTGGACCGAGAAACGTATCAAGCAAGTACTCCACGAACCAGAGAAATACCCCGATTACCGAATTATGGAAAACCGGTTGTACCGAAAATTTTCTGCACATCCACTGTCGAACCAAGACTCGGATTGGAAGTTGTGCGTGCCTACCGCCGAAAGACAGGAAGTTCTCTATGATAACCATGACGCAACCACGGCCGGCCATCTAGGGATAGCTAAGACAGCTTCCAGAATCATGAAATTATACTACTGGCCTGGAATGTATCGAGACATATCCAAATACGTCAGTAAGTGCCAAGTGTGTAGGGCATTTAAGGCCTCCCAGCAAAAACCTAGTGGGTTAATGCATACGTCCGTTCCGTCAGAACCATGGGACACGGTATGCGCGGATTTCGTAGGCCCTCTGCCCCGATCAATGAAAGGAAATACCATGATGTTGGTGATGGTGGACAAGTTCACCAAGTGGGTAGAAGCCGTTCCACTTCGGGCAGCCACTAGCCAAGCCGTAGTCAAGGCCCTTAGAGAACGTGTCATAGCGCATTTTGGTGTACCTCGGGTGTTGCTGTCTGACAACGGTAGCCAGTTCACCAGTTCTCACCTTAAAAATTTTCTGCAGGAGATGGGTATACAACAAAGGTTTACCGCACCTTATTCCCCGCAAGAAAACCCAACCGAACGAGTCAATCGAGTATTGAAGACGATGATCGCCCAATACGTACGCGAGAACCACAGGGCCTGGGACGAACATCTCCCCGAACTCACGTTTGCAATTAATACGAGTAAACACGACTCCACTGGGTTCACCCCAGCCTTCCTGAATTATGGTAGGGAAATAAAAACTCCACAACCATTCATTTTGCCAGACAACCCTGACGAGGAACCAGTTCTTGTAAGACAAGAGAGGATGAAAGCTCTCAATCTCTTAGTTAGGAGTAATCTGCAAACAGCCGCACAAAAACAAGCACGCGGATATAATCTGAGACACAGAGCATGGAAGCCCAGCATTGGTGAACATGTGTACAAGAGAGTTAAAACGCTCTCCTCCGCCTCCCAGCACTTCACCGAAAAGCTAGCTCCAAGGTATGAAGGCCCTTATGAAGTCATACGATTTGACTCACCCGTTATAGTAGTGTTGCGCAAACTGCAACAAGGAAGAAAAAGGAGCGCTATAGTGCGATCACATGTAAAAGAGCTAAAGGGTTTCGCTCCTCGAGAATTTACGTCAACCGAAAATTCACATTTTTCGTTCATTCAGTCACCAACCACCGAAGCGAGCACATCAATAGCGATGGAGCACTCTGGCGAAGAAGACATCGCGCAGCCATGGAAGAGGCAAGCTACTCGGCCGACCAAGATGAGACCCACAACTAAGGAAGCCATTTTCTTGCCCAGGCCTCCAGCAGGGAGCGAGCCTCCTTTGACCAAGCACGCCGAATCCAAGCGTCGAGGTGACAAATTGGGACAATTGAGGCGAAGTAGTCTAAAGGCCCAGTCCCATAGCACCCCTAGCAAGAAGATTAGGGCCACCGCAGCCAGCATGGAACCTGCCATCAACATCGCTTCCACCGCCGCCAGTGCTGACACTAAAAAGACCAGGGATGAACGCCCATCCACATCAACAGCCGCCGCCGCTGCCCGATCGACCACCACAGCTTCCCGAACCACCGATCATCACAAAGTACGAACCGCCGAGACAGTCAAACATCCCATCGCAGACCATGGTAGGGATACAAATCGTTCCGTAGCTGCCATCCGAGCTACTGCCGCCGAAGCCCGTCCCATCTCAGCTGCTGGTAAAACGTTAACGCACTCCACTACGCGACCCACAGAAACACAATCACTCGAAGCCAACACCGTCGCCCACCCTGTCGTCACAGTCACACGTACGGGAACTGTCTCTCATAAACCTGCCAAAGCGGTCAATGCTCCCGCCCATACCGACAAAAACACCAACTCCGTCGCTGCATCGATGGGAGGCGGAACAGGAGTCACCACTGGATCTTCCGTAACCTCAATAACATCGCAAGCAAGCAAGGCCGTGTTCCAAAGTATACGAGTGGAAGACATAAAGTTTCCAATCCTATTAAAAACAGAACCAGTAAAAGACGAGGGAAGAGGTAAAGAGCCGTTCGAGCCAGACGTTTTCAAGGGCATAGCAATTAAGAGCCACCCCTTGTACGATCAAAGGAGACGCCGACAACTTCTGTTTTTCACGAGGCGGCAGGGTAAGGTGGAGGCCAGGATTTTGAAACCAGGGTTGGCCTTACTTTTTCACGCCAGTAGTGGAGCAAGGAAGAGGGTGTCTTTCGAACCATAGAGGTAGAACATGAACCGAACAAATTTTGTGAAGTTTTTTTTTGTATTATTTTTCGAATTGTATTTTTGGTTTTCCTTGATTTATAAGAAGATTTTGTTTAAGTTCAAAGAAGTATTTATTTTTTTTTTTAATAAAGGAATATGAAAAAAATGAGAAAAAAAAAGAAAAAAAAAAGGGCCTACCCTCGAGTACTAATTTCTGGTCGGATGAAAGTTTACACAGACGAGAAAGTTCTCGTCTCCGAAGGGGGAGTGGTATGTAACGAAGCGTTACATGCTAATCAACTTTTTTTTGTCTTTCACACACAAACATGTGGCCACCAGCGTCATCGCCCATGTTTGCCATCAACAATAACAGCCGACATGATTACCCACTCGTTCATATAATTTTACCATCTGCACACATACAATTCATAGTTAGTCATCCCACAGAAAAGCATAAGGCAGCCTGCACGAAGCTACCAAAAACAGTCCGCCGTGGTGGGAATAACCCATCCCAACAAGAGAGTACACAGTCCGCCGAGGTGGGAATAGCCAAATCCCAAAAGAAGCGTACACAGTCCGCCGTGGTGAGCATAACCAAACATAAATAATAAAAACCAGTCCGCCGCCGTGGTGAGAATAGTAATAGTGGTGGAATAATAATAGGCCACCTCGGAAAGAAGAACTAATATTTCGCGTCAGTCGGTGTCTGACCGCGGAGCAGTGCAGATCGTTGCTGTGGGTAAGTGGTTAAATAATTTTACGTCTTTGGAACTTCCCCCCACCAGTGGTAAGGGGTTTCAAGGGTATTATTATTATCGACCACCTTCTGCTCGATATTACGTTTTTAAGAATCAGTCGACGTTCAGCAGCAGAACGGAGCAGGTCGGCTCCGAGAGGTAATTTATTAAATTTACTTTTCTTGAAGCTTCCCCCCACCAGTGGTAAGGGGTTTCAAGAATATTAGGTTTATTTCTTGTGCTACCAGGGGCCATTAATCCTGCTGTTTTGCGTGCCACCAGGGGCCGTACTAGTACCTGCAGATCCACCAGAGCTATTGCCTGCTGTTTTAGTGCTACCAGGGGCCATTAATCCTGCTGTTTTGCGTGCCACCAGGGGCCGTACTAGTACCTGCAGATCCACCAGAGCTATTGCCTGCTGTTTTAGTGCTACCAGGGGCCATTAATCCTGCTGTTTTGCGTGCCACCAGGGGCCGTACTAGTACCTGCAGATCCACCAGAGCTATTGCCTGCTGTTTTGTGCGTGCCACCAGGGGCCGTATTAGTACCTGCAGATCCACCAGAGCTATTGCCTGCTGTTTTAGTGCTACCAGGGGCCATTAATCCTGCTGTTTTGCGTGCCACCAGGGGCCGTACTAGTACCTGCAGATCCACCAGAGCTATTGCCTGCTGTTTTAGTGCTACCAGGGGCCATTAATCCTGCTGTTTTGCGTGCCACCAGGGGCCGTACTAGTACCTGCAGATCCACCAGAGCTATTGCCTGCTGTTTTGCGTGCCACCAGGGGCCGTATTAGTACCTGCAGATCCACCAGAGCTATTGCCTGCTGTTTTAGTGCTACCAGGGGCCATTAATCCTGCTGTTTTGCGTGCCACCAGGGGCCGTACTAGTACCTGCAGATCCACCAGAGCTATTGCCTGCTGTTTTAGTGCTACCAGGGCCATTAATCCTGCTGTTTTGCGTGCCACCAGGGACCGTACTAGTACCTGCAGATCCACCAGAGCTATTACCTGCTGTTTTAGTGCTACCAGGGGCCATTAATCCTGCTGTTTTGCGTGCCACCAGGGGCCAGTCAGTACCTGTCACTCACCAGTAGTGCCGAATACTTTACTAATTACTCTTCTTAGTATATTTCTCAGAGTCGTACCAGGTCACCATCACGCAAACCGCATGTACCCGAAGAATCGACTTACAGTGAGCTAGAGGAATACCAGAACCGGATATACCAGCTATATTGAACTTTGCTAAAGACGCATAATATCCAGACCAAGAGGAGGCTACTTATTATTTATTATATAAAGATATTTATTATTTAAGGATACAAAAAAATAATAAAGAAATTGTGGGACCTTTTAACTGAAGTTTAGTGTTTTTCTTCAGAAAGGAACCTTGGCGATCCGACGAGCTTAACCTCGGCTGGAAAGCAAAAAGCACATCACAAAGATCACACCAAGATACTTTGCGTGATCAGAGATTTTGAGAGGCAGCCTTCAATTGAAGGTATTTTAAAATCGGGTATTTTGCGTTTGTTAGTAAATAGCACTAGTTCTGTTTTAGCTGGATTGACTGTCAGCCCACAGTTCTTAGTCCATTTGCTTACCAACGAGAGGGCGTATTCTGTTTGTTCACTGATAGTGGGTAGGAATCTGCCAGTCGCTAGTAATGCAAGATCATCAGCGTAGGCTACTATCCTTACTCCACTTGATTTCAATTTAGAGAGTATGCCGTTCATGACAAGAACCCAGAGTAGCGGTGAGAGGACTCCACCCTGGGGGGTTCCCCTGGATGTGGATTTGTCTCTTTCTGAGCATACACATTATCCACTGTGTTATTGCCTTTTCGTCCAAGGCTTGCTTCACTGTTTCGTTCTTCACGTTATTGAAGGCTCCCTCAATATCCAAGAACGTTGCAAGGGTGTATTCCTTGTCATTCAGTGATTTTTCTATGACGCTGACAACACTGTGCAATGCTGTTTCAACGCTTTTTCCTTTAATGTAGGCATGTTGAGCTTCCGATATACAGTCCGGTTTCAAGGTGCTTCGGATGTGCATATCAATCAGCCTCTCAAAAGTTTTCAAAATAAACGATGTTAGACTAATGGGTCTAAAGTCTTTGGCCTCCGTATGGCTAGGTTTACCAGCCTTAGGGATGAAAACTACCTTTACCTCACGCCACGATAAGGGAACATACCCCCATTTAAGGCTATTATTGAAAATGTTAGCTAGGTGTGGGATGATATGGTTTATGCTCTTCTGAAGCAGATTCATGGACACGAAAAAAAGAGAGGATTGTGTGAGTTCACCTCAGAAAAATTTTGAGGGTGTTTTCGGCAAGGGAGGAAAAGGTCGCGACTCTAGGTATTATATATTCTCTATGGCTATGGGTTTGACACTACCTCTCACGTTATCGAGTTATCTATCGAGCAACTAGTACAATAATTTTAAATTCTGTCTTCAGTTATCGAACTGAATTTCATTTGAAACATAAAGAGCTCACGGAACAAAATAAATTTATTTATTGAATCGGGGCATAGAGGACATATATTAATATATAGTATGGTAATATATATCCTCTTTGAATCGGAGAATAAATAAGTTTTATTTATTTCGTTTCGTTCGTTTTGTTATTTATTTGAAAAGATGTATAGGGTGTCTCATCAAGAGTGCAGTTTTTAAAATTGGAATGTTTTTTTTCATTCAAGTTGCAACTCCGATTATTAAAAATGGAGCGCTTTTTGCAAGAACAGCGCGTTATAATTGTGAAAACTCATTACACAACAAAAGTGAATGTGAACGGCAATCGTTACAGGAATATGATAACAGACTTCTTGTGGCCTCAATTGGACGGCATGAACCTGGACAACATGAGGTATAAGCAGGACGGTGAAACCCACACAGCGCATGAAACAATAGTCTTATTGCAGCAACGATTTTAACACATTAGGTTTGTTCGATGTGCGCTCTGGGTCGCTCTGTGGCGCTCTGATTTCACACTGAGCTGTTCGATGAGCTGCATTTCCACCGTGTTCGATGTGAATTCAGTGCTCGCACCGGGAGCGCTCTGAATCGGGTGAGAATTTCGGAGCTGTTCGGATCAGCTGTTCTTATACAACAAAGAGAAAAAAAAACAACAGAGCACTACTAACTAACGTGTTCGATGAGAAACCAAACCCAGAGAAATTTTTCAGTTTCTTGACAGCTCCGTTCACAGTATGACAAGCACCGGAGCGCCACGGGGCTAGCTACATCGAACAAACCTAATATCTCACGAAATTCTTTTGTCAACTTGCCACTAAGATCGTGCGGTTTAACGCCGTGCGTTTATTTTCTTTTGGGTTTTGTGAAATCTCGGGTTTGTGCGAACAAACCAGAAACATTTCCTGAGCTTAAATAGGAAAACCAACATGTCATCGGTGAGATACAGCCACATCTCTGTGCAAAAGTCATGGAAAATTTCATGAGAAGAGTAATGATTTGTCATCGTAGCCCGTGTCATTTGCTGGATTTTTTATTCCATACTTAATCGGAACATGTCTTCTTTACAATACTATAAAAAAAAATCACAACTCTCATAAAATACTTGCTTTTATTTTAAAATAAAAAGTGCATTCTTACTGAGGCACCCTATAAATGCTAATTTTACCTGTCAAACCACTCAAGACTCGTTCAAAATAAACAGGGACTCGATGTAGTAGAAGAAAGACGACTAAAATTTTAAATTCTCAAACGATACGTCACAGAGGAGGTATACCTAGAGTCGCAACTCAAGGCATTTTGCTCTCATTCGACTTAAAAAATTAAATTTGATTAAATATGCACATCAATGCGAATGTGTAGGTTTCTCAATGCATTTCAAAAGGGGTGAAGAAATACATTAACATTGATATGGAGTTACACAGATTCACGGACACAAGAAAAGAGAGTACATTGCAAAATTTTTTGGACGGTGATTTTTAAAAAAAGAGAACGAGTTGCGACTCTAGGTAATACCTCCTCTTTGCGATACGTGACGAATCTAATGCCATCGTCTCAAAGTGGTTACTCGTTCCTTTTGATCACTGATGAGACTCACTCACTCGTTCACTGAAGCGGTGATTCGGCCCCTGTTTTCTTTATCGAAGCCAAATTTGGACAAAGCTACTACTTCTCGCGAATTTGGCGATCAGTCTGACTTCATTCAAATAATTGTATCCTCACATTAAAATCGTTATTATGGGCGATTTCAATGTACACTATTCTTCGTGGCTTTTTCATTCGGGCCCGACAACACCCGAAGGAATATGTGCCGAAATCTTTGCTGAGTTTAACCATCTTACTCAGCTTGTCTTGTCACCGAGCCCACTCGAATATCGGACATTAATGGACATGCTATAAGCACTCTTGACTTGTTCCTTACATCTGACCCTGATAAATACATAGTAGGCCATAGTATCATATCTGCAAATTTCTCGTAGAACCAAATTTTTACATAACCAAAAATAAAGGCAAATAATAATGCAATTTCCCAAAGGCAGTAAGAATTTTTGGTCATTTTCGTCTTATCAATCAAATCTAATGCTATCGGAACTGACGGAATACATCCCAAATTCCTGAAATCAATTTTACCCATTATTCTCCCGATGATAACACATGTCTTTAATGCAATTATAATGACAGGTCTGTATCCTTCACAGCGGAAGCTCGCACAGGTTCTCCCGATTCCGAAACATGGTAACAACAACGAGTACAGACCCATTTCTGTGCTACCTTTCTTGTCGAAAGCTTTTGAAAGAGTTATTCAAAAACAAATTAATAGCCATCTAGCTGCACAAAACTTTCTGTCAGATAATCAATTTGGGTTTCGTAAAAAGCATAACTGCACTACCGCTGTTATAAATATTGTCGAAGATGTCAGGCAAGCTTTGGACGAGGACCATGTAACGTTTATGGTTTTATTAGATTTTTCTAAAGCGTTCGATACTGTGGATCACGATAACTTGTGCTACAAACTTTCAACGCTTTATGGTTTTTCTTCTTCAGCTGTAAATCTACTCTCGTCCTATCTTCGGGAACGAAAACAAGCAGTTATGGTTGGTGATCGAACCTCATGCTTTCTTCCAAACACTCGTGGGGTACCCCAAGGATCGATACTAGGTCCACTCCTTTTTTCACTTTACATCAATGAACTTCCCGCTTTGATAAGTAGGTCATCCGTTCAAATGTATGCCGATGATGTCCAACTCCACAAAAGCTGCCCTCTTGGCCTTATCGAAGATTGTGCTTACTCAATTAACAGAGATTTAGAAGAAATTTCACATTGGTCAGCACGAAATGGTTTGTTTCTCAATCCCCTTAAGTCTAAATGCATCATAATTAGCAAAAGACCATTGACCTTGGATTATTTTCCTAACATTTTCCTGAACGGTTCATTGCTTTCCTATGTCCCTACAGCTCGCAATCTCGGCATGCTGTTCAACAACAAATTGACCTGGGATACACATATAAATGCTGCTGTTGGCAAAGTGTATGGCGTTCTTCGAATGCTTTGGGCTTCGCAATACTATACACCCCTAAAAACACGCTTATTATTGGCAAAAGCTTTGGTGGTACCTATACTGACATACGGATGCGAAATATTCTGTAACTGTGATGTCATAAGCAGGCGAAGGCTTAATGTAGCTTTCAACAACATTGCGCGTTATATATTTGGGTTGCGCAGATTTGATCGAGTTTTGAGTTTTTCAATTCAAATATACAAATTATCTTTAGATCAATTCATGCGCTATAGAACCCTTGTTTTGCTGCACAACATAATACAATCACGACAACCGTTTAATGTTTTTAATAGGATACAATTCGGCTCCTCAAACAGATCCCAACAACTCATACCACCGCGATCTTCTTGCCTGACCTCTGAGAGGCAGTTCTTCATCAACGCCATACGGCTGTGGAACTCCCTACCGAGGCGCATAAGAAGAGTTGGTGGCCAAGCCCAGTTTCGCAAAGAGTTACTAACTTACTTTCAAAATTAAGATTTATTTACTATGAAATAGAGTTATAATGTATTAATTTGAAATATTTTTGTTTTCTTCCCTCATTTCTTTAAATTATAATTAATTGAAAAGAAATTTTGAATGAAATTACTATAACTTATTCCAATATTTATTCAAACCTATATTGATTATTATTAATGTTAAATTTTAAGCCTTCTTCTTCTTCCTCGGTTTCTACGCTCGTTGACAATGAAACTCCAGTTGTTAGCTCGCTCGCGAAAACGAACCTTTTTGCTAGGCAGTTCGCCGCCAGAGTGTCATGACTCCTACAGTTCTTCAGCGCGTCAATGATTTCATTGGATAAATCACAAGTAGCACAAAATGTTATTAAATCGGTTTCTTAATTCATTCTTATTTTGTTCTTAAATGGGTCTCATCGCTTCTTAACTTCTCAATTCGGTATTTTTTCCTACTTAAATCGTCTATTTCTTTGCATTCTTAATTCGTTCTGCTTGTTTCTTCTTAAAGAATTCTTAAAAGGTTCTTAAATGGGTTTTTCTTATAAAGGTTTGTTTAGGGCTCCTTAAATCCTTCTTTAAGATTACTATTCCCAGTAGTCAATTTTCATTTCATTCTTAGAGTTCACCGAAAATTTTTCGCAACTGTGCTCGTGTAAATACAAATTGATTTGCATGCTTAAAGGACATTAAAGTAACTGAGAAGGCCTTGTTATTATGTAACCAAGCAAAAGTGAAGGCGAGGCGGCGCATTACAGAATTGAGAGTGACTTTGTAACACCAACAACAAGCCAAACCGCTTGCAGAAGAAAAAAGAAATCAAAACAAATGCTATTAAAATAGATGAGCATATCAAAGAAATAAAAATTAGATGCAGAATTCACTGATAATTTCTTTTTTTGTCTGAGAATTTTGTAAGAAGGAGTTAAGAGTGCGAAAAGAAGTTTTTAAGAAGACGCTTAGAAGTATATAAGAAGGAAAATATTCCGTTTTAAAACCTCAATAAGAACCAAATTATCTTCTTAATTCATTCTATCGAATCGCCCACTTTCGCCTTTTATGTACTACGTGCTACTTGTGATGTTCTTTCGCACTCCTGCTGTGTGTCCTAAAGGATCTCAACAAACATAAATCCACTGATCCGGATGGTATCCCCGCTATTATTCTGAAGAGGTGTTCTTCCACGCTGGCAAAACCCTTACGTAAGCTTTTCCATCTATCCTATTCTTCTGGCCTCGTTCCTAGCAGTTGCAAAACAGCTTTTGTCCAGCCTTTTCCAAAGAAAGGCGAATCTTCTTCTCCCTCTCATTACCGTCCTATTGCACTTACATCCCTTCTTTCAAAGGTCATGGAAACGCTGATAAACTATCAGCTCAAGAAATATCTAGAAGACCGAAAGCTTCTTAATGACCGGCATTACGGCTTTCGCAGCAACAGGTCCACTGGTAATCTGATGGTTTATTTCACCAAAAAGTGGAACAAATCTTTACATCGTTTTGGAGAAAGTAAGATTGTTGCACTTGATATTTCAAAGGCAATTGATAAAGTCTGGCACCTTGCTCTTTTATCGAAAATGCGTGCCTTCGGTATCGATGAATCCCTTCTTCGTTGGATTAGAAACTTTCTTTCGAACCGTTCAATACAAGTTTTATTGGACGGATTCAAGTCCAAAACCCACAATATAAATGCTGGTGTGCCCCAGGGCTCCGTTTTGTCTCCGACCCTCTTTCTCAATAACATAAATGATCTCTTGTCTGTTACTTCTAATCCAATTCATTGTTTCGTTGACGATAGCACATACCCTTAGATTTTCATATTCGTTTTTAAACTGACATCCCTACTCTTTGCATGTGGAACTGCAACGGCAAAATATGATAAGCTCATTAAACTCTGACTTAAACTGCATTGTACAATGGGGTATTAACAAACGTGTAGAGTTTAATGCTTCGAAAACTCAATGCTGTCTTGTATTGTTGAAGCGAGATATACCCCTCTTGACACTGTCCATGAGTGGCACTTGCATCAATGAGATCGAACATCTCGAGATTTTCGGTATGTTGATGACGCCGAAAATGCCGCAAGATGTTTGGGTTTCTTAAGACGGTGCAAGAAATTTTTCTTCCCGTCTGATCTGGCTATAAAACCTATATCCGTCTAAAGCTTGAGTACAATTCCCATCTTTGGGTGCTCCAGTAAACTCTTAGGCCTCTTGGATGGTATACAAAGACGAGCCGTAAGAATGATCGGTGATAGAGACATAACTGATTTATTCACTCCTTTTGACCACCGTCATAACGTTTCGTGTCTCTCTCTATTTTATCGTTACTTTTACGGTAAGTGCTCTAGAGAAATAGCCAATTGCATTCCTCTCCTTAAACAATTCAACCGTAATACCCGCGCTTCCAGGAATGCCCATCAGTTTACACTCGAGCCTAATTTTGGACGTACTCTTAAGTATAGAGAATCGTTCTTTAGCCGTACTACGCGAATGTGGAACTCCCTTCCACACTCTGTCTTTCCCAGTCATTGCAAGGTTGATGAATTCAAAACCAATGTACACCGACACTTAGTTTAAAACCCCTTCATTTTTACTTGCGACATATAGAATATATGGCAAGTATTGAATTCGTAAAAAAAAAAATTGAGATGAGGATGAGATATGATATTACGATGATAGAGAAGTCGAAAAAAGTGGGTCCGGCGATTCCGTCTGTCTGTCTGTCGGAAAGTTTACAGGCATCTACAGCCTTAACTACTGGTCCGATTGACTTCAAATTTGAAAATTAGAGGTTTGAGCAAAAAGTCATATCCCAATTTTTTTATTTTTGTTTTAAGATCAAAATTTAGGGTAGCCACCATACGATTTTCTTGGCCAAAAATCAAAACTTTTTTTTTTTCTCAAAAACGGCCCGAACGATTTTTTTTAAACTTCCTCGAGTTTAATTTTTTTAAACACCCATGTGTTTTATGTAAAACAAAAGTTTTTGTGTTTCTCCAAACCGGTACCTCCCATAGAACCGTTTTTTTGTTATTCGATTTTCTCGAAAACTGAAAGTCCGATCAGCGTTAGTTTTTTTTGAAAGTACGTATATATTGTTCAAATAATATTGTGTTTTCAAAAAAATTTCAAATTTTTTTTTGGATTTTTAAAAAATATTTTTAACTTTTTTTTTCAAAATTCTGTATCTCAAAAATGGATCAATTTTAAAAATCCAAATTGGACATTAAGACATTTTTGAAAAATTTTATATATAAAAAATTAATTTAAAAAAAAAAACGGCTCCGACGATTTTCAAAAAAAAAATTCAATAAATCAAAAAGAAGCTTTGAATTTGTTCGTCATTTAAATTTTTGGAATGAAATGTATTTACGAGGTACATTTTCAAATTTTAGTTTTTTCAATAAATTCTAATTTAATTTGTATGTATTGAGTTTTTCTTGTGAGTTCAGTGTAAGCTGTAAGTAAGAGTGTAATCAGAATTGCTTAAAGTATATCTCTTATTTTAACACTACCTTTTGCAATTTAAGTAATCATAAATATTTAGTTTTAGCATGCAGGAGCAAGTTCGTACGACCCAGTCGTGCACATTTGTCTTAATGCTCTCACTGTGTCTCTGGCATAATAAGGGTATAAAAAGTCCCTTTAGTGTGTGCAAATTATAAAAAAAAATATGGAAAAACAAAACACAATATAGCAAATGTAAGCACGCTCTAGTCCCTCTACTCCGATAACCGTTAATTCTAGAGAAAATCCTAAAGCATTTTTTTTAGATAATTTCAAGACGAACAATTTTTCGTTGACCATTATTGACCTCCGGGCAATAGGTCACGAAATATTTACGAAAAACTGGATTTCGCGACCTTTTGACCACCATACCTCTTTTAGCCGGCACGATATCAATGTCGATTTTTTCACATCTTCATAACAGCACCGTAATAAAGGTAAGTTAGGGCATTGCCCCTCATGTGTAAGTCTATAACTACTGAGTTTACACTCACAACAAAAAATAAATCAGAATTTTGCATCGTTGCTAAAGAAGTCGCTTTGTCATCTGATATCGTTTATATTTTGAACACCATAGCTTGGTAGTTGGCACAAATCAAGTGAAAGGTTCTGAATTGGAAGATAAGATAAGATTTTTAAATTCGTTGGTAAGT
The DNA here is from genome assembly GCA_920937365.1 of Sphaerophoria rueppellii. NCBI lineage: Eukaryota > Metazoa > Arthropoda > Insecta > Diptera > Syrphidae > Sphaerophoria > Sphaerophoria rueppellii. The sequence continues at coordinate 61,342,162 of CAKKXW010000002.1, forward strand.
GGGAAGGAAAACAAACCTCTGTAATGACACACTGTACGTTGAAACGTATAAACGAAAATTGGCAAAACCCTTAGACTTCTTGGTTTTCCAATAGCTTCTCTACACGATAAGCCGTATAAGCATATCAATCAATTAACTTTGATAGCTGCCTCTCGCAACAATGGCGACAGATGATTCCAATCTTTGAGATTGTCCGTTTCACATCTAATCACCTGATTTAAAAAAAAAGCTTTCTTCTAAATTCTATAAAAGCCGAATCTTGTGCCAGAAATTTCATTATTTCACCAATATGACAAAATTGGTAATCTTATTCTTGACTCTAACTTCTGGTAAAAAAAAAAATATTTTGGCGTAAATTTTACGAGAAAAATTAACAACTTTATGTTTATAGTGTTTGCTTATCCTTTCGAAGGACGATTCGAGAATAAGGAGATAATCGAGGATGACACTAATGGCTGGTTTGTACCCCAAATCGATGGGTCTCTAAAATGGACATCTAAAGAAGAAGCTGACAAAGCTGAACGGCAACTGTCAATGTCGAGGTGGTTCGGCAAATTGGTTGTGAAGTTCTATTTATACACCCAGGAAAATCCGGATGAACCACAAGAGATTATACTTGACAACGTTACGAGTTTGCAAGAGTCGAATTTTAATCACAAGCTTCCGACCAGGTAAGTTTTTTTTCTTTATGATGCAGATAGCATGTCCTCAACATTGAATTTTCGACAGATTTATCATACACGGCTGGCAAAATGACTACACGTCCGATGTGAATGTTGAAGTTCGAAGTGCCTTTTTGGACGTCATGGATTGCAATGTCATCTGTGTCGACTGGGGCCAGAAGGCCCTGAGTCTGAACTACATTAAGTCCAAACATAATGTTCCCAAGGTTGGTGAAAAAGTCGCCGAAATGATTGATTTTCTCGCATCGGAAGGCAATATGTCGCTAGAAAAGCTTCACCTCGTCGGCCATAGTTTGGGTGCTCATGTTGCAGGATTCGCAGGAAAAAACGTGAAAGCCGGAAAAATTCACACAATTATAGGCTTGGACCCCGCATGGCCACTGTACACTTTTTCGGGCTGTGCTAAGCGTTTGTGCGATAGTGACGCTTCCTATGTTGAGTCGATTCACACGAATGGTGGTCTCTTGGGCTTCTTGCATCCCCTCGGCAAAGCTGATTTCTATGCCAACGGTGGAAAAACACAGCCAGGATGTGGATTCGATATTGGAGGAATGTGTTCGCATTCAAGATCGTTCATTTACTACGCCGAATCGATAAGGGAGAACGATTTTAGCAGTCAGAAATGCGAAAATTGGAAATTTGCTGTTAAAGGATCCTGCAAGGAAGTTCGCTCCAAGCGAATGGCAAAACTGGGAAATTTTTTGAATTTCAAAATTGCCGACGGATATTTCTTCACGCCGGTTAATAAAAATGCTCCCTATGGAATGGGCACAAAGTGATGTGATTAAAAAATAAAATGAACTACGGACACTAAAAATATTTATTGATAGATTTTTTGATTTTAAGAAAGAGATTTTTTTTTTGCAGATTTTTTTGAAGGAGCGGATTATGGTCTGATAAATAGAAGTGGTCCTACAGATAACCTATAAATTGTTATTAATATGCCTTGCATCTCTGGCAGGTCGAAGTCTGTTGTTATGATAAGTTGCAACTTAGCTATATATTCACAGCCGTATTCATAACCAAGTCTTAAAGGCCGCCTAAATTTAAGCGAGTTCCGAGCAGTACTCAAGCAGACAATCCTTATTCATAATCAGTTTTCTGATTTAAGTAAAATTGACTTAAGGTTGCTTGAGTACATCCTCCCTAAATTAAACAATAAATAAATGTATCAAGGATATTTCGGCTAAGTGTAAGTACTAGAAGGCCAATTAAAATAAACAAGCACCGAAGTAATCCAATGGTTTTTATATATTAATATTTGTTTAATTGGGCTTTAATGATCCATTTTCTTGATGCAATTAATAAAAAACTAATTCATCTTCTGTTACCCGACGTTTTGTTTTATACTAACTCAGTGAGAATGTGTTAGTTTAATGCTTTTTAAATGGGAGACTTCACCAATACATTCGCACTGACCTAGATACAGTGCTCAGGTTTGAGTCGAGGTGGGTGTCCTGGGCTCAGATTTCAAAAATAAGATTCCGTTGAGCTCAACATTTTCAAAAAAACGTACACATGCAAAAAAATGCATGTAATATAAAAAATAAATACATTATATTGTTTCTTTGCACTTGTAACATATAATTGCACTTTTATTTACCAATATTTGTATCAAAAGACTTAATAAATCTTAAAAAGAACACAAGAAAAATTCGAAATGGTATTCTTAAACCTTCGGAGCATACAAGGAAAATGCAATCGTGCCTTAAGTCTCCCATTTGCTGTGGTGAAATTTTTGACAGCTAATGTCAACAAATTTGACATTTTCAATTGATAAGTTTTTGTATTCTCAAATCTCAAGTGTTTTGATTGAATTGTTTTTAGTGAATTTTGCAGTGAACATTAAAAAAAATATAATTAATTAATAATAAAATAGTTGAAATTCTTATCTTAAGTGCTATCTTTTCAGGTTTAAGGTGATTATTAATGTGTCTTTAGTAGTAGTAATATAAATTGTCCCGGGACAAGTGTTTTTGGCGCGAGTTTCTTAATTTGTTCTTTCGTGTTTTGACCATTGGAATGATTTAAAAGTTTTATTTTATGTGCTTTTACTAACCATTAATTATATGTAAACATAAAATCAAAATTGAAAAAAAAAATTCATAAAAAGTCAATCATTCAGGTTCATTGGGTACAACCAAGTTCCGGAATGAATTATGTATAGGATTTTTTTTTTTCAATTTTGATTTTATTGTAAAAAGCTATTGTCGAGTTGGATCATATGAATACGGAAAACTCAAAACCGTTCAATCGTGAAAATCGAGTTAGTAGATTCAAAATTACAGAAGAATATGTGTCGCACTATCAGCAAATTTGCAAACAATTGAAGAAAAAATATGAAACTGCAAGACATATTCCATTGTAATTCCTAATATACTTACTCGATTTTGACGATTGGAACGGTTTTCAATTATTTTTTATGTGCTTCAACTATTCCACAATAGAATTTTGCCATCAAGTCAAAATCGAAAAAAAATCCTACTTAAAAGTCAATCATTTTATATATTTTGAGTTTCCAGAAATTGGAAAGTTGGTTACAGTGAGCAAATGGATGTCACTGATGGTTCAAGACCAGCTTCCATCTACAAGGATGCAGTTCGCAAATTGCGACAAGAAGTCGCCAAGAACGAACCCATTCCTTACAAGAAAGGAAAGTAGACGAAGAGGAGGAGAAACGGTATACTCCCCGTGGATTTGAATGCAAAGGGCCAAAGCCGAGATAACCCTACAAAACTAGACCTCGCAACAAGACCAAGGAGACCTCCCATCCCGAAATGCCAGTGGGTATGACTTAGTTGGCTTAAAACCCTCCCTTTCTATATCGATTTTCTTGCAGAGCATACGGGTGATCAAATCGAGTGCGTCGGGAACAACTCCAGTGATTGGAAAACCAAACGCCGCCTAATTGGAAGATTCCCTACCCACACACGAATGCCATCAATGCCAAGAAACTTCCCAACAGTACATCGAAGGCAATGCCCTTTCCCCTTTCAAAACAGGTGTCTGCTACCAATTTAAAAACCACCAGCGAAGACGATCTCAAGAAAGAATTCAATAAACTGTTCTATTAATGACTTGCTGCTTTTTGATTTGTAATTTTTTTTATTTACAATATTCACCTGCATGGTTGACAGATATTGGCCAAGGGCGTCCTGTGTCGTAGCAGAATTTAACTATGTTATTCAAGTGAAAGACAAATAGCCGAAGGAAAGCTTAATTTTTTCCAAAGATGAGTTGCATGTGATTGATGATATTGTGTTAAAATCTAACCGTATAGTGATCCCTTATTCTATGAGACATGACATTTTAAATCTTATACACGAAGGATACTTAGGTATTCAACGCTGCCAAAGTCTTGTAAAGGATTTAATCTTTTGGCCAAATATTAACAACGATATTCAGAATATAGTAACCGATTGCGAGACCTGCATGCGCTACCGTATATCACAACCTAAAGAACCCTTACAACCGCATGAGATTTTTCCAATTCCCTGGTACAAGGTGGGTACGGATTTGTTTGAGTTTAACAAACAAATTTATTTGCTTGTTGTTGACTATTGGTCAAAATATATTGAAATTGAGTACTTGAGCTCTGGTTCTAGTGGTCAGTTTGTCGTGAACGAACTCAAGTCAATATTCGCTCGTGATGGAATTCAACGAATTATGATTTCAGACAACGGACCTCCATATAATTCCGAACTATTTAAATTATTTTGTCAAGATTGGCAAATTCAACACATAACTTCGAGTCCTTATCTGCCACGTTCCAATGGTTTAGCGGAACGGGCTGTACAAACCATTAAGAAACTTTTAATGAAGTGTATAGAGTCAGGTTCTGATTCATATGCTTCATTATTACACTATAGAACAGTATCTAAAGGTGCTTTATCATCGCCTTCGGAACTTCTTATGTCCCGGAAACTTCGAACAAAAATACCGTCCATGTGTGAAAATTATAATTCAATGGTAATAAAATATAAAATGGCATTCCCTTACACTGTCGCACAACAACGACTATGAGGAAGAGACGACCGCAAGAGGACAAATCTACAAGAGGCTGCACAAAAACAAGCACAAGGGTATAACTTACGACGAAGAGCATGGAGGCCTAGTATAGGGGAACAAGTATATAAAAAGGTTAAAACCCTCTCCTCTGCCTCCAGGCATTTCACAGAGAAGCTCGCCCCTCGCTACGAAGGTCCATATGAGGTGATAAAGTTCTCCTCGCCAGTCATCGTGGTATTGAGAAGCATAGAAGCGAATAAGAACAAGAGGAGGAGTACCGTAATATCACATGTCAAAGATCTCAAGGGATTCGAAGAAACGAGGCATAATAAAGAGGAAAATTCTCAGCTAGACCTCATTTCAAGTTCGACCGCCGCCGAAGTCAGACCTAATATGACCGAGAAACGAGAAACAACACCCCAGCCTTGGGAAAGGCAACCAACAAGACCGTCCAAAATGAAACCAAGCCAGCCAGAAATCAGGTCAGTGGTGTTTCTACCAAATCTGCCTGCACCCTCAACGTCATCTACTACCGGAAGCCGTAAAGTTCGTACTAAGAGGGAAGTACCCAACAGAACCGCTCCAGCACAAAAGGAAACCCCGGCCCGCCCAAAAACAGGCAGCAGGAAAGACGTAGATAGGAGCCTGCTACTAAATAAAAAGGAAGCGCTGCGCCGACCAACTAACTCCCAGCCAGCAGCCACCACAGCAGTCCGCGCTAGCCATTCTGCTTCAACAACATCCGCCATCGCCTCCATTTCAACGGCCGCCAAAGCCTACGCCGCCTCTGCCAGGCCCGAGAATCGCCGATCTCCCCCACTGCCAGAATCTGCCGGGAAGCCACCAGCCAAACAACCATCAGCTACCGACCAAGACGCTAGTTTCGCCGCCTGTCAGCCAGTCCCGATGGAAGTCGTCCCACAGACCGCCGCCAGTTCCTCGACAAATACGGTCAGCACCACCGGATTAGCAACCGATCAAATCCGCTTCCCAGCATTGGTTAACGTAGCCGTCCCTTCCGTATCAGAGGGCGGGAAACGGCACCTGGATCCCTTCCAGGATATAGACATCACCAGGCATCAACTTTACAACAAGCAATTCCGGCGACAACGGCTGAGGTTCAAGAGAAGGGCCGGAAATGTTATGGCCAGAATCATAAAACCCGGGGAGGCTATCCTAGAATGCCGCGGCCTCAGGAAGAAGGTATTTTTCGAGCCGTAGTGGAGGATGATAGACCGTGAAGGAATTTTTTTTTTTTTTTGAAGAATGTTTTTGTTTTTTTTTAGAAGTATTATTGTTTTGTTTTTTCTTTCATTTTTAAGAATTATTACTTTCTTTTATTTTTTTTATTATTGTATTTAACCGAAGCATTTTTGTTTTTTTAAGTTGAAAGTTTTTTTTGTTTCTTTCATTATTGTATTAACTGAAGCATTTTTTTTTTTTTAAGTAGTTTTTGTTCAATAAAAGGAAAAAAAAAAATCTCATTTGATCATTTCGAAGGGAGTTTAGACGAGAAGGTTCTCGTCTCCGAAAGGAGGGGGGTATGTAACGAAGCGTTACAAGCTCTCATACAACAACATCAATTTTTCCATCAAATCTTAAATATACGTCAATTTTTGCATTTTCGAATGCTTACAATTTACGCTCGCTTCAAATATCCCATATGCAGGCAAAAGTAATTCGTGCACATATCGTATATAAATAAGGCATTTGGCCTTGAATTTATACCAAACAAAGCATAGCGTATGAATCATTAACACATGGCGTGTTTACATTAATCATCAATCACATTCTTATGGTATGACGACATTTTACACCGAAACACATGAAAGTTTAACTTTCATGTTCATACAATTCACACTTAGTTTTAGTAACAAAGTTCATATGAGGATGAGTACTTTCGTACTAAAATCACCACTACCACTACTTTTCATCACTACCTTAAGTTGGTATTCAACTTTGAGTTTTGAACTGAGTGTTTTTGTTCATTTCCGCCGCCGACCGCAATTTCGTTGTTAAAGCTTCCCCCCCCACCAGTGGTAAGGGGTTTTAATAACGAAGGAAATTGTCCTCCATACCGATCGTGCAGCAACCGCAATTTCAGTTTTAAAGCTTCCCCCCACCAGTGTTAAGGGGTTTTAAATACTGAAGGAGATTTGTCCTGCGTGCCACCAGGGGCCGTTCATGTACCTGCCGATCGACCAGAGCTATTGCCTGCCGTGCCCACGTGCCACCAGGGGCCGTAAATAAACCTGTAGATCGACCAGAGCTATTGCCTGCCGTGCCAACGTGCCACCAGGGGCCGTAAACAAAGCTGCCGATCGAAAAGAGCTATTGCCTGCCGTGCCAACGTGCCACCAGGGGCCGTACATAAACCTGCCGATCCACCAGAGCTATTGCCTGCCGTGCCAACGTGCCACCAGGGGCCGTAAATAAACCTGCCGACCCACCAGAGCTATTGCCTGCTGTGCCACCAGAGCTATTGCCTGCTGTGCCTACAGAGCTATCGCCTGCCGTGCCAACGTGCCACCAGGGGCCGTAAATAAACCTGCCGATCCACCAGAGCTATTGCCTGCTGTGCCACCAGAGCTATCGCCTGCCGTGCCAACGTGCCACCAGGGGCCGTAGTTCGGGGTTAAAGCCGTGGCTTTAAAACGTCTTGACTTTCATTTAACATAAAAACACAAATCAGAAATTAATTTTTAAAAATTTTATTGAAATGTTTGTAAAGAAAACTTACGTCCATCTGGATTCTCTTCGGGGGTCGGGTATAGAAGATGTTTAGACAAAAGATATTTGTAAGTACACAAGATATTGGGACAGAAGATATTTGGACAATAGATATTTACAGACAGAAGATGCTTGGAAAAAAGAAACTGGCAATAGGGCCCAGTTTACAAATTACAACCACAAATTTGTAGTTGTAATTCACAATCACAAATTTGGTATTTGAATTTGCTTTGCACCAACTACAAATAAGTGGGATTACATATTTGTGATGAGAGTTACAAACTGTAAGAAAATTTACAATTTACCGTTGCACCATTTATGTTTAAAACTTGTAAAATACAAATTTAAATTACAATTTTTTTTAATACTGCTGCGTAAACAACTAAAGGAGAACGACCAAATAATAAACAAATGGTGGAATATTCGTTAATTTTGAATGAGCAACCAAAACCAAAAATAATGATTTTTGAGGTTGAATACGTGCGACAATTTGCATTCACATGAGCACGACCAACGGACGACGAATGAATGAAGTGATTTTAGATACGTTTGAAAACGTATTTCCTTGCAAATTCTCAACAAAACGATAGATGTACTATAGTTTATGTTTGATTAATGATGCATAAATTAACTTCTTAATCTCAAATGTTAATGTATTTGAGAAAATAAATTTATTTTAGTTGATACGAACTGCCAAACTCTATTCGAGTTCCACATCATCCACACTCCCAACAAACAACATGTTCGTGCGAGTTATGGAGCTAAGCGAGGACTTCGTCAAACCAAAAGTTAACGATGATACCGCAGAGCTCCAATTCACCAAAACCAACCGGTTTTGAATTATTCATTTCATGGGAACGGAAATTGCATGAATCGAATTACATTCAATTTCCATTCCCACGAAATTTGCTGATTGTTTATAAAGTATAATATTAATTGTTTAACCACCGAGGTACACAGTTTGTTTTATTTCGGGGATCGAAGACTTTTCGTCACTCGCACGTATAACCTCAAAAATAATTTTTACCTTGTGTTTTGGTTGGTCATTCGCGACGAAATAAAAATTCTCATATGAAAGAAATTTCAAAATCGACAAATTTTCGTTCACCTTTTCTCGTACCTACTTCGTGCTCATGTGAAGTGCTTTTATCAACTAGAATATTTTCGAGACGAACAATTTTTTTCTCAAATGTATGCATCAGAAATCAGATAAAAACTATATTTCCGTGGTTTTGTTGTGAATTTGTGTGGAAATATGGCTTGAAACTATCTTTACTTTTATTTCTTTCATCCGTCATTCGTCGGTCGTTCTCATGTGAATAGTCCTTAACGTAACAGAATATGATAATAAAATAATTTTTAAAACTATAATTTTAACGCAATTGATATTTGCTTTTACTTACAACGAACTCCGCTTCAGAATAACTGCTGGCACACAATTTAATGTTAACCACAAATTTGTAGACAAGATTACACACGGTCTTTCGCCTGTAGAATTTTTTCACAAACTGAAATAAATTTGTGATCCTCACTCATATTGTGCAACAGAAACTTACAATAAAGTAGATTTTTCACAATTTTTTTAATTGTGATTTACAACTACAAACTTTTTGTCGTGCAACCGAAAATCAATTTTTTCAACAATTTTGTAATTTGTGAATTTGACAAAACACAAAACTTGATTTTTTTTACATATTTGTGGTAAAAACGTTTGTAATTCACAAATTTGTAAGGTGGTGCAATAGGCCACTGGTGCAATAGGGCCCTGGGCCCTGGGCCCTATTGCACTAGTTTACAAATTACAACCACAAATTTGTAGTTGTAATTCACAATCACAAATTTTGTATTTGAATTTGCTTTGCACCAAACTACAAATAAGTGGGATTACATATTTGTGATGAGAGTTACAAACTGTAAAAAAAATTACAATTTACCGTTGCACCATTTATGTTTAAAACTTGTAAGTTACAAATATAAATTACAATTTTTTTAACACTGCTGCGTAAACAACTAAAGCAGAAAGACCAAATAATAAACAAATGAAGGAATATTCGTTAATTTTGAAATTTCTTTCACATGACAATTTAAATTCGTCGAGAATGAGCAACCAAAACCAAAAATAATGGTTTTTGAGGTTAAATACGTGCGAAGTTTTTCTTCGTTGGGAGTGTTTATTGTGTGGAACGCGAATAGAGTTTGGCTGTTAAGCACTATTCTGATTTCAGATACGTTTGAAGACGTATTAGTTTATGCATTAATTGTTTTAACCACGAGGTACACAGTTTGTTTTATTTCGGGGATCGAAGACTTTTCGTCACTCGCACGTATAACCTCAAAAATAATTTGTACCTTGTGTTTTGGTTGGTCATTCGCGACGAATTAAAAATTCTCATATGAAAGAAATGTCAAAATCGACAAATTTTCGTTCATTTTCTCGTACTTCGTGCTCATGTGAAGTATCAACTAGAATATTTTCGAGACGAACATTTTTTTTTCTCAAATGTATGCATCAGAAATCAGATAAAAACTATATTTCCGTGGTTTTGTTGTGAATTTGTGAGGAAATATGGCTTGAAACTATCTTAAATTACTTTTATTTCTTTCATCCGTCATTCGTCGGTCGTTCTCATGTGAATAGTCCTTAACGTAACAGAATATGATAATAAAATAATTTTCAAAACTATAATTTTAACGCAATTGATATTTGCATTACTTACAACGAACTCCGCTTCAGAATAACTGCTGGCACACAATTTAATGTTAACCACAAATTTGTAGACAAGATTACACACGGTCTTTCGCCTGTAGAATTTTTTCACAAACTGAAATAAATTTGTGATCCTCACTCATATTGTGCAACGGAAACTTACAATAAAGTAGATTTTTCACAATTTTTTTAATTGTGATTTACAACTACAAACTTTTTGTCGTGCAACGGAAAATCAATTTTTTCAACAATTTTGTAATTTGTGAATCACAACTACAATTTTGTAGCCTAGAGAATTTGACAAAACACAAAACTTGATTTTTTTACATATTTGTGGTAAAAACGTTTTTAACTTACAAATTTGTAAGGTGGTGCAATAGGCCACTGGACGATATAAAACAGGTATGTAAGTCGGCCACGAATGGTAATTTCTGTATTAAAATAATAAATGAAAAGAGAAGAGGTATTCGGTGCAATGCTTCACATTGCCCGAATATAATATGGTTAAAGAGTGCTTGAAGGATGCATCTGCTGACTTCAGCTTCACGCCTCGAAGCGAGAAATTGAAGACGGTCTTTCTTAAGGGCATCAGTTCCTGCACGGAACCTGAGGCGCTCTTAGATGAGCTCCGTCAAAAGCGTGTGACGATCTCGAGTTTATCGGGGTCAAGCCGTTTTCCACGGTCAAGTCCAGACGTGGGGGTTACAAACTTCCAATGTTCCTAGCAACATTATCGCCCCAAAGTAAATTGGACAGTTTAAGGAGTATTTCCGTCCTAGACTTCCAAGTTATAAGATGGAAAAAATTAATGAGGCACGACGACATGCTACAATGCATGCGGGTGCCAGAGGTTCGGCCATGCCGCAGCCAACTGCGAAATGCAGATGCGCTGCGTCAAGTGCGCAGAAACCCACATAAGAGGGGAATGCAGGTTAGGAACGGAGCGGGTTGAAGACTTAATGCAGCTCAAGTGCATTATCTGTGTAAACGAGGGGCACCCTGCCTAACAAAACTGAATCCTATTGAATAAACTGCAAGGCTGTTTGCTTTGGATCACTTTGATCAATTGTAAAATGGTACGGAAGCGCATGATGTCATCGAGAGACATATTAAATATTTGATTTGAAAACCTTGATATATGGTCAGATCTTCTCAAATCAAACACGTATCGTGCGATGTTGTCAAAAGCAACGTTAAGCTTTCTCCTGCTTACTGAATTGCAGTGATAAGAAACTTCGCAACCATTAGTGAGTATTGGTATTGAGAGCACCAAAACATACGGAGTACACCATAAACCTTACCGACGCGACAGCGGTGTTAATATAATATGGTTATCCAATGATAATCTACTATTAAACTGTATTCCAAGATTTCGGTTCGATAAAACAAAGGTAATTGGCGAATTATTAATATACAAACTTGGGAAGTAATCGATATTCACTGCTTTTTTACTTATAATGAGACATTTTGATTTAGTGGGGTTAAGAAATTAATTAATTATTCCCACGAAACAGACCATTACTGGTTGACCAACGCGATATTTCATCAAGATCTCGATTGATTGTGTAAGCTCAGTCTTCGAAAAGCCCCAGAGGGCAGCTTTTGTAAAGCTGGTACATCGTCGGCATACATTTAGATAGAAGATCCTCTGATACCGGAGAGTTCATTAATGTATAAGAAAAATGTATAAGAGGCCCTAGTATTGAACCTTGTGCGACTCTGTTGTGTTCTTGCATACGAATTGAAACAACAATATTTAAAATATAAAAATCCACTTTATTGCACAATTTTTTAGGATATAATTATTACACTTGTAAATAGTACCGATTGACTTTCGATGATAATGTCGGTTTTTGAACTGCCTTTTATACCTGGTTGCTGGTGGTTGTTATAGGAGGCATCGGTCGGTAATTGCTTTTTGGTGCTGCCAAATGTTGGTAATGTAATTACTTTTTAATTATTTATTGGTGCTGCCAAGTATGTAAAAGTTATTACATTTTAATTGCTAATAATTGCTGCCAAATATCAGTGTTGTCAACAGACTTCTCTTGTGGTCGGAAGGAAATTCGATATCCTATTTCCATATGAAACAGCTTGCTGTCTATCTCGAAGGTAAGAAGAGATCAAACGCTTATGACAGAGGTTAAAATGGTCCACAGTAAATACTTTTAAAAAATCGAGAAGTACAAGAAAAGGTAAATGATCATCATCCAAAGCAGGTCTGATATCTTCGACAATGTTTAAAATGGCGGTAGTGCAACTATGCTTTTGGCGAAAACCTAACTGCTTTGGAGAAAGGATGTATCGTTCTCCATGGTATACATTAATTTGCTTTCGTATGACCTTTTCAAAAATTTTTGACAAAAATGGGAGAATGGAAATGTGTCTGTATTCATTGCTATTTTTTGGGATAGGCAAAACCTTTGCTGATTGCCATTGGGATGGAACAAAGCCTGTCATTAAAATTGTATTGTATTAGGAAGAAAATCAATACTAACTGTGCGAGGGGCAGCTAGGGGTGGAAAAGGTAATTTTTGGTTCAAAGTATCTACATTGATATTTTTATCGATTTGTTGAGACTGTTTTCCTAAGCCCATCATCTCCTTTATATTTTCCATAATAGGCGGCTATTCATGGTATGAGATAGTTTACTCCAGACTACTCGATTACGCAGCATACGATAAGTTTGATGGTCTACATCTAGTATATAACGTTTCCATTTGTTGTATGACTGGTCCCTTTGAGAAATAAGATGGCGGATTTCATTGGTAAACCACCGACGTTCACCCGGCTTCATAGTTCTAGTTCTTAGAGGAATATACCTGTTATACAAGTTGACGATATTGTTATTTAAAAATTCAATTTGGTCATCTGGAGATGCAAGTGAGTAAACTTGTTCCCATTGAACTTCTAGTGTAGCATGCTCAAGACCCACAAAATCGACATTTTTGAAATCTGGGTATGTATAAGAGGTTGCTTCAGCTTTGACTGTGAACATAAAAGATAGAAAGATTAGATCATGTTTAGAGAAAGCCGACGCGGATAACTGATCATAAAGCTAAATTTCACTTATATCACTAACAAAGAAAACATCTAAAAGCGTAGCCGAGTTCCTAGAGAAATGTGTAGCACTAGTCGTGTTTACTGGGAACAAGTTGCAAGTTCTCATACCATCAATGAGCACTGACTGCACTAGAAGATAAGAGTTCAAATCCCCGCAATTAATAATCTTAGAACAACCAAGTGTGATACTTTCTAAGAGGCTTAGTAAGGGGTTAATATCGATGTTGTTATTGGGTCTATAAACGACACTAAATAGAACATTATGGTTTACGTCATTTAAAATGTTTAAGAATAAATAATTTATTCCACTATTTACTTGAGACTTACAGTTAATTTTACACACAATACCATTTCGTACATAAGCCACCACTCCACCACCTCTTCTACCACGTCAGTCAGCTCGAAAGAGTTTGTAAACACACAAACGATACATCGAAACACTGTTTTTACTTGAAAACCATGTTTCAGAAATACAAATGATGTCAACCTTTGATTCCTTGAACACCGATCGCTGTCCAAAAACATCTTCAATGCGGTCTTCCAGTTTCGCTTCTTCTAAAAGGAGTCCATCTTTAACTAAATAGAAAGTTAGTTCTGTATGTACTCTTAAGATTTTGAAGAGCAGTAACTAACGCATCAAATTTTTCTGACAACGTTAAACAAAAATTGCGCTAGTAGATCACTCTCATCTAGCGATGCACTAGCCACTTTCAACTGCCTTACCAAATTTTCGAAAACCATTTTATGAATTAAAACAGAATCATTGCCCCTCATCTTGAGTTTCAATAATTGCTTCTTTACCAATATGTGATTTACCACAAACTTTCTCGCAAACGATGCTTGAAGGCTTTGCCACATGCCCTTTGCTGTGTTCTTTTCTCGAATGTAGCTTAAGTAATCATTATGTACAAAAGGTACTAATGGATCCTTAGCTGTCTTGTCTTTCTTGACAAACTCTTCGTAATCATTTTCATTGGCTTCTAGAACATTCTTCAAAACATCTCCAAGATTCAGCGAGTCCAAATTGGTCTTTACCCTGAACTGCCAATCATCAAATCCACATACATTAAATTGAGGGATTCCACAAGCTGACTCTTTTGATTCGCTCATAACCTTTTATAGTCAGTTGTATTATACATACATACATAGATCCAATTATTTATTTCAATAAATGAATATTTAACAATAATGTTGATACAACAAAGTTCTGCTTCTGAAGGGGCTGACCCATAGAAATCGTCAGTCCGTCAGCGTCGACGTATACGTTGCTGTCAACGTATTTGCCGGATGTAACAGTCCTAAACATTGAATAAGAAGTACAGGAAGCGGTGTTAGCTACATGTACATTGTACAGTGTACGTGAGTGAAGCAACAAAAATGACTGATGATGTCCATTTTTAGGGTATGTGCTGGCAACTTTTAGGGTATGTGCTGTCAAACTTTGACTGTGTTGTCAGTCGAGTTCAGGGGTGTATTATTTCTGTTCGTGATGGTAAAGCGCTGCAATTCGTTGAGTTCCCGTAGTATGCACGGTTGTTTTGAATAGTTCTTCCATCGTGTTTCGAAATGTTTTTATTTGTTGGTTGTATTACAAAAGGCGTAATAAATGTGATGAATTACGGATGAAAAATCAAGAAAATGTACTGGAAAATAAAAAAAATTAAATATTTTTCAACCGTGCAGTGCATCTTTAGTGTTAAAACACCATGCTTCCTAAAAAATAATTGAGATTGAAAAAAAAAGTTGAAGCAAAATCGATGAAATCTTGATTTAATCAAATTTCGCTTGGCGCCCCTGAGATTAACTATTCAACTGCAGACCAGCCCTGTTGTAATGCGTTTGTGTTTGTGAAACTCACACTACTTAGAAAAATGCTTCAATTCTTGTTCATAAGACGAACGATCTTATGAACAAGACAGTTGCATTTGCTATTTTATTGTTTTGTTTGGTGTGGCAGTTATTTCGAATAGAAACGTGAAAATTGTTTAAAAAATTAATCAAAAACTAAAAATGGTTTAAGGAGGCGAAGATATTTTTTTTTTTTATTTGTGTGCTTTTATTAAGGGAAGCGTTTGAGTGCATTAAAGAACTTAAGCAGCAGCGACGTTTTTGGGCTTGCCCCTTATTCCAGGTCCGCGACATCAATGGATTTTTCGCACGAAATTTTGATGAATTATATAATAAAGATCCGGAACATTTTTGATTTGCTCTGGTGAAAAAGACCTGACAAAACATTCCAATAGGCCTGTTATACTATCAAAGTGCAGGCTGTTTCTTACTCTTGAGTATGTAGAGTATATTATATTAATTTGCTTGCATATTGCTTCTCTTCTTTATAATATTCATTTATTATTTGAATTGGTATTAACAATAGGTTGTGACAATTTTTTTTTTTTTTTTTTTTAAAGACTTTATTTCATTTTCAAAATACTTAAAGCTAATTAATTACAAATTATAAAGCAATTAAGATAATTAAGATTTTAAAAACGAAACAGTTAAGTACATTCTAATGTTCGAAAACAAGCGGCGAAAGTACTATACTTAAAGATTATTTCAATTTAAAGCATTTATCGATGGGGAAGCGATAAAATTAAGAATTAAACAAACGATAATAATTCAAGTTAAAAAAAAAAAAGTAAGTGAAGAATTACAATTTTATATATACATTTTTTTTTAATTTTTTATGATCAAACTAATGGATTAAGTAAATTTTCAACAACATCATAATTCATCAAAAATAGCCAATTTTTAATACCTTTAAGGAATACCGGTTTAATTCTTTCACATCTTAGATTTACAGGTAGCTTATTAAATAGACGAGGCGCAGTTACATTATAAAAGTGTGTAAAAAGTGCTTTTTTGATGGTAGGTACTTGGACGAGATTTCTGGTGTTTACACGTAAATTTATATTTTCATAGGCTCTATAAGAGTTGTACCCGGAATTATCAAAAAATACTTTTAAGACTTTGTAGAAATACAAATACCTTAATGGAAGAAGTTCAAGACTCTTAAACAACTCAAAGCTTGGCGTTAGACGATTAACTTTGCACAAAATACGGATAGCATGCTTTTGTTTTATTAGCAAAGGGTCAGTTTTATTACGGTTAGTTCCACCCCAGCAGACAATACCATATTGAAGTTTGGATTTAAAAAGGCCGTTGTAAACTAACTTTAGAACTGATAAACCACAATATTGGCTAAGAAGATAGATCTGTCTTACTACATTATTTAAAGTTTGCTTTAAGAATAGAGTGTGGTTAGTCCAGCTCATTTTATAGTCTAGAGTAACACCCAAGTACTTAAAACTTTCAACGCGGTCAATTTCAAAACAGTTGGCAGAACAGCAAATATCTGATTGAAAACCGAGTGCATTATTACAGCGAGAACAAGTATTTATTGAACGGAATCTTTCACAGTTGGACGAATGATATTTTAATGGCATTTTAATGGTTCCTCGACAAATACGGTCAGCACCACCGGATTAGCAACCGATCAAATCCGCTTCCCAGCATTGGTTAACGTAGCCGTCCCTTCCGTATCAGAGGGCGGGAAACGGCACCTGGATCCCTTCCAGGATATAGACAACACCAGGCATCAACTTTACAACAAGCAATTCCGGCGACAACGGCTGAGGTTCAAGAGAAGGGCCGGAAATGTTATGGCCAGAATCATAAAACCCGGGGAGGCTATCCTAGAATGCCGCGGCCTCAGGAAGAAGGTATTTTTCGAGCCGTAGTGGAGGATGATAGACCGTGAAGGAATTTTTTTTTTTTTTTTTGAAGAATGTTTTTGTTTTTTTTTAGAAGTATTATTGTTTTGTTTTTTCTTTCATTTTTAAGAATTATTACTTTCTTTTATTTTTTTTATTATTGTATTTAACCGAAGCATTTTTGTTTTTTTAAGTTGAAAGTTTTTTTTGTTTCTTTCATTATTGTATTAACTGAAGCATTTTTTTTTTTTGAAAGTAGTTTTTGTTCAATAAAAGGAAAAAAAAAATCTCATTTGATCATTTCGAAGGGAGTTTAGACGAGAAGGTTCTCGTCTCCGAAAGGAGGGGGGTATGTAACGAAGCGTTACATGCTCTCATACAACAACATCAATTTTTCCATCAAATCTTAAATATACGTCAATTTTTGCATTTTCGAATGCTTACAATTTACGCTCGCTTCAAATATCCCATATGCAGGCAAAAGTAATTCGTGCACATATCGTATATAAATAAGGCATTTGGCCTTGAATTTATACCAAACAAAGCATAGCGTATGAATCATTAACACATGGCGTGTTTACATTAATCATCAATCACATTCTTATGGTATGACGACATTTTACACCGAAACACATGAAAGTTTAACTTTCATGTTCATACAATTCACACTTAGTTTTAGTAACAAAGTTCATATGAGGATGAGTACTTTCGTACTAAAATCACCACTACCACTACTTTTCATCACTACCTTAAGTTGGTATTCAACTTTGAGTTTTGAACTGAGTGTTTTTGTTCATTTCCGCCGCCGACCGCAATTTCGTTGTTAAAGCTTCCCCCCCCACCAGTGGTAAGGGGTTTTAATAACGAAGGAAATTGTCCTCCATACCGATCGTGCAGCAACCGCAATTTCAGTTTTAAAGCTTCCCCCCACCAGTGTTAAGGGTTTTAAATACTGAAGGAGATTTGTCCTGCGTGCCACCAGGGGCCGTTCATGTACCTGCCGATCGACCAGAGCTATTGCCTGCCGTGCCCACGTGCCGCCAGGGGCCGTAAATAAACCTGTAGATCGACCAGAGCTATTGCCTGCCGTGCCAACGTGCCACCAGGGGCCGTAAACAAAGCTGCCGATCGAAAAGAGCTATTGCCTGCCGTGCCAACGTGCCACCAGGGGCCGTACATAAACCTGCCGATCCACCAGAGCTATTGCCTGCCGTGCCAACGTGCCACCAGGGGCCGTAAATAAACCTGCCGACCCACCAGAGCTATTGCCTGCTGTGCCACCAGAGCTATTGCCTGCTGTGCCTACAGAGCTATCGCCTGCCGTGCCAACGTGCCACCAGGGGCCGTAAATAAACCTGCCGATCCACCAGAGCTATTGCCTGCTGTGCCACCAGAGCTATCGCCTGCCGTGCCAACGTGCCACCAGGGGCCGTAGTTCGGGGTTAAAGCCGTGGCTTTAAAACGTCTTGACTTTCATTTAACATAAAAACACAAATCAGAAATTAATTTTTAAAAATTTGATTGAAATGTTTGTAAAGAAAACTTACGTCCATCTGGATTCTCTTCGGGGGTCGGGTATAGAAGATGTTTAGACAAAAGATATTTGTAAGTACACAAGATATTGGGACAGAAGATATTTGGACAATAGATATTTACAGACAGAAGATGCTTGGAAAAAAGAAACTGGCAATAGGGCCCAGTTTACAAATTACAACCACAAATTTGTAGTTGTAATTCACAATCACAAATTTGGTATTTGAATTTGCTTTGCACCAACTACAAATAAGTGGGATTACATATTTGTGATGAGAGTTACAAACTGTAAGAAAATTTACAATTTACCGTTGCACCATTTATGTTTAAAACTTGTAAAATACAAATTTAAATTACAATTTTTTTTAATACTGCTGCGTAAACAACTAAAGGAGAACGACCAAATAATAAACAAATGGTGGAATATTCGTTAATTTTGAATGAGCAACCAAAACCAAAAATAATGATTTTTGAGGTTGAATACGTGCGACAATTTGCATTCACATGAGCACGACCAACGGACGACGAATGAATGAAGTGATTTTAGATACGTTTGAAAACGTATTTCCTTGCAAATTCTCAACAAAACGATAGATGTACTATAGTTTATGTTTGATTAATGATGCATAAATTAACTTCTTAATCTCAAATGTTAATGTATTTGAGAAAATAAATTTATTTTAGTTGATACGAACTGCCAAACTCTATTCGAGTTCCACATCATCCACACTCCCAACAAACAACATGTTCGTGCGAGTTATGGAGCTAAGCGAGGACTTCGTCAAACCAAAAGTTAACGATGATACCGCAGAGCTCCAATTCACCAAAACCAACCGGTTTTGAATTATTCATTTCATGGGAACGGAAATTGCATGAATCGAATAAAATTCAATTTCCATTCCCACGAAATTTGCTGATTGTTTATAAAGTATAATATTAATTGTTTAACCACCGAGGTACACAGTTTGTTTTATTTCGGGGATCGAATACTTTTCGTCACTCGCACGTATAACCTCAAAAATAATTTTTACCTTGTGTTTTGGTTGGTCATTCGCGACGAAATAAAAATTCTCATATGAAAGAAATTTCAAAATCGACAAATTTTCGTTCAACCGTTTCTCGTACCTACTTCGTGCTCATGTGAAGAGTGCTTTAGTATCAACTAGAATATTTTCAAGACGAAAATTTTTTTCTCAAATGTATGCATCAGAAATCAGATAAAAACTATATTTCCATGGTTTTGTTGTGAATTTGTGTGGAAATATGGCTTGAAACTATCTTACTTTTATTTCTTTCATCCGTCATTCGTCGGTCGTTCTCATGTGAAAAGTCCTTAACGTAACAGAATATGAAAATAAAATAATTTTCAAAACTATAATTTTAACGCAATTGATATTTGCTTTTAATAACAACGAAATCTGCTTCAGAATTACTGCTGGCACACAATTTAATGTTAAACACAAATTTGTAGACAAGATTACACACGGTCTTTCGCCTGTAGAATTTTTTCACAAACTGAAATAAATTTGTGATCCTCACTCATATTGTGCAACAGAAACTTACAATAAAGTAGATTTTTCACAATTTTTTTAATTGTGATTTACAACTACAAACTTTTTGTCGTGCAACCGAAAATCAATTTTTTCAACAATTTTGTAATTTGTGAATCACAACTACAATTTTGTAGCCTACAGAATTTGACAAAACACAAAACTTGATTTTTTTTACATATTTGTGGTAAAAACGTTTGTAATTCACAAATTTGTAAGGTGGTGCAATAGGCCACTATTGCACTAGTTTACAAATTACAACCACAAATTTGTAGTTGTAATTCACAATCACAAATTTTGTATTTGAATTTGCTTTGCACCAAACTACAAATAAGTGGGATTACATATTTGTGATGAGAGTTACAAACTGTAAAAAAAATTACAATTTACCGTTGCACCATTTATGTTTAAAACTTGTAAGTTACAAATATAAATTACAATTTTTTTTAACACTGCTGCGTAAACAACTAAAGCAGAAAGACCAAATAATAAACAAATGAAGGAATATTCGTTAATTTTGAAATTTCTTTCACATGACAATTTAAATTCGTCGAGAATGAGCAACCAAAACCAAAAATAATGGTTTTTGAGGTTAAATACGTGCGAAGTTTTTCTTCGTTGGGAGTGTTTATTGTGTGGAACGCGAATAGAGTTTGGCTGTTAAGCACTATTCTGATTTCAGATACGTTTGAAGACGTATTAGTTTATGCATTAATTGTTTAACCACCGAGGTACACAGTTTGTTTTATTTCGGGGATCGAAGACTTTTCGTCACTCGCACGTATAACCTCAAAAATAATTTGTACCTTGTGTTTTGGTTGGTCATTCGCGACGAATTAAAAATTCTCATATGAAAGAAATGTCAAAATCGACAAATTTTCGTTCATTTTCTCGTACTTCGTGCTCATGTGAAGTATCAACTAGAATATTTTCGAGACGAACATTTTTTTTTTCTCAAATGTATGCATCAGAAATCAGATAAAAACTATATTTCCGTGGTTTTGTTGTGAATTTGTGAGGAAATATGGCTTGAAACTATCTTAAATTACTTTTATTTCTTTCATCCGTCATTCGTCGGTCGTTCTCATGTGAATAGTCCTTAACGTAACAGAATATGATAATAAAATAATTTTCAAAACTATAATTTTAACGCAATTGATATTTGCATTACTTACAACGAACTCCGCTTCAGAATAACTGCTGGCACACAATTTAATGTTAACCACAAATTTGTAGACAAGATTACACACGGTCTTTCGCCTGTAGAATTTTTTCACAAACTGAAATAAATTTGTGATCCTCACTCATATTGTGCAACGGAAACTTACAATAAAGTAGATTTTTCACAATTTTTTTAATTGTGATTTACAACTACAAACTTTTTGTCGTGCAACGGAAAATCAATTTTTTCAACAATTTTGTAATTTGTGAATCACAACTACAATTTTGTAGCCTAGAGAATTTGACAAAACACAAAACTTGATTTTTTTACATATTTGTGGTAAAAACGTTTTTAACTTACAAATTTGTAAGGTGGTGCAATAGGCCACTGGACGATATAAAACAGGTATGTAAGTCGGCCACGAATGGTAATTTCTGTATTAAAATAATAAATGAAAAAGAGAAGAGGTATTCGGTGCAATGCTTCACATTGCCCGAATATAATATGGTTAAAGAGTGCTTGAAGGATGCATCTGCTGACTTCAGCTTCACGCCTCGAAGCGAGAAATTGAAGACGGTCTTTCTTAAGGGCATCAGTTCCTGCACGGAACCTGAGGCGCTCTTAGATGAGCTCCGTCAAAAGCGTGTGACGATCTCGAGTTTATCGGGGTCAAGCCGTTTTCCACGGTCAAGTCCAGACGTGGGGGTTACAAACTTCCAATGTTCCTAGCAAC
This sequence comes from Sphaerophoria rueppellii, assembly GCA_920937365.1. Classification (NCBI taxonomy): domain Eukaryota; kingdom Metazoa; phylum Arthropoda; class Insecta; order Diptera; family Syrphidae; genus Sphaerophoria; species Sphaerophoria rueppellii. The sequence continues at coordinate 61,364,041 of CAKKXW010000002.1, forward strand.
ATTATCGCCCCAAAGTAAATTGGACAGTTTAAGGAGTATTTCCGTCCTAGACTTCCAAGTTATAAGATGGAAAAAATTAATGAGGCACGACGACATGCTACAATGCATGCGGGTGCCAGAGGTTCGGCCATGCCGCAGCCAACTGCGAAATGCAGATGCGCTGCGTCAAGTGCGCAGAAACCCACATAAGAGGGGAATGCAGGTTAGGAACGGAGCGGGTTGAAGACTTAATGCAGCTCAAGTGCATTATCTGTGTAAACGAGGGGCACCCTGCCTAACAAAACTGAATCCTATTGAATAAACTGCAAGGCTGTTTGCTTTGGATCACTTTGATCAATTGTAAAATGGTACGGAAGCGCATGATGTCATCGAGAGACATATTAAATATTTGATTTGAAAACCTTGATATATGGTCAGATCTTCTCAAATCAAACACGTATCGTGCGATGTTGTCAAAAGCAACGTTAAGCTTTCTCCTGCTTACTGAATTGCAGTGATAAAAAACTTCGCAACCATTAGTGAGTATTGGTATTGAGAGCACCAAAACATACGGAGTACACCATAAACCTTACCGACGCGACAGCGGTGTTAATATAATATGGTTATCCAATGATAATCTACTATTAAACTGTATTCCAAGATTTCGGTTCGATAAAACAAAGGTAATTGGCGAATTATTAATATACAAACTTGGGAAGTAATCGATATTCACTGCTTTTTTACTTATAATGAGACATTTTGATTTAGTGGGGTTAAGAAATTAATTAATTATTCCCACGAAACAGACCATTACTGGTTGACCAACGCGATATTTCATCAAGATCTCGATTGATTGTGTAAGCTCAGTCTTCGAAAAGCCCCAGAGGGCAGCTTTTGTAAAGCTGGTACATCGTCGGCATACATTTAGATAGAAGATCCTCTGATACCGGAGAGTTCATTAATGTATAAGAAAAATGTATAAGAGGCCCTAGTATTGAACCTTGTGCGACTCTGTTGTGTTCTTGCATACGAATTGAAACAACAATATTTAAAATATAAAAATCCACTTTATTGCACAATTTTTTAGGATATAATTATTACACTTGTAAATAGTACCGATTGACTTTCGATGATAATGTCGGTTTTTGAACTGCCTTTTATACCTGGTTGCTGGTGGTTGTTATAGGAGGCATCGGTCGGTAATTGCTTTTTGGTGCTGCCAAATGTTGGTAATGTAATTACTTTTTAATTATTTATTGGTGCTGCCAAGTATGTAAAAGTTATTACATTTTAATTGCTAATAATTGCTGCCAATATCAGTGTTGTCAACAGACTTCTCTTGTGGTCGGAAGGAAATTCGATATCCTATTTCCATATGAAACAGCTTGCTGTCTATCTCGAAGGTAAGAAGAGATCAAACGCTTATGACAGAGGTTAAAATGGTCCACAGTAAATACTTTTAAAAAATCGAGAAGTACAAGAAAAGGTAAATGATCATCATCCAAAGCAGGTCTGATATCTTCGACAATGTTTAAAATGGCGGTAGTGCAACTATGCTTTTGGCGAAAACCTAACTGCTTTGGAGAAAGGATGTATCGTTCTCCATGGTATACATTAATTTGCTTTCGTATGACCTTTTCAAAAATTTTTGACAAAAATGGGAGAATGGAAATGTGTCTGTATTCATTGCTATTTTTTGGGATAGGCAAAACCTTTGCTGATTGCCATTGGGATGGAACAAAGCCTGTCATTAAAATTGTATTGTATTAGGAAGAAAATCAATACTAACTGTGCGAGGGGCAGCTAGGGGTGGAAAAGGTAATTTTTGGTTCAAAGTATCTACATTGATATTTTTATCGATTTGTTGAGACTGTTTTCCTAAGCCCATCATCTCCTTTATATTTTCCATAATAGGCGGCTATTCATGGTATGAGATAGTTTACTCCAGACTACTCGATTACGCAGCATACGATAAGTTTGATGGTCTACATCTAGTATATAACGTTTCCATTTGTTGTATGACTGGTCCCTTTGAGAAATAAGATGGCGGATTTCATTGGTAAACCACCGACGCACGTTCACCCGGCTTCATAGTTCTAGTTCTTAGAGGAATATACCTGTTATACAAGTTGACGATATTGTTATTTAAAAATTCAATTTGGTCATCTGGAGATGCAAGTGAGTAAACTTGTTCCCATTGAACTTCTAGTGTAGCATGCTCAAGACCCACAAAATCGACATTTTTGAAATCTGGGTATGTATAAGAGGTTGCTTCAGCTTTGACTGTGAACATAAAAGATAGAAAGATTAGATCATGTTTAGAGAAAGCCGACGCGGATAACTGATCATAAAGCTAAATTTCACTTATATCACTAACAAAGAAAACATCTAAAAGCGTAGCCGAGTTCCTAGAGAAATGTGTAGCACTAGTCGTGTTTACTGGGAACAAGTTGCAAGTTCTCATACCATCAATGAGCACTGACTGCACTAGAAGATAAGAGTTCAAATCCCCGCAATTAATAATCTTAGAACAACCAAGTGTGATACTTTCTAAGAGGCTTAGTAAGGGGTTAATATCGATGTTGTTATTGGGTCTATAAACGACACTAAATAGAACATTATGGTTTACGTCATTTAAAATGTTTAAGAATAAATAATTTATTCCACTATTTACTTGAGACTTACAGTTAATTTTACACACAATACCATTTCGTACATAAGCCACCACTCCACCACCTCTTCTACCACGTCAGTCAGCTCGAAAGAGTTTGTAAACACACAAACGATACATCGAAACACTGTTTTTACTTGAAAACCATGTTTCAGAAATACAAATGATGTCAACCTTTGATTCCTTGAACACCGATCGCTGTCCAAAAACATCTTCAATGCGGTCTTCCAGTTTCGCTTCTTCTAAAAGGAGTCCATCTTTAACTAAATTGAAAGTTAGTTCTGTATGTACTCTTAAGATTTTGAAAAGCAGTAACTAACGCATCAAATTTTTCTGACAACGTTAAAAAAAATTGCGCTAGTAGATCACTCTCATCTAGCGATGCACTAGCCACTTTCAACTGCCTTACCAAATTTTCGAAAACCATTTTATGAATTAAAACAGAATCATTGCCCCTCATCTTGAGTTTCAATAATTGCTTCTTTACCAATATGTGATTTACCACAAACTTTCTCGCAAACGATGCTTGAAGGCTTTGCCACATGCCCTTTGCTGTGTTCTTTTCTCGAATGTAGCTTAAGTAATCATTATGTACAAAAGGTACTAATGGATCCTTAGCTGTCTTGTCTTTCTTGACAAACTCTTCGTAATCATTTTCATTGGCTTCTAGAACATTCTTCAAAACATCTCCAAGATTCAGCGAGTCCAAATTGGTCTTTACCCTGAACTGCCAATCATCAAATCCACATACATTAAATTGAGGGATTCCACAAGCTGACTCTTTTGATTCGCTCATAACCTTTTATAGTCAGTTGTATTATACATACATACAAAGATCCAATTATTTATTTCAATAAATGAATATTTAACAATAATGTTGATACAACAAAGTTCTGCTTCTGAAGGGGCTGACCCATAGAAATCGTCAGTCCGTCAGCGTCGACGTATACGTTGCTGTCAACGTATTTGCCGGATGTAACAGTCCTAAACATTGAATAAGAAGTACAGGAAGCGGTGTTAGCTACATGTACATTGTACAGTGTACGTGAGTGAAGCAACAAAAATGACTGATGATGTCCATTTTTAGGGTATGTGCTGGCAACTTTTAGGGTATGTGCTGTCAAACTTTGACTGTGTTGTCAGTCGAGTTCAGGGGTGTATTATTTCTGTTCGTGATGGTAAAGCGCTGCAATTCGTTGAGTTCCCGTAGTATGCACGGTTGTTTTGAATAGTTCTTCCATCGTGTTTCGAAATGTTTTTATTTGTTGGTTGTATTACAAAAGGCGTAATAAATGTGATGAATTACGGATGAAAAATCAAGAAAATGTACTGGAAAATAAAAAAAATTAAATATTTTTCAACCGTGCAGTGCATCTTTAGTGTTAAAACACCATGCTTCCTAAAAAATAATTGAGATTGAAAAAAAAAGTTGAAGCAAAATCGATGAAATCTTGATTTAATCAAATTTCGCTTGGCGCCCCTGAGATTAACTATTCAACTGCAGACCAGCCCTGTTGTAATGCGTTTGTGTTTGTGAAACTCACACTCAACTTAGAAAAATGCTTCAATTCTTGTTCATAAGAGACGAACGATCTTATGAACAAGACAGTTGCATTTGCTATTTTATTGTTTTGTTTGGTGTGGCAGTTATTTCGAATAGAAACGTGAAAATTGTTTAAAAAATTAATCAAAAACTAAAAATGGTTTAAGGAGGCGAAGATATTTTTTTTTTTTTATTTGTGTGCTTTTATTAAGGGAAGCGTTTGAGTGCATTAAAGAACTTAAGCAGCAGCGACGTTTTTGGGCTCGCCCCTTATTCCAGGTCCGCGACATCAATGGATTTTTCGCACGAAATTTTGATGAATTATATAATAAAGATCCGGAACATTTTTGATTTGCTCTGGTGAAAAAGACCTGACAAAACATTCCAATAGGCCTGTTATACTATCAAAGTGCAGGCTGTTTCTTACTCTTGCGTATGTAGAGTATATTATATTAATTTGCTTGCATATTGCTTCTCTTCTTTATAATATTCATTTATTATTTGAATTGGTATTAACAATAGGTTGTGACAATCACTGTGACATGGAACCACAGCAACCAACAAATGAACAAACCCAAAGCAGACCTGCAAACAGACGATTGGATTGCATCATCAAGCGTCTACAAACAACATCTAACTTCGCATCCAAGCTAAGCAGATTTGTAAAACGTTTTTGTCTGCAATCGAACGAAAGGCAAAACGAAGAGAATATTCGTCATTCGATTTCTGTTGCTGTTGCTCAACAAGTTCGTTCGTTTCTTATGTTTTTTATTTTTGCCAATTAAAAATCTGTAAAAACTCTTTTAATATTAAAGACTAAATAGATCATAGTGAATTGTGCTAAATATAACAATCTAGTGTCCTGTTAATTCTGTGCGTCTCATATCCACATCGAGATCACAAATTGGTGACCCCGACGTGATCTCAAATCAAGCAGCAGCATTCTTACACGTCTTGTTCCTTCATTCAATGTCCGACTTTTCTGACAACGAGGACGTTGAAACATACTACACGCCCAGCGCTCCAATGGTAATCATTCGTTCACAAACGAAAGAGGAACTCGACGAACAGCTTAAATTAGAAACAGCAATGGCAAAACGCATTGAAGCATTACTCAGGGAGGCACGCAGCCCTAAACTTCCTCCATTCGACGGCCACAAGTTGGACTTTTGGTTCCGTCGAGTTGGAACGGAGTTCGCCGCCACCAACCTTGATGAAGATGAAAAGAAATATTATACTGTGCTACGCGCTTTGGATGGTCCTACTACAGTGGCCATAACAGACATTCTGGATTCACCACCAACTCAAGATAGGTATAATTTTCTGAAATTACAAATCCTTGAAAGATGTGGGTACTCAAAAAAAGACAATTTACCCCAGGTGCTGAAGGGAATTCCGCTGGGCAACCAGAAGCCATCCCAACTCTAAAGGGAAATGCGTACACTATCTGCTGGTTCCCTGCCGGGCGAAGCCCTGCATGGCCTTTGGGTGGAAAAACTCCCCGCCAACTTGAAGGTGTTCTTAACGATATCGGACGACATGGGCTTGGAGCAATTGGCCAAGATGGCGGACCGCATCGTAGCAGAGGTTGGTCAGCACAATACCATCATGGCCGTCTCACCTTCGCCACAACCTGACGCTTCCATTCCGTTTCTCAGCTGCTCGAAAGAATCGAACGCACGGTCACTGACCTGTTCTCAAAAATCCAACTGGTTAGCGCTCCAACCCATGCTTTTAGGTCGCACTCACGGACACGAAGTCCTGGGCGAGTCGGAATATGCCGTAACCATCAGCGGTACGGAAGTGAAACACGACGCTGCCTACCTCCGTGTTCATACGTCAGCGGTCATTCGGGAAACGAGAACCACTTTCGACTGTAGGGGCCTCCTCATCGATTTTAAGAACCAGCAGCTAATCGACGCTCAAACGCAGCTGTCATCCAAGGGCGATGTTCATCGCTCTACATTCACTGGCATTTCAACGATACATCCCGAAACGCCGTGCATAAGCCTATTACGGGAATTTGTTGACATCACCAAGCCCCACAACGGAATCACCTCGGCATTGGAGAAGCAAGCATACGCTCATCACATGTATACGACGGGACCTCCACTGTTCTCGAGAGCCAGGAAACTTGCCGGAGTCAAAGCGGACGCTGGTATGGCAGAAATCCTGCTCTGCATCAACCACGGCCTGATGCAACCATCCAGTAGATCATGGGCTAGCCTCATCACAGTGACGATGAAGAGGAACGGAAGTTGGCTTGTGTGGCGACTACCAAAGGTTGAATTCAGTAACACAAGCTGACCACTACTCACCACTACTCATACAGAGTCTTTTCCCCTTGCTACACGGCAAAAAGATCCACGCTGGATCTCGAACGAGCATATCATCAAATACCAATGCACGAGGACGATATCCAAAAAATGGCTGTCAATACACCATGGGGCCGCTACGAATATCTCGTCATGCCCTTTTGTTTGAAAAGTGCCACCCAGACTTTCCAGCGATACATCGACAGCATTTTTCGAGACCTCAGTTTTGTGTTCGTCTACATCGACGACATTCTCATCATGTCAACAGATGAAAAGCAACATGAAGGCCATCTACGCGAGGTTTTCAACAGATTGAGACAACACAAACTGACCATCAACGTCAACAAATGCCAACTCAACAAAAGTCAAGTCGATTTTCTGGGCTCCAACATCAGCTCCACCGGTTTCGCTCCAACATCTGATCGCCTATGCAGGATCGCAGAATATTACTACAGATAGTGCATACCCAAGCTTGCCGAACTTCAACTGCCGCTCCACTGCTATATCGAACAGTCAATTAAGAACGATAAGACCAAAATAAATTGGACCCCGGAAACCGAAGAATGCTTTTCAAAGTTGAAGCAAGTGCTGTGATTGGCACTCTTCTCAAGAAAGCTCAGCGACACAGAAAAGAGGCACATCACTTATGACCGGCAACCACTTGCCATCTTCGCAGCAATCAAGTACTTTTGTAGTGTCGAATAAGTTCAATAAGAACAAGGCTCATATAATTATTTAAATAATAGTTTTTATTTAACACATCAACTTAAATTAAAATATATTTGTATTCTTAGACTCAGACTATTCTTATTCGGACTGCCGCACACGAGAGCTTGTTTTCAACTGAGTAAAATTATATAAGATTAAAATATTCAATCAAGCATATTCTTCTTTGTTCTTTCTTCTTTCGTTTCGCGGTCAGTACGAAAATCAGTAGCTTAGGGAATTTTATTTGGGTGAAATGATCACTACATTACCCCCTTCCAGCCGAAGGCGATAAAACAATTATAATTGGAATAAAAAAAAAAAAAAAAATATTTCATATTTTGAAATATGTTTTGACAATTTATTTTTAAGAACCAGTCGCAAATGTGACTTGTTTTGCAATTTTTCTTTGATGTGATGACTCAATTAGTCAATTACAAACGCGGGCTTTAGACGGTCCAGGGATACGGAAACATTTTTACCTTAAATTTGCAGGATATAAAATTTTCTAAGTCTTCTTAAAACCTAAAAGGGTTCTTCATATGGAGGTTTCAGTCCTGCCTTATTAGATGGTGCGCGGACAAAAACCTGATCGCAATCTGATAAATGTTTTGGAATATAAACGTGAGAGTCTTCGTGGCTAGTACTCTTAGGACGTAATGCGTTCATGCTGTCTTTAAGTTTGGCTATTAAACTTGGTACATCGTCTTCAACAAAAGACTCACCTGAAGATTGTGAGGTAAAAAAGTCTGATGGGAGTCGTATGGTTTGCCCATAAACGATCTCGGCTGGTGAGCAGTTGATATCTTTTTTTAAAGCTGTTCTGATTTCCAAAAGAACCATGGGTAGATCTTCACTCCAATGCGAAGTATTTTCCCTGCATTTGATGGCTGATTTAAGTACTCGGTGAAACCTTTCCACTAAACCATTGGCCTGTGGATGATAGGCGGTGGTTCTTATTTTATGAGATCCTAACAGTTTTGAGAGCTCGAAAAAAAGTTTCGACTCGAACTGCCCGCCTTGATCTGTGGTGATTCGCAGTGGTACACCAAATCGACTTATATATTCGGAAACGAAAACCTTGGCAATTGTTTCAGTACACATGTTCTTAAGAAGGTAAGCCTCTGGCCAGCGAGTATATCTGTCTACAATGGTTAAAATATAACGATTCCCGTTCGATACGTCTAGAGGACCGACCAAATCCATATGGACATGCTCAAAACGATCGGTAGGAGCACTAAAGTTACCTAGAGGTGCTTCGGTGTGTCTATGAATCTTTCACCGCTGACACTGAATGCAAGATTGCACATAGGTCTTGATCTCCGAGTTCATTTTTGGCCAGAATTATCTATCCGTAAGTAATTTTCTAGAACCTCGGATTCCCGGGTGTGCGAGAGAATGCAAACTAGAAAAAACTGCATGCCTTAGACACTTGGGTATGTATGGCCTATTCCCTTTGTTGGATGTTTCACACCATATGGGACGGTTAAACAATGGGAATGCAATTTTTTCGAGCTTAAATGAAGACTTATTTTTGAGTGTTAAAAGGTGTTTCAGCTCTTCATCAGTTTCCTGAGCGTTAATAAGATTTTCGTGTGAAAAAACTTGCAAATTATCAGAAGAATTACTGGATATGGCGTTTTCTTCAGGTCGCGATAGAAAATCAGCAATCTTGTTGTCTTTACCTTTAATGTGTCTTATATCATTTGTGTACTGATGCTATCCATTCTAAATGCCTAGTTTGTCTCGGGCTTCTAGTTGCTTTGGTAAATAGGGCTGTAGTCAGAGGCTTATGATCTGTGTACACGACAAATGTTCTGCCTTCCAAGAAATAATTAAAATGTCGTACCGACAGATAGATGGCCAAAAGTTCTCGATCAAAGGCTGAAAACTTAACTTCAGATGTACTTAACTTCTTCGAATAAAAACCTATCGGTTTCCATTCTTTATCGATGAATTGCTCTAGTACGGATCCAACCGCAAAGTTAGATGCATCTACTGTGAGTCGCGTAGGTGAACTTTCGCTCGGATGTACTAGTAAAGTGGCTTCAGACAATGCTGTTTTAATTTTTGAAAAAATATTTGAACATTCTATTGGCCACACATTCGCTTTTTTGCTCTTACTATTGCTAAGAATTTTTATTTGCTTATAAATTGGAGTCAAGAGTTCAGCAAGTTTAGGAATGAATCGATGGTAGAAGTTTACCATTCCAACAAAACGTTGAATTTGCTTCAAGGATGATGGGCTGGGAAAATTTTGAATTGCTTTTACCCATTCGTCTGAAGGTAAGATTCCCGCTTCAGTTATTTTTTGCCCCAAGAAATCTAAACATTGCTTCCCAAACTCGCATTTACCTAGTTTAATGGTTAAACCATGCTCTGACAAACGCTCAAATAAGATTCTTAAATGTTTTAAATGCTCATCTTTGCATTTAAAAAGGTTGCGCAGCATTTCTCAGGCCAAAAGGCATTCGAGTGAATTCATACATTTCGAAAGGAGTTGTGATTGCGGTCTTAAATATGTCTTCTTTCGCGACCGGAATTTGGTTGTAAGCGCGTATTAGATCTATTTTCGAGAATATTTTGCGGAATGGGATACCTGTTTGGCACTGTAACACAGTTTAAACCTCGATAGTCCCCGCACGGACGCCAGTCATAGGGTTCTTTCTTGGGCACCATGTGCAGGGGAGAACAGGTGGGTGATGAAGAAGGCCGACAGATACCTAGCTTTTGCATTTGTTCGAATTCAGCCTTAGCAGATTTATATTTTGAACTATCCGATCGCCTTGGTGTCGAAACTGGTAAGTGCCCGGAGGTTACGATATAATGAACAACTTTATGTTTAACTGGCATGGTGTAATCTGGAGGGCTTGTTAATGAAGGAAATTGTCTTATTAAATTCCCGAATTCATTGTCGATGATGGAAAGGCGGGGCGATTCAAAATCCGATTTATTTAAGGCTATGCTTGCACAGGTGGATAGGTTTGTTAAACGATCAGTGAGTCGATGGTTTTTAATATCTACCTGTAAGTTAAAATAACCCAAAAAAATCTGCACCTATAATTGTTCTAGTGACTGCAGCCAGAGTAAATGTAAAAGAAAACTCGCGTCGAAGGCCTAAGTCTAGATTTAGTAGCTTTGTACCGAATGTTTTTATTTGCGATCCATTTGCCGCTGTAAGGTATTCTTCTGAAAGGGACTTTGTATGGTTTGCGTAGAGATTATGTGGTAAGACCGAAATTTCAGCCGCAGTATCAATAAGAAAATTTAACTTATTAATTTTACATTTAACGAAAAGTCGGCGATAATTTGTATACCGAGTGTCCGCTGTGGATACACGCGGCGAATCTAGTTTTTTGTATTGTTTTTGATTTTGAAAAAGCATGGTGGATTACAGTTCCTAGCTCTCTCGCCATGTAACCAACATGTTCTTTGACTGCTTCCACTTTTGCTATTTTCTCTTCTTAAATTTTTAAAACCGACGAAACGATGTGGCGAACGGCCTCTTTCCCGATAGCTTTTTGATAGACGATTTGAGCTCATTTATTTCTCTCATTAACCTCTCTTCCATATTAGAATCCTGACTACTTGAAGACTGCTGTATTGAACTAACATCCCGTTTGTGTTGTTTCCCAAATTTTGTCAGCTAAATCTAATTTATTTTGGAATGGTTGACCTATTGTCACATCTATAGGGATACTTATTTGCGTGGGAAGTTTTCTTTCCCAAAGAGACTTTATTAAATCCTCACATAAGGTGGAAATGTTTCCGGCCGTGGTTGTCATGTGACGGTATAAATCTGATGGCTTGCGGTCACTTAAATTTTCAACTGACAAAAGCTGCTCTAAACGCCGTTGTTCAGAAAGACTATGGCGTTTTATTAAAATATCTTTCAAATTTTGGTGTTTGTTATCTGCAGGAGGATTATTCAACACGTCTATTATGTTGTTTATAGCATCGACTGGAAGTGAGGCTAATACGTATGTATAATTAGTGTCATCTTTTGTAATCTTTCTCGTTGCGAACTGTGCTTCAACAGCAATAAACCACGCTGCTGATGCCTTCTCCCAAAAAATCGGGAGTTTTATGGACGACATTTCAAACGTGTTATAAACTTGTTCAATAGTAGAAGACTGTCCCTGTGACGATGATGATTGAGCTGCGTTACCTACTCTTTTACTCTCGCCTCCCTCTTCAAACATATTTAAAAAAAAAAAATACGAAAAGAAAGAAGACGAAACTAAATAGAATTCGCAAATGTTTCCTTATTTTACTGTGTATTTATATTCAATATGCTTTCGTGTTTGGCTTACAAGCTACAAGCTGAAAAAAGAATTAAAATGAAGAATTATGTTAAAAGAGGGGGAAGAAAAAAAATAAATAAGAGCACAAAAATTTTAAGAGTACAAAATGCATGCAATTTTTTTTTTTGTTTTTTTTTTTTTTTTGTGGTATGTTATGTTTTTAATTATGTACTAAATATTGTTAGAATAATTAAAGTAAGTTATTTTGTATAATTTGTAGTATCTTGTTAATTATGAAATATTGATCTTCGTTAGAGTTGAAAACTTGCTGCGTGCTCCAAAATCCAAAAGCTTTGCTATAGTAAATGCTGCTGCATTGCATTAAAAAGAGGCAGAAATGATGAAATGATGATGACGGGATAACAATGTGGTGATGTTGAAAAACGGGACACCAAATGCGTTTATGTATCGGTATGTTAAGCGAAAATGTGACTCTCGTGGTTCTTTATTGAAAACGATGTTTTACGTTCACTTATACACACATACGCATTACTTTCACATGGAAACTATTCTTTGAGTCGACATAAAAAGTCTGCAATGGGAAACCAAAACATCAGTGGAGTTGTTAGCGCAGTGCGTAGTGCATTGGCTTCCCAACTGACTGGTCCTAGGTTCAAATCCCAAATGTGAACTCAAAAAGTTTTTCGATTAAAATGAAAGAACAACTAGACAGCACCACTAATAAAGAAGTCTGATGATCGGCTTGGCACCCGTGAAATAGCTATAACTCCAGCCAAATAAAGGAATTGACGGAAAGAGCCATTGGTGGAAGCACCTCTAAGTTGCTATCGTTGTTCAAACACATAAAATAAAATCATCTCTTCTTCTTCTTCTTTGTACAGTTTGTCGGCTAGCCCGTCTGCTCCAACGGCCTTGTTCGACTTAAGTTTAGACAATCGCTATCTTCACTTCGTAAGGTCGGGTGGTTGGAATTGTTGGCCTTCTGCACCCAAATTGAATGGTTCTGTATTGCTGACGGAGTTTTGGTCTTCATCGCCATTATACAGCTTGGAAAAGTGGTCTTTCCATATCCTCAGCACTGACTGCGGTTCTACTACAATGTTCCCTTGATGGTCTCTACAGGCTTCAGTTCGGGGTGTATAAGCCCTGGAGGTTTGTTTCACCTTTTTGTAGAACTTTCGAACCTCGTTCCTGTTGTTACATCCCGCCATCTCCTCGATCACGCGCTTCTCATGCTCCTTTTTTTCTGAAAAGTTTATGCTCCTTTCTCCTTCTCTGCTCGTAGAGCTAACGAGTTGCTCGTGTCCTTCTTTGTATGCCTCTTGTTTAGCTGCATGTGCTCGCCGGCACTCATCATTGTAGTGGCGGTGTATCTGATGGCTGCTTGGCAGTATTACCACTGGTTCTCTATTTTTGTGCTGGCAGCAAAAGACTTCTGAGGAGATTTTCGGAGACACGACGAGAAAAGGATTTAGCAATCTCTTGCGATTGTAGCCATTTGACGTCGAATTTCCTACTAGCATTTTCGCGTGTTGGCTGCAACAAAGTAGTCGATGTTTGCACTTCGGAATGTGCGGACATCTTGCATGCTAGAGAAGTGTCGTGCGTCGATCGCAATGTGATCAATCTGGTTGACGATTGATTGGTCAGGAGATTTCCATGTTCCCTTGTGGATATCGAGATGTAGGAAACGCATTATTGCTACCATTACGTCTCACCCCGCAGCGAAGTCGATTAGCCTAAATCCGTTATTGGAGGTGGTGTCGTGTGGGCTATGTCATCCGATCATTCCACCAAAGATTTCTACTCTACCCAGCTAAGCACTAAAATCTCCAAGCACGATTTGAATGTCATAGCTAGGGCATTGCTCATATGCTTTGTCGAGGAGCTCGTAGAACCTGTCTTTTATTTGTCTAATGTTCTCTTCAATGTGTCTAAGAGAGACGAGCTTTTCGCGGCACAATTCACACAATATTACCAAAAATAGCTTATTTTCTATTGTTTTTGCAATGTCAAACTCAGCTAAGTTTATGCATTTAGGATGGTACAAAGATCCACACCCCCCTCTGCATGAGACCAACACTGAGTCATTTTTGCTCCTGTTAGTTTTTATACACTCCGCACAAACACCGCTTGAATTCATATTTATGCATGAATGTATTAAACTTTAACTTTCTTTGTTCAGTTTTCACTCAAACTTGTTGCAATGTTCGATTATATTGAAAATTTATGAAATTAATTTTATTTATATTTTCACAAATAACTTTAATTACACAATGATACTGGGTTTATCTTATGCAGAATCAAAAACTCTACAGACTGAGCCCAATGTATTATTTAATTTCACTGTACATTTCTTGCTATCAATTTAATTTCAAGCGTACAAAAAATACACGACCGTTCGAACTGTATACAATTAACCACATTTCACTAAGTGTTCACTAAGAATTTCATCCTGGCTGTAACTGTAAACGCCACCGTTGATTCCATCTTGGGAGTTCTTCCGCTGCCGCCTGCTCAAAAGGAGGCATGCCTTAGTGGACGCATACCCACTCCCCCCTCTCTCTCTCTTTGCTGCCGCCAACAACTTCCCACTGGGGTTGGAACGCAATCTTCGGTTGAAGGTACTGGGCACCCGATGTTCACCACGGAAAGGTGGAGAGTAGGAGTTGATAGACAGAGGTTTCTGTGGACGCTTGTGTCCTCATGAATGCACGACGCACGTGTGTGTTCGAAGGGTAGGAACATCCAGAAAATAAATCACATGATCTTATTTTAGAAATCCTATTTGGTTCTTAAAACTGAAAGACGTCTTTGAGCTGTAATTGTTGTAAAGTGACGTCTATTCTGACGATGACGCACATGATCACTCTAGTATGTAAGTTCATTAGTATGTAAGTCAGTTGTAAATGAAACTCGATTGAATAAAGAAGTATAAGAACAAAACATGGCGCAGTCGGTAAAAAACCTACAGACGTAAAAAATTACAAAGAGAAAAAATTATAATAAACTAGCAAAATCTAAGCCCGCTTCGCAGGGCTTCGGCAAACAACGGTCGTGAAATTAGGGATTGGCTGGATGAAGAATACGGTATTCGGTGAATTTGCAGAAATGGAACAATATTCCTAGAAATATCGTGTCTGTACTTGCTAATCTGATGAATAATCTATTGGCTCTTCAATTAAACATACCCAAAATTTAACTCCCTGAGAAAAGGTTAGGTAGTTAGGGTTTTGACTTTTGACAGCAAGCCGCCAGGTGGGCATAAGTAGAGTAAATGCGGCAAATGTGGCCTATGCGGGTAATATGGCCCACCCCTGTATTTCCCAAACCAAGACCAATAGCAAACTAAAAACAAAAGTATTTCAAACATTGGCAATCTGGTTTAATTACAGCCTTTCGTGGTAAGTGTTGGGCGACAGTCTTGGAAGTTACAAGGGGTAGTTTGGTTTTTATGCTTTCGATCTAATTTTTTGCTAAGTTTGCTTAAGTGTATTTACATTGAATTTTGTGTTAAAATGGTAACTGCTTTCTTAAATTGATATCTTTAAAGTGTTTTCTTAATTGTGTGATATCATATTAAAATAAGAAAAATTATGAAGTATGTTTAAAATTTAAAGTAGTGCAAAATCACAGTGTGTCTAATATGGCCTACCCCATGTGTGGGTAATAAGCCGAGTATGCCATATTTGACACGTTTTTTCATTAAATTTTTATACTTTTTAATTTTAATTTTAAAAGTGATAATGCCGAAACAAGGCAAAAAAAGAATGACAGAGTGCATGTGGGGTGTTGGGGATATGAAAATGAATTCCAAATTTGTGAATTTTGTTTGACATAAGGTTTGCCCACCCTGGGCCATATTTAACACCATGTAGGCCATATTAGCCGCACTTTTTTTAAAACTACAATTTGAGGTTTTTTTACATTTTTATTTTTTACTTTTTTATTTGCGTTTTTTATTTTTTTATTATTAAACAGATCGATTTGTAATTGAATTTAAAGACATTTAAAAATAAATATATATGAATTCCACTGAAATTTTCGGTTCTATCTTTAAATATGTTAAGGGTATGCCATATTTGCCGCACTTACTCTATACTTTTAACTCTCTACAGGATTGCACAGTGTTATAAATTTTCTTAAAACTATCAATTCTTTGGAGATTATGAAGTGCTGCAATAAAAATATAAATTCTATTTTCTTATAGATTTTCTCAAGTATAATAAAATTAAGTGGTTTTTGTATGCACTCATCAATGAGATTTTATTTTGTAATTTTGTTGGTCATAACTCATAAGGTAAAAATGTTTTTTACGCATTATTTGATAAAAATTGACCTTAAAATCAATTTTTGGTCCGGGAAAGAAATATTGAATACTTACTTACTTAAGGTGGCGCTACAGTCCGTTGTGGACTTGGGCCTCAATTAACAGGCTCCGCCAGCTAGCTCGATCCTTAGCTAGTCGTCTCCAGTTTTGCACTCCGAGTTGATTGAGGTCCTCTTCCACTTGAGTGCGCCACCTGAGTCACGGTCTTCCTCTCCTCCTACGTCCCTCGGGAATAGTGTCGAAGGCTTTCCGGGCCGGAGCATTGGTGTCCATTCGCTCTAAATGACCGAGCCATCTGAGTCTCTGGACCTTGACCCTTCTGGCTAGGTCCATGTCGTTGTACAACCCGTAAAGTTCGCTGTTGTATCTTCTTCGCCATTCCCCTTCAATGCACACGGGGCCAAAGATGACCCGAAGAACTTTCCTCTCGAAACAGCCTAAGGCACTTTCATCCGATTTTGTCAGGGTCCATGCTTCTGCACCATACAGCAGGACTGGGATGATGAGTGTGTTGTACAGTTTTACCTTAGTTGCTCGAGAGAGGGCTTTTCCACTCAATTGCTTTCTAAGCCCAAGGAAACAGCGATTAGCAAGAGTTATTCTTCGTCTGATCTCGGCGCTGGTGTTATTGCCCGTGTTTATAGCGGAGCCTAGGTAGACAAACTCCTCTACTACCTCGAAGTTATACGCGTCTATTGTGACGTTTTGCCCGAGCCGTCGGTGTTGGGTGTCCTTCC
The DNA here is from genome assembly GCA_920937365.1 of Sphaerophoria rueppellii. NCBI lineage: Eukaryota > Metazoa > Arthropoda > Insecta > Diptera > Syrphidae > Sphaerophoria > Sphaerophoria rueppellii. The sequence continues at coordinate 61,380,586 of CAKKXW010000002.1, forward strand.
TCGAACACAACATATACTTCGTTTTTCCCTCATTTACCGCTAAACCCATTTTTGCCGCTTCTGTCTCAATTCTCACAAAGGCGCCGTTGACATCACGCTGTGTTCTTCCCATTGTATCAATATCATCGGCGTACGTGAGAAGTTGAACAGATTTTTGGAAAATAGTGCCTCTGGTGTTGACGTTGGAGTTCCGCACTATCTTCTCAAGAACGATGTTAAAGAAATCGGATGACAGTGTATCGCCTTGTCTGAATCCTTTTTTGACGTCGAAGGATTCCGTGAGCTCGTTGCCAACCTTGATGGAGCAGCGTGAGTTCTCCATCGTCATTTTGCACAAGCGAACGAGCTTGGCAGGGACGCCAAAACTAGACATAGCTTTGTACAGTTCGTCTCTGTAGATGCTGTCATATGCGGCCTTAAAATCGATGAAAAGGTGGTGGGTATCGATTTGGAGTTCATAGGTCTTTTCCAGGATCTGCCGCAACGTGAAAATTTGGTCGATGGTTGACTTTCCTGGCCTGAAGCCACATTGATAAGGACCAATCAGATTGTTGACGAAAGGCTTCAGACGTTCACATATTACGGCAGAGAGGATCTTGTAGGCGATGTTTAGTAGACTTATTCCTCTATAGTTGGCGCAGTTTAGAGGATCTCCCTTTTTCAGGATCGGGCAAAACAATGCTGAGGTTCCATTCATCGGGCATGCATTCCTCTGACCATATCTTACAGATGATTTGGTGCATGCTCCTATCTAGCTCGTCGCCTGCTGCTTTGAACAACTCAGCAGCTAGTCCATCTGCTCCAGCGGCTTTGTTGGATTTCAGCCGTGATATTGCGGTACTAAAATTTTTTCTACGTGGTCGGGAAGTCACCCCAACGCACAACCCCCAACCATGAAGTACCAGGCAAGGGTACACCAAAGTAAGCCTATTTTTAATTCGTCGAAAAGTGATGAAAAGCTAAGATATCAGACCTTATTTAACAACGATTATTATAGAACATGACCAAGAATAAATTTCCAAAGGATGGCAGACAAATTACAGGACACCCTGTATAGTTGACCATGAAAAAAACAGGAATTTCTAAATCAATACCACATATTTTTAACGATTGACCTTGCGTCTTATTTATTTCGACAGGGAATACAAGTCGAACAGGAAACTGACGACGTTTAGAATCAAATGACATGTCTGGTACCCCATTTGCCATTGACTTCTTCACGGCTTGTCTTATACTACTGCAAAGTTTAAGTTGATTGATTTTCCGAAACATAGAAATTAAAGCTTATACTTTCAGAGTTAAAAATGTAGTGGTAAATTTTTCTACATCATTTCATTTTTGTAATTCCGTCAAACTATTTGTGGCCAAAAAATTGTGCATTTATTTATCTCGTTCAAAGTAAATTGTTGCATCGATTTTAGAAAGACTTTTATCTGCAACACTAACTCAACTAAAAGTAATTTTGTAATTTTGCTTACACTTGGAAGATTTGACAACTTGATGCAACAATAAAAATTGTTTGGAAGTGAAATTCGGCCTTTAGAATCAAGTGAAATTATTTCATTTCCAATGTCCAATAATTGCTTAAGTAATTTTGCTGCAGATACATCGAACTGCACACGAAAATTTGTGGCCAATTTAAGTTTCCTGAAATACCGTCATAAAATAGAAGGTTTTAAACAACTCAATTCGTCTGCAGCAGTTGACCGTGCCATAATCGGCAAAGTTTGTCCTCAGCAGGCAAAAGATATAGGGCTCCAAATTCTTCAAGTTATGGGAATAAAGGCTTAAAGTACATTTTTTTGCGCAATTGTGCACTAATCCAACACAACAATTCGGCCATTGCCGACTTTTTTTTTAAATTTTGTCAAGTCGGTTTAAGACTAATAACACGCTCGCAATTCCAGAAGGAGCAGGAGCCAATGCTTTTTTGTTTTAGTTTCAGATCGTATTGATGCTTAAAAAATGATTTCCTCATTCCACCGGGTTCATCTCAAAAATATTTACCAACACTTCGATTGACCACACCTTGCATAATGGTGTAATACACATATGTATGTACTTTTGTTGATCATGTAACTTCGTCTCAATAGTTTGCACAAATATTCGTAATGCAATGCAATTTGATTAGTGTCTTTAACGAAGTATTGCTTGATCAAGAACATCTTACGCTGCACGACTTCGAGCAACCAATTCAATTGTGGCAATGCTTTATTCACAAAACATTTTTGTACACAGATGTGCCAGTTCAATTTGAAAGCATTCAGTTCTCCATCAAATTGTCATTTGCAATGACAATGACTATTGACTCAAGGCCAATTTCTGTTTGTGGGTTAGATTTAAGCACACCATGTTATCAAACTATATTAATGACATATTCTATCAACGTTCACATCATTATAAATATGCCTCTACCTCTCACATACTTATGTATATACCAGACACGCACTCACTCCAAACAATAAGATATACATATGTATTTTCATACTCTAAAAATTTCATACATCAAAACAACGTTTCCGGGTCAGCTAGTTCAAATATAATTTCATAGGTTAGGTTAGGTTAGGTTAAAGTGGCTGTGAATACAGAATCCACACACTTAGGCCAAAAGAAAGGCCCATTGTGATACCACATGAATCTAGAGAATTACTTCTTACTAGTCGAACCATTTTGAGCTTTTTATAAAGCGAAGAAGACATTTGATATCCTTATTAGCTAGTTCACTGGGATTATCGTAAAAGTACTCTCCCAGATGAAGTTTGCGTTTTAGTGAAAGAGCAGGGCAAGTGCAGAGAAGGTGAGAGATTGTTTCCTCTTCTTCCTCGTCCATACAGCTCCTGCAGAAGTCATTTGAGGCTGCACCAAGTCGTGTTGCGTGTCTGCCTATAAGACAGTGTCCCGTAAGGACACCTATTAGGGAGCTAATATGGAGTCTGCTTTGAGATAGCAAGTCTTTTGAGCGCTTTAGGTCCAGTGAAGGCCAAATGCGTTTTGTGGCTGCGCACGTTGGTAGATTGTGCCACCTAGAATTTGTTATCTTTAAGGCTGTTTCTCTTAGCAGAAGTTTACATGTAGCTATCGGTATACCTATCTTTTCCCTTTCAGGTGAAATAGGTATGACGGTTCCATTTTTAGCGAGTTCATCGGCTCTACAATTTCCTGAGATGTCTCTGTGGCCCGGCACCCAGCAGAGGTGAATGTTAAATTGCTGCGCCATCTCCATAAGAGACGATCGGCAATCGAGGGCCGTTTGAGATTTGGTTGAGACACCGTCAAGAGATTTAATAGCAGCCTGACTGTCAGAGAAGATGCGGATATCCGAAGTTGATATCACGTTTTCTCTTAGCCAGGAGAGAACCTCTTTGATCGCTAAAATTTCCGCTTGGAAGACGCTACAATGATTAGGGAGGCGGAATGAGATGCTTAGATTAAGCTTTTCTGAGTACACACCACTACCAACTCCATCACTTGTTTTGGATCCATCTGTATAAAAATGAATGCTTTTGTCATCCAGAATTTTATTGTCTTCCCATTCATCTCTGGATGGAATGGATATTTGGAAGTTTTTACCAAATTGGGGTTTTGGAATGGTGTAGTCTATGTACTTTGGTATAGAACCGAAGAAGTTCAAAATGATGGAATGTCCCACATTATTGTTGGTCCATTGAGATGAGGCGTTGAGCCTTATAGCTGTACTCGCCGCCATTTGTTTGCTAAAAATTTCGAGGGGTGTCAGATGGAAGAGAATATCTAACGCTGCTGAGGGTGTGGTTCTCAATGCCCCGCTTATGCAGAGACATGCAGTGCGTTGGATTCTGCTGAGTTTGTCACAGTAAGTGACTTTCTCCAGCGCAGTCCACCATACTGCAACCCCGTACAAGAGTATTGGTCGGATGACCGATGTGTATAGCCAATAGGTTATGCAAGGTTGAAAACCCCATTTGCTTCCTATGGCTTTCTTGCAGGAGAAAAGAGCAACTGTAGCTTTCTTAACTCTCTCCTGAATATTAGGTTTCCAACTTAACTTTTTGTCCAATATTAGGCCGAGATATTTGGCTTCATTGGTAAAAATCAGTGGTACACCTTTTATTGAGGGAGGTTCAATTAATGGGATCTTGTACTTCCGTGTAAAAAGGACGAGGTCTGTTTTTTGGGGATTAATACTAAGTCCACAGTGATCAGCCCATTCAGTGAGCATGTTAAGTGCGTTTTGGAGGAGGTCTCTCAGCGTATTAGGATATTTTCCTGTGACGGCGATAGCAACATCATCGGCATACGCAATCACTCTGTAGCCTTCAGTCTCGAGGGATATTAGCAGTTCGTTGACTACTATGTTCCACAGGAGAGGGGACAGAACACCACCTTGCGGAGTGCCTCTACTGACAGACCTTTTCGTACAAAAATCTCCCATCTTAGAGTTGATGATCCTGCTTTTTAGCATTAGATTAATCAACTCACAGAGCGAGAATTCAACGTTTAGGGTCGTCATAGCAGAAGTGATAGCAGATGTGTCAACGTTGTTGAAAGCACCTTCAATATCCAGGAAGGCAACCATAGTATATTCCTTTTGCTCTAGGGAGTATTCGATAGTTCTTACCAGAGTATGCAAGGCCGTTTCTACCGATTTCCCTTTGCAGTAAGCATGCTGAGACATCGATAGTCTCTTATCAATGCTATTACGTATATGGATATCAATCAATCGTTCCAGCGTTTTGAGAATGAATGATGATAGGCTAATAGGTCTTAGATCTTTAGGATTGACATGCGAGCCTTTGCCTGCCTTGGGAATGAATACTACCTTTACTTCTCTCCATCGCTGAGGTATATAGACCAGATCTAGACAACTTTTGAAGATCATATCAATGATGGGCAAAGTTATATCGGTGGTATATTGTAGCTCAGCTGGTATGATTTGATCTGGACCTGGAGATTTATAAGGTTTGAAGCTATTCAAAGCCCATGTCAGTTTTTCCATTGTAACAAGACCTTGAGGAAAAGTTAAGTTAATACCCGATCCAGTATGGTTTGGGGTATTAACAGATTTGGAGCTATCCGGGAAGTGGGTATCTAGTAGCAGGTTTAGCGTTTCTTCGCAAGAATTAGTCCATGTACCATCAGAGTTTTTAAGACAACTAGGCATGGTTGGATTTGTAGAGAGAATCTTCCTTAACCTCGATGCCTCCGAGGATTCTTCTATTGAGCTACAGAAAGATCTCCACGAGGATCTTTTGGCTATTCTCAATTCATGTTTATACTTTCCGAGTGATTCCTTATAGGAATCCCAATCTTGGGGGTGTCTAGACTTTTTTGCACGATTAAAAAGCCTTCTACAACCCTTCCTTAGTATTTCTAGTTCAGCAGCCCACCAATATGGTTTCTTCTTTCCCCGCACTGTAGTGAGGGGGCAGGCAGCTTCCATGGCTTTATTGAGGGCTGCTGTAAGCTCATCGACTTTTTGATCAAGTTCGAGAGCGCACAAGGGAGGAACAGAAAGTTCTGGTTTAATCAGACTTTTCAGAGTTGTCCTATATTTTGGCCAATCTGTTTTCCTAAAATTCCGGAATTGGATCGGTTTTGGGGAATCTTCAATAAGTGTGAATTGGATGTATCTATGATCGGAGAACGAGTGCTCCTTTGATACTCTCCAATTCACTATTTTATTTGAAAGATGTAACGAGACAAGAGTTATATCTAGCACTTCTTGTCGATTTTTAGTAACGAAGGTTGGTTCATTACCTACGTTACTTACTACTAGATTAGATGATAAGATATAATCAAAAAGAGACTCACCTCTGTCATTTATATCGGTACTACCCCACGTAGTATGGTGCGCATTGGCGTCACAACCGATAATTAAGCTGGTTTTCCGTCTTCTGGCTTCAGTGACCGTCTTCTCCAACATGGTACCAGGCAGTGGGCCCTGGTGGTCGTGGCCCAAATACGATGATACCAGCCAGTAGGTGTGATTGTTTATTACCATACTGGCTGTGGTGACGTCTTTATCACTGAAATTAGGGAGTAAAAATACATTTAGACTACGTTTCACTAATATACAGGACCTTGGGTTACCTTTTCCTGTTACATATAGTACGTAGTAGCCAGGAGTTCTCAATCCTCGAACCAGAGATTTTACAATCCAGGGCTCTTGGATGAGAACGACTTCTTCCCCAGATTTTGATAGGCGGAGAAGAAGGGAGGCCGAAGCCTTAATGGAGTGTTGGAGGTTAATCTGTACTATTTGCAGCATTTTGGCTACAACTAGGCAGATCAACCTCCACCACTGTTAAATCCAGCTCATCCAGATCAGACGAAGAGGAACCTAACAGTTCATCTTCTTCCTCACTGGGGAGAACTTTGGACGAGTCATCAGTCTCCATTAGGGATGAACTTTTGACATTTATGGAAGAAGACTGTGCCGCGACAGAAGAAGGCCCCGGTGCATCATCATCCACATCCAAGGATGGGAAGGAGATGATAGCACTGGGACCTCCTACGTCTTGCGACACAGTTTCTGAAGGTTCGGAAGAAGGCTGCGCTGCGACAGAAGAGGGCCCAGGTGCACCATCATCCACATCCATGGATGGGAATTTGATCGTAGCACTAGGACCCCCTACGTCTTGCAGCACAGCTTCTGAAGAGGGTTGTGGAGGCTCGCATGAAGCGTCTACCTCATCTTTTTTATATATACGGAGCGTAATCGTCTCGAACCCGTATCTTATCACTCCCTTATCTCGCGCCAGAGAAGCCGCAGAGTCCTTATTGATTACGATGATCGCACTTCGATAAAGACCCTTCGGTTCCTCCAGTTTCGCAATCTTCCAGTCGTGACAAGACAGGTCCGGGTTGCTAAGCCTGATCATCTCATGGATGTCTTCTGGACATGAGGGCTCAATCGGGATCCATGCACGAGCTCTCGGCCTGCAAGGAATATCTTCCTTAGCAACGACCTCGAGTTTTGCGCCTGGCCAAACTTCGCCCAGCATGCCGACAGCAAGCGTATATAGATCGCGCGACCTCTGATCGTTACAAACGATGAGTTTGACATGACCTTGATGCCAACCCCCATCGCTTGTTACAGGCGGTGGACCCGGATGCTCTCGCATGACTTTGAGAAAGCCAGCCGAGAGCCTCAGTTTCACCAACTGCCAACGATCAGAGGTGATCGTGCCATCAATATTACTTCTATCAATGACCGCAACCACGATTTTGTTTTGCTCCTTAAGTACATCACTAAAAGGTTTAGAGAGAGGTACTCTTGGAATGTTAGGAGTGCTGGTGTAGTGCACTTTGGGTTTCTTGGGGATGGGAGTGGACTCCTCCAAAGACCTCTGTCGCTTTGACGTGGAGTCGCAGCTGGTCTTATTTTTGGCAAGGATGGATTTAGCCCACTCGATCCTTTTGCTATGGATGGGATTGCTTCCATCCCCTGATATTGCATCAGAGGATTTCATTATCCTCATCGCATAACGCCGTTGTTTGTACGAGCTCCTAGGTTGGATGGCGGCCCTCGTAGTGATAGCAGGATCATTATTCACGAACCTGCTATCACTAGGAAGGCTACCGCTAGGAGCAGCCTGGAGAGGTTTACTCTCTTTAGTAGTGGAAGGATCATTATTCACGATCCCTCCACTACTGACTTGAGTAGGCGTTATCGCCACATCATGTACCGCACTAGAGGAGAGGCCACGGCTAGCCACAGTCCCTTCTCCGGTGCTTGGCACAGAGATAACGACAGTCGACGTTGCCGCCGAACTGCCGCCCGGTGAAGATGGAGTACCGGTTTGAAGTGTTTTTGTTTTTGTTTTTGTTTTTGTTTTTCATTTGGGGTCCCACGAGTAGGCGAAGTAAAAGGGGGGGTCCGTCTGCGCAGAGATTCGCTTACACAGATAAGGCTAGTTAATCCGGAGGTCGCCTGGTATCCGGATACTCCGTTAATGACTGAGCTATTTTTTTAAAATTGGGCCCTCAGCCTGGCTGATCATCGGCACGGGTCGTATAACACCTTAGATCCAGCCCAATTGGGAAGTAGAGGGGAAGGGATATGTTTTGGAAAAGGAGAGACGAACAGCAATTAAGCCATAAGCGACTCAGGAAGGAGACTAGGTATTGACAGACAGTGATGCACCATACCGTCAGAGGATAAGGAGACATCAGCCAGCATAATAGCACAAAGCCGACGGAGGAGGGGATAAGGATTGGGAAGGGGTGGGGCGAGCGACCTTTGGTTTCAGGACTCTTCTGGGGAAGTGATTCCCGAGAATCATTGACCTTACTCAGCTTCTACAACTCGACAAGTTCGACGCTCAGGTAGAAGATATATATATAATTTCATATCTTCACTGACATTTTTTGTTCGATCGAATAAAAATATTTGTCACAATTCTCACACGAAATTGAGTATTCGTATATTGATCATTTTTTTTTTTTTTTTTTTGAGTGCTGAAATATAAAATTTTTTTAGCATTTTTAACATTCGAAACCATTTGTGATTTGAAAAGTATACATTTTATTTTTGCTAAAACCTTCTACCTAAAACCTCTTGCATTTAGAGAAAAAATTAGGAAA
>CAKKXW010000002.1:61389650-61417483 GCA_920937365.1 Sphaerophoria rueppellii
AATGCGTTATTGAAGCTTGTATTGTTCCATTTTTATTAATGGTGTAGCTTCTACTTGTCAAATGTCAAAAAATTACAGCTTCGAAAGTGACAGCTACCGAAATAGCGGGCTATTCAAAATAACACCTCTTATTGGAAAACCCTTTAAAAGCATGTTATTTTTTCATTCGCTCTGTAAGCCCTATTTTCTTTCATAAATAATCAATATGGTGGGCCGATTTTGTGTGTTTTTTTGTTAACCGTGTTGGATTTAAACTGGTGGGGGGGGGGGCCTTAAAAGTTGTGTAAAAATATGAGTTTTTAAACTGTATTTTTGTATTTTTAATTTTATTAACTTTTGAGCCCTCTACTGGAGTTTAAAGTGTTCATGAAAAAAAGAAAATGTATTAACAAAATTCAATTAAATAAATAAAACTTACTTTTTTTTAAAGAAATTAAATTTAATATGATGTTTAGAAAACAAAAATTAACATATTTAATTATGAGAAAAAAATCGAAATACTTTTTTTACTGTATTTAAACATTTGCGATCAGATTTACAGTCAAACGAAGGCATTATTGATCTAGATTGTAATTTTGTTCGAATTATTCCATCTCGAGCTTTCTTGCCGGCTACAGTGATAGAAGTCCCTGTTACAAGTTTCACACATCGTTCAACAGCCTGCGTTTGACAAGGAAACAATAAGAAAGTTAAATCAATTGGAGACTTGTTTTGCATCATGTCAATCAAAGTGACATCAGGAATTCGGCTTAGAATTGGCGGTGGAGTAACATCAGATTCAGCCCAGTTTATTATATCGATATAATCGCTTGAATCATAGTTTAGTTTCATTATTCCAAATTGTCTGACAGATCTCTCACACAACTTCTTTCATCAACAATCATAGCGAGTAACTATCTAACTAATTCTGTGGATGAGCGAAGAATACATTTCTTTGAATGACTGGGTCAATTATAGATTTATCTGTCTCGTTGAAATATCTGGAGAATCGTATAGACCTGAATATTATGTTGTGGGCCGTCCTTGCTGCTTGGCTTTTGTTTAATGTAAAACCAAAATGGGGCATATACTTTAACAATCTATTCAACAATTATTGTTAAACTTTTTGTTGGCTCATTAGATCCAATATAGAGACGCAATAAACGATTAGATGCAGTTAGCCAACGCGAATGAGCCATTTCACCAGGTTGTCTGTAAGCAAGCTCAGAGCTACAAGTCCAAGAAGTCATAGCACAAGAAATTTCATAAAGATATTTTTGATCTGTACTTAAAGATTTGACAGTGTCTATGTTTAATTCCGTCATGTTACCACTAACAGCCACATATTTTTGTAAAGCTTGCCGATTGAACCAGAATATTCCTGTATGTGGACGTATTGCCATCTACGCTATGAAACAAGTGCCTTAAAGGCAGCTCGTTCGCTTGAAGTTGACATATAAACCATTGCAATGGTCTTTTTAGATTCAACTCTGTCAATCTGATTGCTCCTGATTTCCAACCAGTGTTAATGGCTGTTCCATCACATCCAATGCAGTTTAGAGAATCCAAATTAATATCATGTTCCATACAAAAATTAATTATCGATTCTGAAATTGCTCTCCCAGTTCCAGTGCGTGGTGTTGAATGTCCCAAATAAAATGAGCCTGGTTAACCTATTAGATAAATATGCTCTCTTATAACAACTCTTCGATGAGAATGACCTTCTAATTTTTCAATGAGTAGCGTTTTGTCTTTCCTCCCGTCGAAATATATACCATCAAGAAGATTCTCAGAGTTCTTGTATCCGTTGTCTTGTAGGCTTTGGCGTTCCTTATTCTGAGCTCTACGTATTTTATTTTTGTCTACTACCAAATTATTTTCTTCTGTTGTTACTAGTCCTAAGTCTTGTATTGCTGCTGACATAAGAGCTGCTCCAGATTTATCTGAGACACCATATCGATCACAAGTTTCAGCAAATTTTTTAAGTTTTAAGGTATTGTAAGTTTTTTTTTAAGACGTTTTGACATCACATTCTTGACTTGAAGTAGTATGGTCTGCTAGTGAATTAATCACAGATTCTGAAGCTTCATCTTGCTTTTCAGAACAACAGTTAGTTGAGGTAGGTTGGGGTTCATTCGATTTTTAATTTCTTTCTTGCTCTTTTCGTTGTCTTTTTGCATTATTTTTTTTTCACTCTGGTCAATTCTCGATATCACCATATTTCTTCCAGTTCTTTGATCTAATAGAAACGCCTGTTCAATTACTGGTACCTTATTGCTCTTAATGCAAATGCACGATCTAATAATTTGACATTTTCATGATGCTATATAAAAAAGGTTTGATAAAGCGATATCCTTAAAACTTTCCAATTTCAGAGTGTAGTTTTCAGATCTCTTCTTCGTGGATATCGATTGACCTAAAAATCGCCATTATAAGCTGTGATGACCCAGATGGGAAAATCTCGGCTATAAACTGGCTTCTTGTAGAAAACGAAATTCTCAAAGCCATGATGGCGGCAGCAGAGAACGACAGTTCTGACGACTACATCTTTGAGTGTGCCGGATGGCGGCGAGGAGTCAAAGTGGTCTGCTGCGGTGACCAGAAATCACGGGAGTTCCTAAACCGTACAATCGCCAACGTTGGCGTACTATGGGAAGGTTCCTCCCTTGAAGTTCTACCCGCCGCAGCTCTACCACTCCGCCAACAGTTCAGTATCTGGATCCCCCCTCCTGCAGAACATGAGGACGCAGCCATTATCAAGCTGTTGGCGAAACAGAACAAAGAGCCTCCCATTTTAGAATGGAAGCTCCAAAACTCAAGGAAGAGTAATAGTGGCGAAGGGAAGGACCTCTTGTTTGTGGCAGACAAGAAATCTGACCTTCTGCTCAAAGAGAAAAAGGACGTGTTGAGGTATGGTCTCGGTACCGTAAAGGTTAAGAGGCATGAAGACAAAAGGGAGTCAAAGGCTGGTAGTGATGCAAATAAACCTGCACCACGCTAAAGCAGCAACGAACAACCTTACGCTCTACATGTCTCAGGATAACGTGGATGTGGCCTTGATCCAGGAACCATGGTTAGGTAAAAACCGTATCCGTGATTTGAGGTCAAAACACTACAACCTTTTCCATTCCACGTCAGATGAAGGTGATATAAGAAGTTGTATCCTAGTGAAAAAATCAATTAATGCTTTTTCTATCTAGGTACAGCGACAAGGACAACGCGGCAGTCAGCGTCGAATCGAAGGAGGTAAACTTCATCCTTACATCGACGTATATGCCGTACGAGGAGGAGAACCCACCATCAAAAACAATCCGCGATCTTGTGGTCCATGCCACAGCAAGCGTTACACCTTTAGTGGTGGGATGTGATGCCAACACTCACCATACTCAATGGGGCTCAAAAGATATCAATAAAAGGGGTGAGTCAATTTTTGAATATATTCTTTGTTCTAATTTATCGATATGTAATAGGGGCAATCACCCTACCTTTCGAAACAAAAAAAGGGAAGAAATCATAGATTTCACAGTACACAGAATACAAGGTATTATATTCCCGATTTTCTTCCCCCAAAGTTCGCGTATATGTCACATTTCAGAGACCTAAATGTCGAACAAAACAAAAATTGTTGCTGTCTTATCGGCATTTCTTTTTGTGCCTTTCGCGCATATGTCACATTTCAGAGACCTAAATGTCAGAACAAAACAAAAATTGTTGTTGTCTTATCGGCATTTCTTTTTGTGCCTTTCCTCACTTCTGTCATCTTGGTCTCTGACAGATGCGCAATATAATACCTTATATTCTGTGTGCTGTGATAGATTTGACTCTCATAAGCAATAATAGTGAAATTTCAGTTGAAAACTGGAGAGTCTCACCTAAAGAATCATTCTCAGATCACTTTAGGATAATTTTTTCTATAGACAGGAACTTTACTGAGGCGGCAAGGCCGTAGAACCCTTGCCCTTAATCCCAAGATCCCGGGGTATATAAAACACCCCGATGGATCATGGTCGAACTCGAGCCTAGGAACACTTGAACTCTTCATGGAAACTCATTTCCCCCGGTTGTAAGAACCCAGGAAGTTCTGATTACTTGCAATCTAACACGCTGGATTTTACTCCAACGGAATCAAACTCAGATATAAAACAGGTTATTACTGAGCAGAAGATTATCTGGGCAATAAACTCGTTCAAACCCTACAAATCAGCTGGACCAGACGAGATATTTCTGGCTCTTCTTTAAAATGCTCTCAAAGTAATAACTCCTTGGCTTTGGGTAATCTTCATAAGTTGTATTAAACTAAGATACGTCCCTAATAGCTGGAAGAAGGTCAAGGTAGTCTTCATCCCAAAAGCCGGGAAACCGACTCACTCGACAGCTCAGGATTATAGACCAATAAGTCTCTCTTCGTTTCTCCTTAAGACACTAGAGAGAATAATTGATCTTTACGTTAGAGAACTTCTCAACGAAAACAGTTTGTGCAACTATCAACACGCCTACCTTAAAGGTAAATCAGTGGAAACTGCTTTGCATGAGGTAGTTTCACATATTGAGAAAAGCCTTGAACAAAAAGAGTATACCCTGGCGGCATTTCTTGATATCGAGGGTGCGTTTAATAACGTAAAAACGGAGTCAATCAAAACCGCCTTAGTTGAAGTTGGAGTTGAATCTGTCATTGTCGATTGGATCTTCACCATGTTAAATGGCAGAATCGTCAACTCTCAATTGGGATCTAGCACTATTGAGAAAACAGTTACTAGAGGCACACCACAGGGAGGGGTCATCTCACCCCTACTCTGGATCCTCGTAGTAAACGAAATTCTCACAAAGTTTAAAGATCAGGGCATAAAAATTGTAGCATATGCAGATGACATAGTGGTTTTGGTATCAGGCAAGTTCCTTGCCAGCATCGGAAACATTATGGAGAACGCATTAAAAGATTTATCTTCTTGGGCAACTAAGAACGGTGTCGGGGTCAACCCCACCAAGACGGAGCTAGTTTTGTTCACGAAAAAAACGGAAATTGGAGGACTTCAACCCTCCTAAATTAAATGGTATTCCTCTAAAACTCTCTTCGGTGTACGTTGGGGTATGCGACCGCAAGTCATCCAATGGATGTACACAGCGATTGTAAGACCCATTCTCACCTATGGCTCTGTTGTATGGTGGAAAGCAGTAGACAAATCAAGCTATCTCAAGAACCTGAATAAGGTACAGAGACTAGCCTGTATAGGAATAACAGGGGCTCAGAGATCCACACAACAGGCTGGGTTGGAAATGATCTTGGATCTCCCGGCTCTGGATGAGTTCATAAGGTGCCCGGTAGCCAAAACCGTAATTCGTTTAAAAGAACTGAGTTTTTGGAAGCATAGCACTTATGGACAGGGGTCAATCTTACAAAGATATGACATGATTCCGAGACTGATGGAGACCACCGATTATATTCCCCCCCGGCTGGATTTTGACAGGAAATTTTCTATTTGCATACCAGGAAGACAGGGTTGGAATCCCAATTAACTTATAAGTGAACAGGGTATCCCTTCCTACACTGACGGTTCGAAAATGGAATCAGGAACAGGTGCTGGAGTGTTTTGCCAATCTCTAAACATCAGAGAGGCGTATAAACTCCAAGCTGACTGTAGGGTCTTTCAGGCCGAGATCTCTGCCATTGAAGAAGCAGCTGAATTGGCACATCATGAAAAGCTAATCTCCTCGGAGATTACTTTTTTCGTGGACAGCCAGGCTGCTATCAAAGCCTTAGCCAGTGAGACCATAAGATCGAAGGCAGTTTTAAACTGTAGGAAATAATTAAATAGAATCTGCCACACTAACCAGGTTAAGCTCTGCTGGGTTCCTGGGCACAGCACCATAGAAGGGAACGAAATAGCAGATGAACTAGCCAGGAAAGGGTCAGAAGCAGATACAAATACAAGTAGTAGCGACCATTCAGATGAGGAACCACATTTCCCGATTTGGGCACTCAAGAGAAAGATAGACCTTAAATCAAAGGAGATGATCAATAACTCCTGGAAATCCAGGGAGGATTGCGTAATCTCTAGAAGTTTATGGCCTAACATTAATGAAAAGGAAACTCGGTATAATTTATCGCTGAGTAAAAGGAACATTAAAATCCTGATAGGTGTACCTATCTTGCGCCATTGGCACAATGGCCAACAATATAGGAGCTTTTGCTGTCAGGATGAGGAGGAAATAGAAACCATTAAACACCTGCTCTGTGACTGTCCGAACCTCCAAACCAACCGACTCCGTCATTTTGGGAACAGGTTTGTTGGAGAACTGGATGATCTAGCACAGGTCTCAATGGCAAATATGAAGAAATTTATAGATAGCACAGGCTGGCTCGTTAACGAGCCGGTCTACGTTCATCGACAACTTTGAATAGCATCGATGCTAACCTTTATTTTTATAGGGGATCACAGTGGACCAATAGGCCCCCGTGTATGCAACAGTCCACGCTGTGCACACCCCTCATAACCTAACCTAACCTAACCTTGTGGATATCGGATCAGCTTCAAATATTCATCATAATTCTTTTTCATAAGTTCTTTGATGCGCTTAGGGCTTGCAATCGGAATAGAAGCTGAAATCCAAGTTTTCTCGACGTCACGCAGAACAATAGCGAAGATTTCACTTACGGATGGCTGTTTTCCAGAGTTTTGTAATAATAACTTTTGCCTCACGTGTAGTATGTACTTTATTACGTTCTTTCCATCGTATCCTTACTTCACATAATATTTTTATTTTTTTCTTCCCCTCTAACCAACGCCAACCAAACCAATTCCGCGCAATATTTTTTTTTTTGTTTTTCTAAAAAATAAACCTTACTCTCTTACTAGCATTATTTCAATATTGTAATATTCGGATTGGTCCGACAATTAAAACTTATTCACTTTTCAAATAAAACATAAATTCACTTTATTCAAATCACTCACAAACTTATTTATTCAACACTTTCAATTATTTTATTACTTTCAAACGGGGTCAAGCCAACTCGTCCCAGGACAACTCGTACCAATATTAAAATAGGGGGGAATATAGGTAATTATGATTGCCATATATGCTGAGATTTGTTATACTTTTTGAAATAGTAATATATTTTAATTGAATGAACAAAAGGCTAGGAAAATAAACATTAATCGTAAGATGCATGATAAGTGGGAATCCTTGCGACGACGAAGACTCGTCGTTGCGTCGATCGAGTTCATACTGTATTCTTAATTGTGCTTTTATTGAGCTTTATGATTGATTTTAGTTGGTTTGCGTTATATGTATTTTGTTTACCTTCTTAAGCGTAAGGCGTGTTGACGACTGTGTTAGGAGCCAAATCGAGTCAATCGTTACTACATAGGGTAAAAGCGGGAGAGGTGCCACACTTTTTCATTTTTACTTGCTACATATAGAATATATGGCAAGTATTGAATTCGTAAAAAAAAAAAATTTGAGATGAGGATGTGATATGACATTACGATGATAGAGAAGTCGAAAAAAGTGGGTCCGGCGATTCCGTCTGTCTGTCTGTCGGAAAGTTTACAGGCATCTACAGGCTTAACTACTGGTCCGATTGACTTCAAATTTGAAAATTAGAGGTTTGAGAAAAAAGTCGTATCCCAATTTTTTTATTTTTGTTTTAAGATCAAAATTTAGGGTAGCCACCATACGATTTTTTTGGCCAAAAACCAAAACTTTTTTTTTCACAAAAACGGCCCGAACGATTTTTTTTAAATTTCCTCGAGTTTAATTTTTTTAAACATTCATGTGTTTTATGCAAAAAAAAAAATTTTGTATTGCTCCAAAACGGTACCTCCCATTGAACCATTTTTTTGTTATTAGATTCTCTCGAAAACTGAAAATCCGATCAGCGTAAGTTTTTTTTCGTAAGTACGTATGTATTGTTTAAATAATATTTTGCTTTCAAAAAAATTTCAAATTTTTTTTTGGATTTTTAAAAAAATATTTTTAACTTTTTTTTCAAATTTCTGTATCTCAAAAACGGATCAATTTTAAAAATCCAAATTGGAGTATAATATGTATATTTACATGGTCTTAAAAACTGCATACCCAAATTAATTTTAAGATGTTTTTGAAAAATTTTATGTATAAAAAATAAATTTAAAAAAAATGGCTCCGACGATTTTCAAAAAAAAATTCAATAAATTAAGAGGTACATTTCCAAATTTTTTTAATAAATTCTAATTATTTTTATATATATATTTTTTTTTTTTAGTTAAGTGTAAGCTGTAAGTAAGAGTGTAATCCAAATTGCTTAAAGTATATCTCTTATTTTAACACTACCTTTTGCAATTTAAGTAATCATAAATACATATTTAGTTTTAGCATGCGGGAGCAAGTTCGTACGACCCAGTCGTGCACATTTTTTTGAATATCTTCGAATAAAAGCAACATTTAAATTTTTTTATTTTAATTTAATTTTATTATTATTAAATATTAGAAAATATTATTATTTAAAAAATACTAAACAAAAATGTTTTGAAAAAACCATCTCTCCCTATATGGCTGGTGAGATGGCATAGCCTCTTGGGTGAGATGATATACTTTCACTTTTGATTAGCTTTTGCATTTTCCTTGCATTTGTTTTCAAAATAAGTGCATTAATCGTATGCCCATCGGTGGCGCATGATGCACTACAACCACTCGTCTTTTGTTTTTTGGTTATACTGTATTTTTTGGTTTTACGCGTCTACCCTTCGGTGTGAGCATTGAGACGGAGGCCAGGAAGATGATTCTAGTGGTAAACGAGGGCAAGACCAAGTTAATGCTGTCGTCAAGAAAGGACTAGCAACATCGACGTCTTGGAGCAAACGTCAACATATCAACATAGACAGATTTAACGTCGAGGTAGTTAAGGACTTTGTCTACCTGGAATCCGCTATCAACTCAGACAACAACACCAGCGCTGAAATTAAACGAAGAATCACTCTTGCCAATCGCTGCTTCATTGGACTTAGAAGGCAATTGAGTAGTAATGTCCTCTCCCGAGCAACTAAAGTGACACTCTACAAAACCCTCATCATCGCGGTCCTCAGGTATGGTGCAGAGACAACATCTGATGAAAACGTTTTGGGCTGCTTAGAGAGAAAAATTCTTCGAGTGAGTTTTGGTCCTGTCTGCGTTAATGGAGAATGGAGACGAAGATTCAACCAAGAACTGTACGAAATGTACAGCCACAGTCACCTAGCCAGAAAAGTAAAGGTCCAACGACTTAGATGGTTGGGTCTTGTTGAGCGAATGGAAAATAATGCTCCGGCTCGTAGGGTTTTCGAATCCAATCCGGAACGACGTCGCAGAAAAGGAAGACCGCGACTCCGGTGGAACACACAGATGTCAGGGAGCGAGCTGGCTGGAAAAGTTTGTTGGGTGAGGCTCGGGTCCGAACTGGACACTAGCACCACCATAATTAAGTAAGTCAGTAAGCATTCTTCGCGACACTTTACGCAATTATTTTCACCAAAGTCTTCTGGTCCATCAGAATCATAATGCAGGGAAACCTGATCTTCAGATGATGATGAAGTGTTAAGTTTTGCTTTAATAGGTCTCATTTTCTTTAAACCAATTTTGTACCTACTGCTTGTGTTTTTGGTGGTCAATGTACTCAACAGTGTTCCAAACTATTTCCCGATGTTATCTTCGCAAAATTTTATGAAGTAGGTAATGAAAAACTATAACGATGATGTCATATAATTTTCAAAATACTTTCTTGATTTGAATTTGGCTGCAAACACCTGAGACAAAACAAAAACAAAATAATTTGAATCATTAAAACAAAACAAGCGGGTGGGATGGTGTGGTGCCGAACTATTGTGTGCGCCATCGCACCCTAAAAAAATTACAAAAAGGGGAGATTTTGTATGATATTGTTATAAAATTGAATTAAAAAAACACGGGTTGACTTATGAAGGTTTCAGATAGTTCATTGCCAACACGTGTACGTATACATACAAGTAGGAAACGGGAAAAAAATGAAGAAAAACAAAAAAATGTGAAAAAAATTCACACAAAAAGTCTGGCTGTTTTTTTTTTCTTTTGTTTTATTTGTTTTTTCTTATTTTTGTATTATAGAATAATAATTTTATAGCAGAGTATATATATATATACTCTGTTTTATAGTGACTACTTCGATTTAGAATCAAACAAATCACAGTACACAGAATACAAGAAGTGCGTTTTTGCGCTGACTATAGTTGACTATAGTTGACTATTTCTCGTTTTTGCACGCCAATAGTTACGTTTCGTAACCACAATTGTCGTTTTTGCGGTCAGTGTTAAAGTGTCAAATTGTAACTATTTCTAACTATTTCTAACTATTCCCAACTCTACTCAGGAGGTGAGTTGAAAATGGTTGATGTGTCAAAGTCTTTTTTTTTTCTATTTAATGGTGTTTTTAATGAATCAAAAAAAAACATTCTGTTCGTGCATTTTTTACCGTCGTAGTTGTCCGTATCCGTGCCGCAAATTTATTTCAATCAAAAGATTTCTGTTCGTCTTCAATTAAAAATATTTAATTTCAAAAATATAATAAACTAGCTGCCCTGCAGACTTCGTACTGCCTCAATCGATAATCGATAAGGATAACCCTCTACCACTCTTCCCAACCCACTACCTCCTTGTGCTACCCAGTACATCTACCCATATCCGCTACCCCGTTACGACACTACTCTGTTACGCTACTAATAATTTCTACAAGCTTACCGTTACATCATTAGCCTGAAACCCACAATTACCCGCAACGCGCAACCAATTTTTTTTTTTTGCATTTCTTTTTCTTGCTTACCAGTTCCCCATCACAAATTTTCCAGTTTCCCATTGAAAACCAGTGAGTTTTCCGAGTTCCTTCTTAAAACCCATTTTTAAAATTTCCAGTTTTCCATTTGAAAACCTCTCCACCTAATATTACATGGAACTTTCCCTTTGAAAACCAATGAGTTTTCCGAGTTTCATTCGAAAACCCATTTTGAAATTTTCCAGTTTTCCACATGAAAACCAATGCATCCACAATTTCATGAGTTTTCCGATTTTCATTCGAAAACCCATTTTAAAATTTTCCAGTTTTCCATTTGAAATTTTCCAGTTTTCCACTTGAAAACCAATGCATCCACAATTTCATGCAATTTTCCATTTGAAAACCAATGGATTTTCCAAGTTTTTCATCACGAACTTTCTATTCTTCCATTCTAAAACCCATTTTGAACAGAAAATTCCAACCAAAAAAATCAAATTTCCGACTTTTGTTTGGTTTTTCCACTCTCCCATGAGGTTTTTCCATTTTTTTTTTTCACAGAAATCATCACTGAATACAACAGTATCAACCATGAAAATTTCACAAACATCTGTTGGGCCATTTCGGAGTCTATAAGAGACATACAAACAAACACACATCCATTTTTATATATATAGAGATAAAAAGAAAAAAGGTTCCCCTTACAAATTTTAAAGTCAAACTGAAAATCCTCAGTCACTACGAGGAGATACACACCAAGGAAATGATCGCATTTCAAAGTGGCTTAAAATTCAGCACCAATTTCAAGAATCATTCTCCTACCGGTCACAAACCCTTCCAATCGAATTGGCTATACTGCAATCCGCAAACACTCCTATTTCAACTGCAACTGTGTGGCGACTTGCAGGCTGGCAAAGATGGCCAAAACAGTCAGCGTCTACGTTCGGTTAGTTTACAAAATGTCATCGAAAAACTCGAGGACATGGACATGGTTTTGGAGGATAAGTTGGCCACTGCCCATGAGCATAATGATTGTCGAACGTCAGTCCGTAGGAACGGCAAATGGAAGTTACTCTGCGTGAGAAGAAATTGACGCAGCGGTGAATGGAGATGACTGAGGAGAAAATTACGAAGATCACAGGAGAAAAGGACAATTTGGAGAGGAAGCTCAATGACGCTCCCGCAGAAGTCAAGCATAAGGAAACCCAAATCAATGATTGAAGGACGAAATCGGCATACATATTTGAATTCATTGTTTTTATGTTTGTCTGTCAGCAATAAAAAATGTTAATTTAGTTTCGGAGAATAAAGACTTTTTTCGTTTATTTATATAAAATCACGGACTAGATATTGGTATTGAGAGTTTTTCACTGAATCTGGGAGCCGCAATTAGGAGAATATCAGGAGCTGGCTTACTTGAAACAGCTTGAAGATTTCTTTATGGAGGGTGGTCTTCAGTCTCTTTCTCTTTTCTTTTCTTGCTGTGGGTTGTTCAAAAATAAATAAATATTTTCTCATCTCAATTGGCTTTAAAATCTTACCATATCAAGATCATTCTTGAATTTTTGAAATAAATTTAGAGCAACAAAATTTGTTATGATCAAAAGAAAAGAAAAATGTAACCTCAAAAGATTTGTTTTTTTTTTTTCTTGTTTGACAGATCAACCAAACCTAACTAAAAAGCGTTTTTGGATGATTTCAACTATTTCTAACTATTTCAACTATGACACATCAACCATTTTCTTTTTGACATAAAAACTATAGTCAACTATCGTCAGCGCAAAAACGCACTTAAGGTATTATATTGCGCATCTCTCAGAGACCAAGATGACAGAAGTGAGAAAAGGCACAAAAAGAAATGTAGGATAAGACAACAAAAACTTATATTGAATTTTGACAATTGGTCTCTGAAATGTGACAAATGCGCGAAAGTCACAAAAAGAAATGCCGATAAGACAACAACAACTTTTATTGAATTTTGACATTTGGTCTCGGGAATATAATACCTTGTATTCTGTGTACTGTGCAAAAAATGATTCGAAAAGTCATGTACAGGTTTCGGTTGAGTTGTTTATTTACGAGATATTACACATGCGCCATCTCTCCCACTGCGCCATGGCCATCTCTCCCGATTTTACCCTAATTTACATGTTCGTTTTCTTGATGCATTTTCGGGACATGAAAAATAAAATTGCATCAGGAAAACAAATTAAATAGGTTTATGGAAAAAATAAATTGTTTCTCGATTGTGCCAGCAAAAGTATTTGTTTTATAGATTTTTGATAAAAAATTAATGAGATTTACAGTGGTGCGTAGAATTCATTGAATGAAGGTCTTTTTTCATAGATTTTGAGAATTCTTCTTGTATTCTTGAATGTATTTTTTAAGGTAAAAAATAACAGTGGCTCCGTGCAAATGTTTTAAGCTTTTTTCATTATTTTTATTCATATCGTCGCTCGGTATGCTGCAAAAAGAACTCAAGTCACATAATTCTGTTTCTGAGTTATTGCAATTTTAAAGTTTATGGCCATTGGAAAAATCATAAAATCGTTTCAATTTGAAAATGGATATTGCAGTTCGGTAGTTAGATCAATTAAAAATAAGATGAAAACAAACATTTGCATTAAATTAAGTTTATTTAACTTTTTTTTATACAAGAGAAAAATGAGTCTTGTACATAGGCTTTTTTTTGCATTAAAAAAAAAGGTTTTTTAATGGACATGGGTTATGGAGCTTGTTTTTTGATAGCTTTGCTTGTTTTTAAGCTTTTATAATAATTATGGAACTCATCTGGGATGGCTCCTGATTTGCCAATATTAAGTAGACCTTTTTTCTTTTGTAAACTTAAAGGAAGGCTGCTTTTATGCACATTGTTGATGTTTACTTCTTTTAGATTTATAGACCTACCTTTGCCGAAAACATATATTTCTATATAGGTTTCATTGTCTTCGTACTCCATCACACCAGGTTTAATATTTTGGCACCGAAAAGATTTTACCTTCAATCAATTTACTTTTTCTCCACCTTCGTTCAAATTTGTATTTTTTATAACCCCCGATAGTTGTGATAAGTCCAGCAAATCAGTATACTTCCTTTGGGTTATATTATACGGACTTGCTTTGATTTTAAGCCTCTTGGAGTCGGAATATATTAAGCCAGTCTTGAATCGTGTATACTGCAAGACTGCAACATTCTTCTTTTCGATAGCACTGTGCATGCTATCGACCTCCATATAGCTGTGACGGCTTTCTAGAAATTTGTGTTCAATTATATCCAAATTTAAGATTTGAACTAAATGGAGAAATACATAGTACTGAAATATTTTTATTTCTATTTTGGCAACTGCAGGTATCAGAAAAAAGAGACACTTCTTTTATTTCTAGTGAAAGTTTATAGAAATATGTAGATGGTTACATTGTATGCACATAATTTTCGGCTGTAGTACATTTGACTAACGTCACTTGATGAAATTTGTAACACAGATTGTAAGTCGCATGTGCAAGCCATGAAAATAGGGTCCTACTTTGCCCTTTCTTTGTCCAATGATTTTGCAAGGGAGCATTCTTCTTTTCTTTTTAAATGGGCCAGATAATCTTCATTTTGGCTTTCCTTACCTTTTTGACATGCCTGACACTGATCTTTTTTTGGATGGTAGGTGGCAAATGAAGGTAGCTTTAATGACGTGTCACTCTTGTATTTGTCAAAGAATAAGGAATACATTTTTGTTATGCTCAGATTGGGATCTAGATACATTTTCTGCGAGTCTTGCGGCAGTAGTGAGACTCTGGAGTTGGGAAGCTTTCAATGTGATCCTTAATCCTTGTGATATTTTCACCCGAAGTTTTATTTCCAGCTTTTGATCTGCCTCTTTCGTCTGCTTTAGAAAAAAATCCAGTTAGTCTTTTGTATTTAAATGCCGTTGTAACTGTTTTTTGAAAAATTTCATCAAGTATCTCATTTGTAGTAAGTGGAATATCGAAATGAATATTTAATGATGCAAACCCATTCAACCGTTCTGGGCCAATATTTATTTATTTATTTATTTATTTTTTCAAATAATTTACAAATGAATTTACAAATTATTTAATTAAGGCATCAGGGTAGCAAGACCATAAGGATGCCGTCTTTTAAATTAAATTTAAATGTCAGTACAAGACAAAGTGAAAAAAGTATAAGAGAACATAAGGGAAAAATACTAACGTTGAACACATTTTATTTTTAGTTTAGTTTAGTTAAGTTAAGTTAAGTTAAGAAAAAAAAGAAAAATTAAATTTCATCAAACTTATTGTGTTTATCTAAGGCAGTCTTTATTCTTTGGATTGTTTTATAATCGGCAGGGTTAAGTATGGCAGATAATTCTTTGGCTAACTCTGAGCTTTC
Source organism: Sphaerophoria rueppellii (assembly GCA_920937365.1). Lineage (NCBI taxonomy): Eukaryota > Metazoa > Arthropoda > Insecta > Diptera > Syrphidae > Sphaerophoria > Sphaerophoria rueppellii. The sequence continues at coordinate 61,404,763 of CAKKXW010000002.1, forward strand.
GAGCATAGGATCAATCAGGCTTGATAATGGACATTCTACAAATATGTTTTGAGTCTTTTGAGTGCTGAAAATGTACGTTCCGGCGTCGCAGTTGAAACAGGTAAAACTGCTAGAATGCGAAGTATTGTAGTCACGTTTGGAAAAGCATCGTGATTAACCAACTGAAAAACATCGTTATGTAAGTTAACCTATAAATGTATGGAAATTATACCTACGTCAAGTGCTTCAAATACATTTTTAATTCTACGATCTCCAACTCGCCTTCTCCAAATCTTGACTTCTAATACGAACCCATTTTCAGAACAATCAAGAACCGTAGCATAAAACTCGTATAATCCCTTGCACTTTTCGACATCGAAATCATTTTTCGGGAACAAGGTACAAACATTTTCGAAAACCTTTTTGTTTTTTGTGAAACGACTTCGAAGATGAGTTACGTACGTATCAATGAAAGGGTTGTAGAATGCAATCCGGTAATAATCCTCGACAGAATCAGCAACGACGTTGCATCTTCCTATCTGCCGACTATTGACGCGTGGTTTCTTCAGTTCTATTTCGTACTGTGTGCACACCTTTTGTACTTCTTCAAAAATTTGATGGAAGTATACATCAGAGTTTTGGCGCATCTCTTGAAATTCCTGCATTGCATCATCTGCAAGCTTCGTGGCTTCAATCAAATGTTGTGTTTCTAATTGTAATTGCTTACTTAATGGCAAAACGATGGAATGCACTGACTTCATTATACAACAAGACATGTGAAATGCCACAGAAGAAATAGCAGCCACCAATTGGAAAGCTTGTTTTGCAGCTTTCATTTTTGAATATCCTCAAGACCTTCAAAGAAAGCTGGTTGGAGTTCAAGGAATGTTGCTACTGCTTCATGTGAGCCCATTTCGTTGGACAGATACCTTTCAATTTTCTTTGCGGCTTTCAATTTGTAGTCCTGAAATGTTTTCTTTGAGAACGTTTTGTCTTTAAGACCATCGAAAAAATTCATGTATCAATCCAACACCAACAGTCCTCAATGCGTTCTTTATACTAGCTATATCACAAGCTGCATTTATGGCTAAGTTGAAACTATGTGCTGCACAATGCACATAAATGGCCAAGGGAAAATTAGATTGTACAAATGCTTGAGCAATCTAGACCTGCGTTAAAGAGATATGTCTTAATAGTGTTGGCTAGACCTTGCCCGGAAACGTCTTTCACTTCCATAAATCCCAAAATGTCCTCACGAAGTTTTTATGTGGAAGGGTCTATATATCCGACACAAATCGAGAACTGATCGATACCAGCAGCGTTAGTGGTACCATCTGCCAAAACTGTGAATCCTTTAGCGTTGTTGACGTTTTGACCAATTTAGTTCCTAATCAAATTGTGACAAACCTCGATTTTTTCATTCTGGGTTGTTTTGCTTATATGCGTAGCATTTTTTGCTGAAGAACTAACGCTGTTTCTTAAATCATCATCGATTTCAGCACGATAGCCCGAAAATTTCCATCGTGATCGTACTTTTCATCATTATTTTCTTCATTGGTTAAGCGAAGTAAAGGTCCATGGTCTCTGTGGCCTCGAAGAGCGATTCCTTGTAGCACACACAAGACAGTAGCACCATCGATGGGTTTCAATTTTTCACGGCCCCTTTTCTTAAAGGTCTAAGCCGAGAATCCTAAAAAAATAAAAGAAAGAGGCCTAGAACAAGCTTCTTCATCAATTAATGCAGGTCCAGCTCCAAAAAAGCCAAATTTGAGGAGTAACAAAGTAGTAGTTGTGCCTGAAAATCCTCCATCAAATGATTTGAACAGTGGAAATAATGATGCCCAATCACTTTCAATAATTTCTATTGCCCAAAATGGTGTATCTGACCTTCCTTCAACGAGCCTTGCATCTGTTCAAACTAGGCCAAAAACAATATTTGTATCACGCTTATTGCCCAATACTGAACCAGATGACGTATTGAATCATCTAGTAGAATGTAAGGTTTTACCTAACACTCTTCAGGCAAAATGTCAAATAAATGAGTAAACCAAATACTTTTGTGGCATCTTTTAAAATAACCGCGCCAAACTCTCTTTTTGAAAGCATTTTAAATTGTAAATGGCCACCAAACACTCTGGTAAAAGAATTTATTATTACCAACACGAAAAAATGTACTTCCCCTTACTGAAGAGGACTCAAAAAACTGCAAAGGATCTCCCTCTACTACCAAAACGTAAGAGGACTTCGAAGTAAAACTACTTCAATTTTTAAAAATTCTCAAGCTTTTCCGCATGACGTGTTTGTATTTACGGAAACTTGGCTTGCCGATTTACTTGATTCTGAACTCTTTGATAAGGAATTCTTAGTTTATAGGAAAGACCGTCATGTGGATGCTATGAATCTGGTTGGTGTGGGAGTTTTTACTGCTGTTAGAAACAGATTTTGTTCACCACAAATTATCTTCCCTATAAATCTCTCAAATGAACTCTTATGCATCAAAGTGACAATACAATCAATAGTCTTTTTTATTTTAAGTGTGTATATTCCACCAAAAAGTCCTGTTTCAGTGTTTAATGAACTCTCGTCAGCAGTTGACTATGTCATAGAAATTGCTGGTTTTGAAAATAATATTCTCCTGTTAGGTGATTTTAATCTCCCAAACGTCCCTTCAGATAACGAGTCTTATCTTGAAGCCTCCGCAAGTTCATTGCAACTGGAACTTCAATTTTTGGACAATATTACTTCAGCTGACTTGCAACAAGTAAGCTGTGTTTCTTTTTTACACTATCAGCATTGGTCGTATAGGCTTATAGCAAGCACCATATTACGACCAATGGTTTGGCGACACAGGGACTGTGTTATACCACCGGCTCATCATTCAGTGTGGTGTTAGTTGATAGTAAGCACATAACGAAACTTAAACAAATAACACAACACACATAAATAATTAACATAAAATAAAGACAAAAAAAACATAACAAAATCAACATAAAACATTAAGAAAGAACACTGGTTTTCAAAATTATTTAAAGTTGATTTTTACTAAAATTAAAATCAAAAAGTTTTGAGTTCCAGTTTATAAGTTTACCCATACGTGTCAAAGGCTTGACTTACTTGACTTAGTATTCTCATCAAATGCTGTTGGCACAGTAGTTGTTGAATCTTCCTCTGGTATCTAATACAGACAAATATCACCTACCTTTTGACATTTTCTTTGACTTGTTCGTATAAATATGACTTCCGCAGAGCTAATTTTCAACAGCTTTCGGATAGTTTAAGAGCCGTTTTCTTCACAATTGTTCAACTTGAAGCAAACTCTCAAGTTGATAAACTCTAGAGTTGACCTCAACTTGAGAGTTGAGCGAGAAGTTGAGAATTTTCTTCACTACTTTAATTTTCAAATCGAGAGTTGAAGCTTTTTCAAAATTTACCTCGGATATTTTGAGAGAAATGTCAGTTTCAACTTTAATTTTTAATTATTTGTGTGCGGTTGTGACTTGTGACGCCTGAATTAGCCAAAAAAGCAGTTTTCGTGGTTATTTTTAATTCAAATTATGGCTTCAAAACAGAACAAACTGCCAAAAGTAGTTTATTCCTCCGAAGAGGAAGACTGGTTGGTTTCCCATGCCTTGGCTTATAAGCAAATAATTGGAAATAAAAAAAACTGATGGTGCGACTAAACGCGATAAGGACAAGGCATGAGAACAAATTGCAAACAAATTTAATATCGCACCCCCTGGTCAGGTAAATGTTAAATGTTTTCTGTCTTTGAATTTTGTTATTCTCTACATGTATCATTTTATCCGTTATTTCAGTCCCTTCGGGAAAAATACCAAAAAATCAAGCAAAATTTGAAAAACCGAGTTTTTTATTTTTCAAGTGATGCGAAGAAAACTGGTGGAAACTGGTCCACGAAAGTTAAGAATCGAAAGCTGAAACGTTCAACTTTGAGTGAAGAAATATAAAATCAGAAGTTGAGAAAAAAAAATCCTCAAGTTGACTTCAACTTCGAGTGAAGAAAACGGCTCTTAGTAGTTTCGGTATTGAGAATATACTGCTCTTAAATAACATCGACGCAACTATCTCAAGCTTTACACTGTTATGATGAGATCCCTTGACGAAATAGTACCCAAAAAAGAACTTTCAACCCAAATAACTCCAGTCATCCTTAGTATACAAAAGAACTGAGGAGCCTTCGTAATAGAAGGAACAAGGCTTGGAAAAATTATATCAGTTCTATGACAATGGAGAACCAAGTAGTTTATATCTCCCTTTTCGAAGAGTTCAAAAGACTCTCGTTTGATTTTTACAATGAATATCTCATAAATATTCGAAATTCACTTCAACAGGACCCTAAAAGTTTTTGGAATTTTGTCAATTCTAAAAGGAAATGTGATAATTATCCGTTAAATTTCAAATACAACAATATTGTTTTGAACTGTAACTCTGAAATCAGTGATGCTTTTGCAAGTAATTTTAGTCAGTCTTTCATCGGATACTCCCATATCTGTGAATACTGATTTCTTTGATTATCTGCGAAACTGTCCCCAAGTAACTTTCAACAATGTTCTTATCGACTTTGAAAAACTTGTTAATTGTATGTGCCTCCTTAAGGAAGACTATTCTTTTGGTCCGGATGGTATTTCACCCATTGTTTTAAAAAAATGGAGGATGGTTTTGGGCTTGCCTCTACGTAATATTTTTGAATTGGCATTAAAACATAACATCTGTTTTCAAGAAAGGAGACAAGTCTGATATTACAAATTATAGGCCTATATCTAAACTGTCTTGCATTCCAATTCCAAAGCTTTTCGAGCAAGTTGTTTGTGATAATTTAGTCTTCTACACCAAAAATGTCATATGCTTTGAGCAGCATGGCTTTATGCAGAAACGTTCAACGTTCTGTAGAAAGTGGAAAGGATATTGATTGCGTTTACACTGATTTTTCCAAAGCGTTTGATCAACTTTCTCATACTATAATCAAGTTTAAATTGAATTCATATGGCTTTCCGTCAGGATTCGTCATATGGATTTCTTCTTATCTTGATAATAGATCTTACCAAGTAAAGTTCAGAAACTCTTACTCAAAACCTTTCATCGCCAGGTCGGCTGTACCACAAGGTAGCCATCTAGGGCCCCTTTTATTTATTTCAGCTATTAACGATGCTCCGTTAAGTTAAGTCGAAATAGTAAAATTGTTATCTTTGCTGAGATCTTCAAAAATATTTCATGCAATGAAGATCGCGTTCAACTGCAAGATGATATTAATAATTTTGTTGTATGTGTATAAAATGTCAGACAATGACAATTACAAAAAAGCGAAATTCTTCATCATATGATTATGTTATCTCCCAACACATCTTATCCCGTGTTTTTAAGGTAAAGGACTTTGAAGTTCTTTTCACATCGAATTTAGATTTTTCAGAATACATTAACAACATCGTCAACAAAGCTAACTCAATGTTAGGATTTATTAAGCGTTGGAACTAATTTCTTGACCCTAACGTTACCTTAAGCTTGTATAACAGTTTAGTTCGACCCCATCTCGAATATGCATCACAAGTTTGGTCTCCTTATTATGAGATACATATTGAGAGACTTGAATCAGTTCAACGCAATTTTACACGTTTCGCCTTTAAAGGGCTTCAATTGAATTGACCCCAATAATTTCCCTTGTTATGATGATCGACTTGCATTTTTCCAGATGCAAAAACTTTGTCAAAGGAGAACAAATAGTGATATTGTTTTCCTTCATCAAATTATTACTCGTGTCACTGATGCTCCTGATATTCTAAATTCTTTCCTCTTTAATTATCGAGGTGGAGATTATATTTTGCGTTCTCATAGTTTGATTAAAGTTCCTAAACATAGAACAAACTACGGAATGCATGAGCCACTGACAAGAATGAGTAAACTTATTTGATTTTCATATCAATAAATACACTTTAAAACAAATTCTTAAGACCAGTGTACCACGTTCTTATAGTAGTCATTGAAGCGAAAAATACGGTCAAACCTCGGAATTTTTTTTACTGTGAACCGATTTGCATGAAATTTTGGAATTAGGTTCATCTTTCCCCTAGCTTCAAAAGTGAAAATGATCTGAACTCCACCTATTATTTTTAAGGGGTGTAAACAACCCCTTAATGGGAAAATTGACATTGAGCCATTTTATCGCTAGAAAACATGTCTAATAGCAAGTGGTGAAATTGTAAATTATTTTCTTACATAATTACATCATAATAAAATCATTTTCAACACCTCGAAAATCTTACAACCCCTGCAAACAGCCCCTAAATTGAAACAAACACAAACAAATACTTTGACATGACATAAAAGGATGTAAGTATAGAGTTAGTAATATTTTATATTATCCATAATAATTATCAAATTTGGAACCCCCTTTCAACCCCTGAAAACTACCCCTTGATAAAAATTGCAATTTATTGAATAAAATATAATATTATTATTCATGACTCAATGTCGGAGTCGCTGTCACATTCAACATCTTCTGGCTGAATTGGAGGGCTATTTCGGCAGTTATCTCCACTGCACGTTCCACAGGCACTATTACAAAACAGACCAGCTTTTCTGCATCCGCAAGACGTTCCACATCCTTTTTTGCAATTGCAAAAAATCATTTTCAGCAATTCTTGTGGTGCGGGTGGATCTACAGACTTAAGTGGACTGAATTAACCGCCATTCATTACCCATCTCCAATCTGTTGGGTGAATGTTTTTGTTGCCAAGCCAAATCTGTGTTTGTAAATAAACCCTCTTAGTATGCTCATTTATGGCACCAACGGTTGGAACTAAGGATGATAATTTTACGGCAGTATTTTTCGTAGCAGCTTTGAGAAAACTTTCATAGCGCATCTTTTCGAGATATTCTGATAAGCTTTTATTTACAAAAGTTGTGGGTCTCTATTAAATTGCGTACTTTCACACTGCTCCAAATATTCACACTCCAAAAATTTCAGTTACTAAGTAGAAATATGAAAAGTTTTTGGACCATAACTCCTTTAATTTTCATGCTAAATAAATAGAGTGGCGCAACAGCTCTTGAAGAGACAAGGCCTAAGTGGCTTACTCTCATCAACAATTCTCTGGGTGCGTGTGAAGAATTGAGGGGACCTACAATTTAACGCCGATTCCGAACGGCAAAGTTGAGAAGCACTTTTTCATGACAGATGATACTCTTGGAAGTTTTGTCAGTTCTTCGCAAGAGGCAGTGTCCGTGAAAGATGAAATAAAAACATTGGGCCCGAGTAGCATTTGAACCCACGACGTTCTGCTTAGCAGTCAATGCACCTAACCACTAAGCTACGGACACTACAATTTTCATGCTATCACAATTTATTAAAAACCATTGTTAAAGTAATTAAGTGAGCTACAACATCCTTCATTGGAATATATAGTAAAAAATTTTTTTTCAAAAAGCTGAAAGGTTAATAAGCTTAAGAGGGGCGGTGATTGCGCTGCCACGCGCTCTTTAAACAATCGTATCTCCGTCAATTTTTGTTTGACAGAAAAAAAAAAAAAAAAACAAATTGTTTGTCAGAAAAATACCTAAATTTTTAATCCTCACAGTTTTTTCTTTTTAATGAAAATTTGTTTTTTTTTTTTTTAATCGTGACAGTTTTTGAAAAATATGTGTCTTGAAGCAGCCAAACTGATAGTATCTGTCAAACTCTTCATAATAAAGTTAATTCTAGGCGGAATACGGTTAATGTTAATTTTGGTGGAAATGGCACTTATAAAACCAATTGATTTAAGGAAAAAAACATTAGATGCTGCGCTCATTTACAATACAGCTTCCTTATCTTACGTGCAAGAGACTTTTAATAATGCTCATTTTAAATCTTATTTCAAGCACTACGAAACCTTTTTGTATTAGAATGCATAAAATTCATCTGCTCGCCGCTAGATGGCATTGACCACATCGATTAAATTTCAGACAAAATAAAAAACGGCTTTGATCTTTAATATCTAGCTTAATATTGCACTTATAATACTTTATAAAAAACCAAATTGTTCATTGTTTTACCTGCTACAATTTTGTACCTGATAGCATTTTTGATAAAACGTATATTTTTGGAGATATTTGCAAAAAACCGATGAAAAACGTGAAAAAAATTTCGAATTTTCAATTTCCAATAACTTGAAAAGTATTAGATTTTTCGAAAAACCTTTAAATGAGTTTTTGCATTAAATTAGGCCCTCTATCGATGTCCGAGGTAATTAAAAAAAAATCACCCCCGAGAAGGGGTGGCAACCCCCAGGGTGATAGCAGAGTTCAAATCATTTTCACTTTTGAAGTTAAGGATGAGATGAACCTAATTCCAAAATTTCATGCAATTCAGTTCACAGTAAAAAAATTCTGCCCAATAATGCTTCAATGACTGCACTATTAAATGTTTTCTGTATTTGTTTGTATTTTTTTGATTTTGTAAAATTGTTTGTTATCTATTCACAACCCTTTTTTTTATTTTTACGAACTTGACAAGTGTCTTCTACACGCGTATTTACTTTTTTTCTTTGTTTTTTTTTTCATATTTTTAATTTTTTTTTTTATTTCAAAATTTTGCATTTTTTCTGTTTTTTTTTTTTTGAAATATTTTAATTTAAAATTTTAAACTATATTGTTTTTCCTTTTATACCTGCTTAAATGAAGCAGTCAAAAGAAAAAAGCAAAAAAAATCAGATCAATACATATCCCTATTTTCTCGAAATCTAAAGAAATTCAAATTTTTTGTTTTTGTTGAAAACAATGAACGATTTTAACCTTTCTTCTACTTGTTTTTTAGAAACGATCTCACGGGCACTTACGACACGTTTTAAAACATGTATTAACATGAAAATACCTACAAATTTTTCGGCTCATTTTGTAAGTTCTAACGGTAAATTGAAAAAATAAATCTCATGAACAATGATCAAATTGATAATAAAACTTACCTAATGTCTCCTCAATTCAAACAAGATTAATGTGATACTAGCTTAAAAGGACGTTTCAAACATAACTTTAACGTTATTTTATATGCTGATTCCACTGACGCTAATCACAAGATTAAGTAGATTGAGAACAGTGCTTTTATAGGATTTAGGTTTCATATTCGTAGGTCAAAACAATACCATGTTTTGACCTACGAATATCACGTTTAGTATAATACTACGTTTTTTCTACCCTAAATTTCAGAAAAGTCGAGATTTGTTCTTAATCTACTTCTTTAATTCTCGTGCTAAGCGTCAGTGGAATAAGCATATTATAACATTTAACACTATTAACATTGTTCATTATATAATAACTATAATTTTGAGCCAATAAAGCGTTTCTGCATATATTCATACCTTAATGTAAGACACAAAAAATATATCTTTGGCCTACAGTTTCGAAACGCATCTAAAATCATAATTCAAGCATTGATAGTAAGGCCGTGTGTGAATTGCGTTAAAATTTGCGTTAAAACTTCTAAGCCATTTGCTGTGTGAATTGCGTTAAAACAATTATTTTAACCAAGATTTCTGCGTAGGTTAAAAAAATTTCCCTCGATAATTTAAGAAATTTCCCTGAACAAAAATTGGTTTCCTTTTTCATGGAAAAATAATTTCTCTTAAAACATAATTTCTAAGAAAACAGGGTAAATAAAATGTCTCTGAAACTAAAAACAAATCTTTTTTATTTATTATTCTCGATTCTAATGTCATATTTTAAAACAATAGTCAACAATAATCAAACAAAATTCCCATTTTGATTAATTGACTTATTCTGTGTGGTAACACTGAAAAATTGTTTTCATAGCTGATATCTGTCATATTTTCAAAAGAAACAAATTAATAGGTGTGTTTTTTTGCACGCGTATATACGCTTAAGAAAATATTTGCATGCAAATGCAACAACAATAAATTTCTATATCCGCTTAGTTAGCGGCGATAATTATCCACGCTTATGAAATAAGCGGATATAAAAACAATGCTACCATATTACTTTTTCAATGAATTTTCAACATATGTCAACAATTCATTCCAAAATTTATTCGAAATTCATTTCATTTTAAAATTACCCAAGCAAGCTATGATTTTGCTGTTTTTTATTTTAAATCAAAGGAAAACATTGGCTACTTTTGTATGTTCCATATCTTCGTATCTCTTTCTCTATCCAGATCTCTTTTCTTCATTCTTTTGGTTTTCTTCTTTGAGCAAGATATTTTTCTGTTCTCTGGAGAAAAAATTCCCGCTGACGTTGCTCTTCTTTTTCCTCTCGTTTACATCAAAGATTAAATATGAAACAAGATGGGAAACTGACTTACGTTTCACTCCCTAGATCCCGCAATTTTCATATTCCTTCATTTTATTTTTCTTTCCGTCTACATGAATTCATGTGAGTTACAAAAACAAAGAGATGAGTGGAGATTTTTCTATTTTTAACAGTTCTCTTTTTTTTGTTTTCGCATTTTCAACAGTTCTCTTTTGTTTATTTTCGTTTTTTCAAATTAAACGTGGATTGCTAGATTGAATTTTGAAATTGTCAAACACGTTCTTCTCAACTCACCATGAAAAGAGTTGAATTATGATTTTGGATGCGTCCCGAAACTTTAGACCGAAGATATATTTTCTTGTGCTTGTGCATTTACATAATGTAATATAATAAGTAATGCTTATATACAGAAACGCATTAAAATGTTTTAAAGTATTGGCTCAAAATTATAGTCCGATAATGAACAATGTTAAGAGTATTAAATGTTATAATATTCTGATTCCAGTGACGCTTATCACGAGAATTAGCGAAGTAGATTAAGAAGAAATCTCGACTTTTCTGAAATTTATACCAAACGTTCTATAATACTAAGTTTTGACCTACGAATATGTAGCGTAGATCATATAATAGCAGTGTTCTCAATCTACTTCGCTAAATCTTGTGATAAGAGTCAATGGAATCAGCATATAAAATAACGTTTGAGTTATGTTAAAAACGTCAATTTAATCATTGTTCACGATTTTTTTTTTAATTTATAGTTAAAACTTACAAAATGAGCCGATAAATTCGTCGGTATTTTCATATAACTATATGTTTTAGAACGTGTCATAAGTGCCCGTGAGATCGTTTCCAAAAACAAGTAGAACAAAATTGAAAATCCTTCATCTTTATGTCTTATTTTGTAAAAGTTATAAAACATTTAATTATAAGTTTGAAAGAAAACAAAAAATTTGAATTTCTTTAGATTTCGAGAAAATACAGATTTGTATTGATCTGATTTAACATGTTTTCTTACTATAATTAATACTATTTATTTTAAAAAGATAAGGATGTACAAAATTTCCATCACCGTCAAAATTTGAACGAACCAAATAATAAAATTTCACGAACAATTTCTACGCCGTTTTTTTTCGTTGATATTTCCTTACCAAATTTACACTCTTTGTGAACATATCCATTAACTCACCTTTTTTTTTCAAATTTAACTGCCAAAATTATTCCCCTTTGGTGAATAGACGGATTGAAAGAATGTATTTGTGAAAACACGCACACATCTTAACAATCCGTAAATTTTAGCTTGTAGGCAACTGTCACTTTGACAGTCTTGTTTCCCATCTTGTTACATATTTAATCTTTGATTTTAGCTTGTAGGCAACTGTCACTTTGACAGCCTTGTTTCCCATCTTGTTACATATTTAATCTTTGTTTGAGACTTTTTAAAGTATTTCTAATTCAACTACTTTCTCTTTCGTACTTATTTGCGTCTTCCTAAAAACGTTTGAGTGAAATAACACACTTATATATATAAGGTAAGACTTTTGTTTGTTTGTCGGTTGTTTGTGTGTTATTACACTCAGAGGTTTTAAGGAAGACGGTAGAAATTAAGTGAAATAGAAATGCTTTAAAAAGTCTCAACCCCCACAATTGTGGGTTCAAGATTTTCTGACGTTTTTTGACGTTTGTTTTTCTCGTCTTTCTTTGTTTCTTGGAGTTGCTTTATTTCAATTTCAAGTGTGCTTCAGTAAACAAGGAATATGAAAGAGAAGTGTCAAAAATTGTCAACCGAAAAACATCTGAGTGTAATAATGCGAGATGAACGGAATGAGTGTTCAAAAGAAAATCTACAAAACACGCAGCAGACTATGTTTGTAGTCAATAAACCGATAAACAAACAAAAGTATTACTATGTAAATGTTGCAGAATGTTTCGCCTATGCACTGATTGTGCAATAGGAGGTTCTGAAAATAAAAGAAATAATTGTAAATAGCAAAAAACATTGGCGCAAAATTATAGTCCGCTAATGAACAAGTTTAGTGTGATACTAGCTTAAAATGACGTTTCAGACATGACTCAAACGTCATTTTAAGCTAGTATCACGCTAAAATTGTTCATTAGCGGACTATAATTTTGCGCCATTGCTTTTAATTTACTTACTCGACAATTTTGCGCTTGAAATTTTCGCTTTATGGGTTAAATTTCGAATTTCAAATGGAAAACTGGAATATTTCAAAATGGGTTTTCGAATGGAATATAGAAAGTTCTTGATGAAAAACTCGGAAAACTCATTGGTTTTCAAGGGGAAAATTGCATGTTTTTGTAGGTGCATTGGTTTTCAAATGAAAAACTCGAAAATTTCAATATTGGTTCTCGAATGGAAAATAGAGACTTCTTGATGAAAAACTCGGAAAACTCATTGGTTTTCAAAGGGAAAATTGCATGAAATTGTATGTGCACTGATTTGCAAATGGAGTAATGGAACATTTTTTAT
>CAKKXW010000002.1:61421070-61448035 GCA_920937365.1 Sphaerophoria rueppellii
AGAAGTCGATATTGTTTTATAATCTCATTATCTCTATTTCTCAAATATGTTTAATGTTATTTGCGTAAAAACTTCACAGCGAATGCTATTAAACAGCCACTCCCGATCTATAACAGGTTTACAAGGCCTATAGTTTATTATATTGTTCCTTGATTTGAAATTTTAAATTACTAGGGGGATGGGTAGAGGGATATGGGTCGCCCTTTAGTTTCAGGACTCATCTGGAGAAAATTCTCGAGAATCTTTGACCTTACTCAGCTTCTTCAACTCGACAAGTTCGGCGCCCGAGAAGAAGTTGGGTAGTTGGTTCGTTGTCGTTTTGGAAGAAGGTTGATAGTTCCTTATCGTTGCTTTTAAATAAAGATCATTAAATTTTAAAGTTTAGTTCCTTGTTATATTATTTGATATCCGGAACATTTGGACAATATCTAGCCCTCACCGACAAATTATCGTAAGCGACACTTCAAAAATGCGTTTATTGTAATTTGTATAAACTCTTTATCTCTATTACTCTAATATTTTGTTATAGCTGAAGATTTATGAAGCAAAAGTTTTATTTGTAGTTGTAAGTAATTGTGTATACACCCTTTAGAGGTTCCCCTACACTCTAGTGGTTAAGAGGAGAATTTCGTTAAGCATCTAGAACTCTTAGCGTCTACAAGAACCTATTAATTTCTCGAACCTTTTTGAGTTATATAAATAGCCCCTTGTTGGCGAAGCAAATACAATTGAGTGTGAACTGCTATAAAGTAAAGACACTGTGTTTGAAAATAATAATTGAAAGTGTTGAACAAGTAAGTTTGTGAGTGATTTGAAGAAAGTGAATTTGTGTTTTATTTTAAAAGTGAATAAGTCTTAACTGTCGGACCAGCCAAATACTACAATATAATATATTTACATACCTACATAAATAATGTATGCATTCATTAATAAATCCTTTCTTAAATAAATGTTAAAAATAAGGCTTCAAGTTCGAATTATTATATTTATGACTGCAAATTCAAGTTAAGGCAGCACCTGCACCACAAATCTAAGGTCATCGGGCATTGCACTCATCGTCACACAAATATCCAATGTTTTTTTCTTTTCATTTCCAAATCACACAAATGTCAAATGCATTATCTTATTTCTTTTAATTTTTAAATTGTAATTTGCAACCTAAAGTAAATTCGAGCCGCATCCGGTTTTTTTGTGGGAAACGCGAATGCGGCAAGCATTGTAAAACATCAGAATTAATTTGTCAGCCAAGTGATACAAACGCGATTCATTTACAACGGACAAATGTCGTCCGCTTTTTTTTACTCAAACAGTCGTAGTGACTCTAACTTCCATTTATTAATATTTTTTCTTATTAAATTATAACCCATACAAACCTTGCATCCATCATTTTTTTTTCATGGAGAAGAAAAAAATATTTTGAAACATCCGAACTATTTGACTCGAAGACTCGAACATGCTTGAGTAAGTACAAGCAAACAAATTGCTTGTAAATAAATTTGACTCGAAATGATCGAAAACGAAAATTATTTACGAGTTTCTTCTGCTTGCTTGGTTTGACTTACAAGCCGAGTATGAACAAGCACAGAAGCAAAAGTTGGATTTGTTCGAACTGTTCAAACATACCCAAATTAAGCTAATAGATTGTTTATCGATTTTTAATTTAAAAAAATAAGTAAGCAACTTGTGTTGCTTATCTCTCTAAAAAAAAAAGAAAAACAAATAAAAAACTTTTATCAGTTCACAACATCAAATGAAAAACATCATCATCATTAAATAGCTATCAAGCGATCTTAAAAAAAAAAAAAAACACAATTAAATATAAACATGAAGTAAAACATTGCAATTTCCGATAATACTTGAAATCTATGTAGGAATAAACTCCAGAACGTTAGAAACTGATGTTTGGTATGAAACTTTTTTAAATAAATTCCTTTTTTGATGAGGTGGCAATGACTTAACACTTTGACTACCAAGCCATTTTAGAATTTTGGATCGCGGCAGGCCAAGGTATTTTTTTTTTTTTAACTTTCTGTTTCTTAGCACCTAAAAAGTAGTTTTCGTCAAAACTGTGAAGTTATAACGGTTTTTGTGTGTCGCATGTTTTTTTACGACGTGGCCCTGGGCCCTGCAGTTAAAAAAATTCGAGCTCAAGCAACGTCGCACGTAAATGTGCGACAGTAATTTCCTCGTGTTACCTCGTGTTATCTTGTGTGTTTGAAGTGAGTGTAATTCGAAGTGATTTTATTTGTTACCAATTATTATTTTTGTTAGTTATATAGGTTGCTTAAAGTAAATAAAAATGGAACGACGAAGTTTGAGAGGTGAGGAAGTGCAGAGGGAGCAAGAAATTGAAGAAAGTGGTGACGATTTTTCTAGTGACGACCCGGATTTTGGATTCTGTTCGCCAAATAACTGTTCCTTTTACTGGAAGATCTGGTTTTGTGACAGATGTCCCTTCAGCCATAACATGCCTGTAAGCTTTTAGTCTTTCTGTTGATGATGACGTTATTCAACTTATTGTTACAGAAGTTACTTTGGATGGGCTTTGTAAAGGTTGGATTGTTCGAGGATTATTGGTCGAAAAAGAATATTTACAACTTCAGTATTCCGGCAATACTTCTTCTTCTAAATTGCGTCCATTTTGCTGACAACACCACCATAGCAGCAGGGGATAGGCTTGGAAAACTGAAACCTCTTTTAGTCATGCTGCTGGGAAAGTTTCAGAGCGTGTTGACACCTGGAGAAGACATGGTTGTTGACGAAACTGTCATTCCATTTAGAGGTCGCCTAGTTTTTCGGCAATACATCCCCAATAAGGCTCATCCCTATTAAAGTTGTTCAAACTTTGCTCCACGGAAGGTTTCACTTGGGCAACAAAAATTTACTGTGGTAAAAGTGCGACAGGTGTTAGAGTACTGAGCCTTGCGAAGAACTTAGCGCTGTATTGAAAGGAGAGGGTCGCAATCTTTACGTGGACAATTTTTATACCAGCTATGAACTGGCGCGCTCCATGCTTGGTCAACAGACGCATTTGGTTGGAACTCTTCGAGCTAACAAAAAATTTTGCCCAAAAGAAGTGATGGATGCTAAGCTGAGTAGAGGGGAAATGATTGCCCGCGAAAAAGAGAACGGAATTGTTGTGCTAAAGTGGAGGGACACCAGGGATGTCAGAATTCTTTCGACCAAGCATGCACCTGTTATGGCCGCCGTGTCCCACCAACCGATGCCTGACCCAAACCAAGCCGACGACGACATCAGGAAAACCGAGAAAAACCCCTTGCTATGATAGACTACAATAAAGGAGAGTCAGGAATTGATCTCTCTGATCAAATGACTTCCTATGCAAATACACTTCGAAGAGGTCTAAAGTGGTACAGGAAAGTTGCAATTGAGTTTCTGTTGGGTATGGCAGTTGTGAACGCATTTCTAGTCTATAAAAAGGCAACTAAAAGTGGAATCCAGATTAGAAAGCTCAGAGAAGAGGTTGCTCAAGGTTTACTCGACCTTTTGTCCCCACAGCCAGTTACTTCCAGGAAGCATAACATAGAAAAGAGTAAGGATGGTAACGGAAAAACCATCAGACGAGCCTATGTTTTATGCTATGCACAATCCAAAAAATCAAGCGACAGAACAACTGCAAGAAAAAACCTTAAAGGAACAACACAACCTACTGTCCAGAATGCCCAAGTAGAGCCCAGTTATGTGTAACATCCTTTCCAAAAGGTAATTTGATACATCATTTCATTTGAAATACCTAAATTCAAAATGGTTTCTTCACAGGCAATAAACTTGGATTTTTTTGGATTCATGAAATTTCTTTCATCAAAAACCACTTTTTTTGAATAAGCAAAAATGAAATGATATATTTTTTCCGTTCTTTTTTTATAAAAAAATATTGTAATACTTTTTGAATAAAAAATTTGATAAATTGAATAAAAAATGCTTTGAAACAAATAAGGAACTTATCTTTCACCCATTTCACTTAAAAGTTATCCTAGGGCCACGTAAGTAAGATCAAAATATTCAGCAGAGGCCAGACTATACGAATCCTGACCTGAAGTACTGGGTGTCGCACGAAAATGTGCGACGCGGCCCCCTGGGGAACTATGAGGTGTGCACAAAATCGGGCGACATGGCAGTCAAAGTGAAGAGAATTAATAAGAACTAACCAACAAACTCATTTATCCAAATCATGACTTTTGATAAAAAACAAAAATCACCCTTGTTCAAAATTCTATAGTGAAATCTTATATACCTTCCTTCCTTAAGGTGGCGCTGGCGCTACAGTCCGTTGTGGACTTGGACCTCAATCAACAGTCTCCGCTAGCCAGCTCGGTCCCTAGCTAGCTGTCTCCAGTTTTGCCCTCCATGTTGATTGAGGTCTTCTTGAGTGCGCCATCTGAGTCGCGGTCTTCCTCTACTTCTACGTCCTTCGGGAATAGTGTCGAAGGCTTGCTGGGCCGGAGCATTAGTGTCCATTCGCTCCAAATGACCGAGCCATTTGCGTCTCTCGACTTTGACCCTTCTGGCTAGGTCCATGTCGTTGTTCGCTGTTATATCTTCTTCGCCATTCCCCTTCAATGCACACGGGGCCAAATATGACCCGAAGAACTTTCCTCTCGAAACAGCCTAAGGCACATTCATCCGATTTTGTCAAGGTCGATGCTTTCGCTCTATACAGCAGGACTGGGATTATGAGTGTGTTGTACAGTTTTACCTTAGTTGCTCGAGAGAGGGCTTTTCCACTCAATTGCTTTCTTAGCCCAAAGAAACTGCGATTAGCAAGAGTTATTCTTCGTCTGATCTCGGCGCTGGTGTTATTGCCCGTGTTTATAGCGGAGCCTAGTTAGACAAACTCCTCTACTACCTCGAAGTTATAAGTGTCTATTGTGACGTTCTGCCCGAGCCGTCGGTGTTGGGTGTCCTTCCTCGAAGACAGCATATACTTCGTTTTTCCATCATTTACCGCTTAACCCATTTTTGCCGCTTCTGTCTCAATTCTCACAAAGGCGCCATTGACATCACGCTGTGTTCTTCCCATTATATCAATATCATCGGCGTACGCGAGAAGTTGAACAGATTTTTGGAAGATAGTGCCTCTGGTGTTGACGTTGGAGTTCTGCACTATCTTCTCAAGAACGATGTTAAAGAAATCGCACGACAGTGCATCGCCTTGTCTGAATCCTTTTTTGACGTCGAAAGATTCCGTGAGCTCGTTGCCAACCTTAATGGAGCAGCGTGAGTTCTCCATCGTCATTTTCCACAAGCAAACGAGCTTGGCAGGGATGCCAAAACTAGACATAGCTTTATACAGTTCGTCTCTGTAGATGCTGTCATACGCGGCCTTAAAATCGATGAAAAGGTGGTGGGTATCGATTTGGAGCTCATTGGTCTTTTCCAGGATCTGCCGCAAGGTTGTATTCCTCTGACAATATCTTACAGATGATATGGTGCATGTTCCTATCCAGCTCATCGCCTGCTGTTTTGAACAGCTAGGCAGCTAGACCTGCTCCAGCGGCTTTGTTGGATTTCAGCCGTGATATTAGCGGTTTTACCTTTTCTAGGTTGATTTAACGGAATTGTTGACTATCATCGTGTCCGATAAAAAGGCTCCTGTCTGACGACGGGGTTTTGTACGTCATTGCCGTTATACGGTCTGCTGAAGTGGTCTTTCTAAATCCCCAGCATTGACTGTGAGTCTACTATGACGTTCCCTTGTTTATCTCTGCAGATATCGGTTCTTGCTCGATGACCTTGAGCCAGCTGCTTTACCTTTCGATAAAACCTCCGAACTTCATTCCTGCTGTTGGCTCTCTCAACATCCTCAATTTGACGGTTCTCATGGTCTCTCTTTTGTGTATTTGCATGGGCCTGCCTGCATTCTTCGTCAAACCAGGAGGGGTTTCGTTTTGGTGGCTGTGTGAAACCCAGCACATTAGAGGTGGCATCTCTAACTCCCTTCTGGCAATTTTGCCACTGGTCTTCGATACTTGATGTTGGCGGCATAGGACTCCTTAAGAGGTTACTTGACACTCGATCAGAGAAGGATCTGGCGATCCCTTGCTTGTAGCCGTCCGACGTCAGATTTTCTTGCAGCATTTCCATTTTTTGGCCGTTGTCGGGATATTCGTAGCAATACCTTGGCTACGACGGGGTAGTGGTCCGAGTCGGTGTTAGCTCCTCGGAAAGTTCGAATATCTAAAATGCTGGACAAGTGCCTTCCGTCGATCGCGATGTGATCAATCTGGTTGACGGTTGATTGATCAGGAGATCTCCATGTACTTTAATGGTGGTTGAGATGTGGGAACCAGGTGCTTGCTACTACAACATTTCGCCCCGCAGCAAAAGCCACTCAGCCTGAACCTGAATCCGTTATCGGAAGGGATGTCGTGCAGGCTGTGCTTTCCGACTTCCACCAAGGATGTCCTCTTTTCCCAGCATTGCTTTTTTAATGTTATAGCTAGGACAGTGCTCATACGTATAAAGGAGCTTAAGGAGCTCGTAGAACTCGTCTTTGGTGTCGTCCTTTTTATCCTCTGTTGGGGCCTGAGCGCATATTAGACTAATGTTGCCGAGTTGAGCCTTGATTCGGATTGTAGTGATGCGTTCGCAGCTCAAGACTTTTTGCCTTAGTCTGTTGTTGCTCTCGGTAACAATCACCATAGTAAATTTCGCAGTTTCTCATTCTCCTTTTGCCCGGTCCATCATATCGCATTTCTTGGAGAGCGGTAATGTCTGCTTTTGTAGCAGTTGAGGGTCTCCGCTGGTGCTGGTTCTGCAGCACGCGGTCTATTAAGAGACCTTAAGTTCCACGTTCATATCAGAAAATCGTTGTCCTTTAAACATTCGCTTGGGTCGCCATCAGTGTATCAGTCCGTTTTCGAGGCCTGTTGTTGCTTCGCAACTAAATTTTTTTCTACGAAGCCGGGAAGTCACCCCGACGTACAACCCCTAACCTGGAGTACCAGACACTTAATGTGACTCCAAGTGCAACAGCAGTAAAAACCGCTCCTTTTACGGCCTGGGCTTCAAATAAGTCGAAGTAGCCCGTAAAGGTGTTTACCAAGTAGTTCGGCCTAACTGGAACTGAAGACACCACCGTTGATTCCAAAAAAGAAATTCATTCGCTGCCGTATCTCGATGGGAGTGCCTTGGTGGGAACACGGCTTCGTTGTGGGTACTCCTACTCCGCTTGTCGACCATGGGAGGCCCTTCTGCGAAAAACAAGTTTCGCGATCGCATAGCTCTAAGCTACATAGTAGTAGTTACCCTAGCCTAAGCCACTCCGCCACGTCAAGGCTTACCTCATGGAGGGAAAATCTTTTATACACATCTAGAAAAAAAATCTTATATACCTAAACATCTAGAAAAAAGCCAAATCACGTTTCTGGCCCCTGCTAATCTCAAAAAAAAAAAAAAAAAAACAAAGCCTGTTAATTATCCCAACAAGATCCATGTCTAATGCTTTTAACACTGTTTTGATCTGTGTTTTTTCTTTAACATGTCAAAAATAACAAATTACGTACTACACAATAGTCACTTTGTTGTTTTGTCGTACCTCTGAGTAATCAGAACAACCCTTCAAATGAATTACCCTCAAAAATCGCAATCCCAATGATAAGACAAGATTCGTTTCATATCACTAATTTTAAGATAAGCTATCTGGTCAAGACTATAAAGAGGCGAACCATGTCAAAATCAGCTCATTATTAAAAAAAAATATATTGTTAAATGAAGAAATTAGTGATTTGGCTCTTTTGTCTGACTTTGGGTACGTATTTATTGGCAGTTTTTTATTATGTGATTTTTGGACATTCAAATTGTTCCCTCTGGAAAAAAAAACATAGTTTTTGCACTTCCAATAAAAGAGGATGAGGACAACCTAGAAGACGATGAACATGAAGAAGATGGCTGGTTTGTTCCACAAAAAGACGGCTCTCTTAAATGGATTACCGAAGAAGAAGCTCAGCTAAAGGCCCGTGTCATGGCAATGTCAAGAAAAAAACCCCAAGAAGCTAAGGTTGATTTTTACCTTTACACGAAAGCCTCTCCCGATGTTCCTTCTCAACTTTTTATAGGGGATTCTGATGGCTTGGAGAACACAAATTTCAACAACCTTCACGAAACAAGGTAAACCAATGACAAGGCCGTAGCGGAGTATTTTTTTCTCCAGTTATTTTGTTTTACTTTTTGTTTTTAAGAATCATAATCCATGGCTGGCTCAACAATCACGACTCGGATGTGAACACCGAAATTCGTGATGCATTCCTCAACATCGGATCTTATAATGTGATCTGTGTGGATTGGAGCGACAAGGCCGATCGCTACAACTACCTCTCTGCAACACGTGCGATACCCGAAATCGGCAAGCGAGTTGCGGAGTTCATCGAATTTCTGCGGGACGAAGGTGGTATGGAGAACAGCGACCTTAAAGTTATAGGTCATAGTTTGGGCGCCCATGTGGCCGGATTTGCTGGCAAAACCATTCGTGGGGAACAAATTCACACGATAATCGGATTGGACACTGCATTCCCACTGTACAAGTATAGCAAGTGTGATGAGCGTTTGTGCAAAACGGACGCCCTCTATGTAGAATCAATTCATACAAATGGTAAACTGTTGGGATTTATACAGCCCATTGGACATACTGCATTTTATCCGAATGGCGGCAAAACCCAGCCGGGTTGTGGCTTGGACATAAGTGGATCGTGTTCGCATGGGAGAGCTTATACTTATTATGCTGAGGCAGTAAGAAAGCAATTCTTGGGTGTTAAGTGTAAAGGTTGGAAATATGCCGTGAAAAAGGATTGCGCACCAACGCAGTTTGGTGTTTTCGATAAGAAAGGAAATTTTTTGCAATTGGAGGGGTCATTTTATTCACCTGTGCATAAGGACGCGCCATATGGTTTGGAGCTATGGTAAACGCTCAATCAAATTATGTTTTGATCAACTAGGGGTATAATTAGATTAATAGGTCTGTTTGGGAACTTTTTGTTTGGACTTTGTTGAAAATCTGTCAAATTTTTTTTAAAGTGATTAAAATTCTCTCTCAGAGAGCGAGAGAGAGACTTGCTACAGAAGGAGTTTGTTGCAGTTAATTTTTATTTTCTCAAATACGTTTGACAAGTGACCCACATTACTTCTATTGTTTATGATTGTATTTTATTCGAGTCGAAGTATTTAAAAAAAATGTTCTTTAAGTATTAAATATGTCGAAAAATAATGAATTTTTGAGTTGGTGCTTGAGTTGCTGATGGAATATAATTCTTCGTTCAGCGAAGAAGAAGATTCTGATACAGTTTTAGCGCTGAGACTGACAATCAATCCACGTTGTTTAGAGAGAAAAACGAAATAGACGGAATCATATAGAAAACTCCTATGAAAAAGTGCATTCTCAGTCTTAAGATCTCCACACAACCACCGAGAATAAGAGTTACATACTTATTTACTTATGGTGGCGCTACAGTCCAGGTCGGACCAAGGCCCCACTCAACAAATATTTCCAGCCAGCTCTATCCCTAGCTAGCTGCCTCCAGTTTCGCAAGCCAAGTTGGTTCAGGTCCTCTACCACCAGTGTGCTCCACCTGAGTCGCGGTCTTCCTCCTCTTCGACGTCCGTTCGTGTTAGATTCGAAGACTCTACGAGCCGGAGCATTATTTTCCATTCGCTCAACATATCCCAACCATCTTAGTCGTTGGACCTTAACTTTTCTGGCTAAGTCAGTGTCGCTGTACAGCTCGTACAGTTCTTAGTTGAATCTTCGTCTCCATTCTCCATTAATGCATACAGGACCAAAAATCACTCGAAGAATTTTTCTCTCAAAGTAGCCCAAAGCGTTTTCATCAGATGTTATCATGGTCCATGTCTCTGCACCATACATGAGGACCGGGATGATGAGGGTTTTGTAGAGCGTCACTTTAGTTGCTCGGGAGAGGACATTACTACTCAATTGCCTTCCATATCCAAAGAAGCAGCGATTGGCAAGAGTGATTCTTCGTTTGATTTCAGCGCTGGTGGGTTTGTGTGAGTTGGTAGTGGATCCCAGGTAGACAAAGTCCTTAACTACCTCGAAGTTAAATCTGTCTATGTTGACGTTTGTTCAAAGATGTCGATGTTGGTAGTCCTTTCTTGTCGACAGCGTTAACTTGGTCTTGCCCCCGTTAACCGCTAGACCCATCTTCCTGGCCTCTGTCTCAAGGCTCACAAACGCTCCACTGACATCACGCTGTGTTCTTCCAATTATGTCAATGTCGTCTGCGTATCCTAGTAGCTGGACGGACTTTTGAAAGATTGTGCCTCTGGTGTTGACATTGGAACTTTGCACAATCTTTTCAAGAATGATGTTGAAGAATTCGCATGACAACACATCGCCTTGTCTAAAATCTTTTTTGACATCAAAAGCGTCCATTTCCGACCATGATGGAACAGCGTGAATTTTCTATTGTCATCTTACATAGGCGGATGAGTTTTTTTGGGATTCCAAAACCAGACATTGCTCTATATAGTTGGTCTCTATAGACGCTGTCATACGCGACCTTGAATTCGATGAAAAGGTGGTAGGCATCGATTTGAAGTTCCTGGGTCTTCTTCAAGATCTGCCATAGGGTGAATATTTGGGCGATGGTGGACTTTCCGGGTCTGAAGTAACACTGATAAGGACCTACCAGGTTGTTGACGAAGGGCTTCAAACGTTCACACAGCACCGCTGATAAGATCTTGTAGGCGATGTTAAGGAGACTTATACCTCTGTAATTGGTGCAATTCAGGGGTTCTCCATTCGTCGGGCATCCGATCAAATTTTGTAGATCAACTGGTGCATGCTCCTAACAAAATCATCTCCTACTGCGTTGTACAGTTCGGCGGCTAGACCGTCTGCTCGAGCGGCTTTGTTCGACTTAAGTTTAAATATCGCTATCTTCACTTCGCAAATGTCCGGTGAGTGAAATTGTTTGCTCGGAATTTTGCTCGTCATCGCCATTATACAGCTTGGAGAAGTGGTCTTTCTATATCCTCAGTACTGACTGCGGTTCTCCTACGATGTTCCCATGATGGTATCTACAGGCTTCAGTTCGGGGTGTTAAAGCTCTGGAGGCTTGTTTCACCTTTTTGTAGATCTTTCGAACTTCGTTCCTGTTGTGACATCCCTCTATCTCCGCGATCGCGCGCTTCTCATGCTTCCTTTTTTTCTGAGAAGTTTATGCTCCTGTCTCCTTTTCTGCTCGTAGTGCTCAATACCTACAAACCGCAGCTTTGTATGCCTGTTGTTTAGCTGCAAGAACCAGGGGTTTCGTTGTGGTGGCCGTGTAAACCCTAGCACTTCAGAGGCGGCATCTCTGATGGCTGCTTGGCAGTGTTGCTACTGATTCTCCATATTTTGTGCTGGCAGCAAAGGACTTTTCGGAGACACGATCGGAAAAGGATCTAGCAATCTTGCGATTGTAGCCGTTTGACGTCTGATTTCCTCCTAGCATTTTCGCGTGTTGGCCTTGATCGGGATATCCGCATTCGTACCTTGGCTACAGCAAGATAGTCGATGTTGGCACCTCGGAGTGTTCGGAAATCTTGCATGCTAGAGAAGTGTCGTGCGTCGATTGCAATGTGATCAATCTGGTTTACGGTTGATTGGTCAGGAGATTTCCATGTTCCCTTATGTATATCGAGATATAGGAAACGTGTACTTGCTACCATTACGTCTCGCCCCGTAGCGAAGTCGATTAGCCTAAATCCGTTATTGGAGGTGGTGTCGTGTAGGCTATGTCGTCCGCTTATTCCACCCAAGATTTCTTCTCTCTCCAGCTTAGCATTAAAATCGAATTTAATGCCATATCTAGGGCATTGCTCATAGGTTTTGTCGAGGATCTCGTAGAACCATTCCTTGGTGTTTTCATCCTTCCCTCAGTGGGGGCGTGAGTGCAGACGAGGCTGATGTTGGTGAATTTAACCTTGATACTAATTGTCGTGATGCGCTCATTCACTGAGTTGAAACTCAAGACCTTCCTCTTGAGTCGAGTCCCAACCACAAATCCACATCCAAATACACGCTGATTTTGTTCCCGGTAGCAGTCGCCGTAGTATATATCGTAGTCGTCCAATTTACGTGGGCCGGGACCATCCCATCGCATTTTTTGGATGGCAGTTATATCTGCTTGATAGCAGTCAAATGCTTCCGCTAGTTGTTTGGCTGCACGTGGCCTGTTACGGAACCTAACATTCCACGGGCAAAACCGAAGTTTGTTGTTCTTAAATCGTTTGCGTGGGTCGTCATCATTTATTCCGTCCGTATCCAAGGCTTGTTGGTGGTTCGGAACCATGTCTTCTTTATGTGGCCGGGCAGTCACCCCGACGCACAACCCCCAACCTGAAAGGCCAAGTCCTTAATTTAACTCTAAGACAAAGAGCTGGCCAAAGCGCCCTAATAGGCCTGGGCTGCAAAGTAGTTCATCCTGACTGGAACTTTAGACGCCACCGTTGATTCCATCTGAGTTCTTCCGCTAGTGATGGCCTTAGCAGTTATTTTTGAGTAACCGTTATAACAGTTACAGTTATTTCTGAATAACTGTTATTGTTAGCAGTTACTTAGTAACGGTTATCCATATACTTATACTGAACAAAAAAAAAATATTTTAAAATGAAAAACATTTTATTTATCACAATAAGGAATAGAATAAAATAAATTTATTAAACTTTTGGGAAATCTAAACAAAATAAATTAAATAGAGTGACGCGACAGCTCTTGAAGAGCCAAGGCCTAAGTGGCTTACTCTCATCAACAATTACCTGGGTGCGTGTGAAAAATTGAGGGGACTTACAATTTAACGCCGATTCCGAATGGTACTTTTTCATGACAGATTGATACTCTTGGAAGTTTTGTCAGTTTTTCGCAAGAGGCAGTGCCCGTGAAAGATGAAATAATTACTATGGACACGAGTAGGACTCGAACCCACCACGTTCTGCTTAGCAGCCATCGCCCCTAACCATTAAGCTTCGGACACTACTTTTTTGTGGGAAATCAAAGAACATAAAAAAGAATTTCAAGAAAAACAAAACCATATACAATAAAATAAAATTATCATGTTTAAGATATTAAATTAATAAAAATTTATAAAAATAGTAATTGTTTAACTTTTCCCTCGGACAGGCGACTCCTGCGGTCCGGTTAATATAAGACCTGCTCTTGAAAAAAGGCTTTCACAGGGCACCAAGGATGCTTGTGGACATAATCTATCTCTAGCAACTTGCTGAAATATGGAAAGTTATATCAATTTTCCATCTACCGATCAAGGCCATCCTCTTTCCTCGTAATTATATTTTCTTCTAAATATTCAACAATATCCTTTGACTGTACGGTTCCTGTTAGTTGTGATTTGGCATCTGCTTTTTACTTTACATTGATTTTGAGTAACTTGTTCCTTCAGTAACCAGTTATTCTGAGTAACTGTTCATCAATAACTAGTTATTCTGAGTAACAGTTAAGGGCTAACTATAATGAACGGAACAGAGCGGACGGAGCCGTCCGTAACTGAGCGAATACGAGGAATTCTTATATTGTGCCCTAAATAGCGGATTGCTCCGTTTCGTCAATTTTCGTTCAGTTTTGCTTACGGACGTAAACTACGCTCCTCTTCGCTTTTTACGGACGAAAATTTGACAGCTGACTGATTTTGTTGTTTTTTCTGAAGAGGAATTCGATTTGTTGTTGATTTCAGGTAATTTATTTCTTGAAATTTCTTGTTTGTTGCATGGCAACCGAAATTCACAAATTATTCAAAACCAAATACATACAATTGTTTTTGAATAATACTTCGACTTCCGTACACATCCGTTCATTATGGGTAAAGTGTTCATATGGCAGTTCGGAAGGGAGCGTTTCGTTCGGTTCTGACACTAGCTTCCGTTTGCTTCCGCTCATTATAGTTAGCCCTTAAGGCTCCACCAGACTTTACGTTACCGGTTAAACATGACGTTGTCCACCAAATACAAAGAACTGGTCAACTCCCTTCAGCTAGCACCCGAAGACTAAATCCTGAGAGGTTAGCATTTGCGAAACGTCAATTTCAGCAAATGATCGATCTAGGTATTTGTAGCGTCTCAAAATCGCAAGTAGCTTTACAACTTCACATGGTTCCAAAAAAGAATTTTTTGGACTTCAGACCATGTGGTGACTACAGATGGTTAAATTAAGCGACTATACTAGACAAGCATCCGATCGCCAACGCTCAAGACTTTTCCGCTAACCTCGACGGTTGTGTTATTTTCAAAAATCGATTTGATTCGCGCTTTACCATCAAATACCGGCCGCGGAAAAGGACGTTCATAAAACAGCGGTAATAACACCTTTAAGGCTTTTCGAATTTTTACGAAAGCCTTTCGGAGTGCGCGACCTTTCGTTTGTATTTGTGTACTGAGACGACGTTCTAGTTTCAAGTCAATCGGTCGAGGAGCATAAAGCGCATTTACGTAAAGTTTTTCGAAGACTACAAGAGCACGGACTTAACGCTAATTTGGCGAAATGCGAACTAGGAGTAAGCAAACTCAATTTCTTGGGATACTGCGTTTCCGAAAACGGAATAACTCCTTCGCAAGAACGAGTAAAAGCAATTAACGAATTTCCTACTCCCAGCTCCATTAAAGACCTTCAGTGCTTCCTCGGCATGATTAATTTTTATAATCGTTTTATACCAAATATGGCTTTCAAAGCTAAAGTTCTCTACGAACAACTTGAAAATATTAAAACTAGTAAAAATGAAACTAAAATAGTGATTTCCCAGTGGTCCGAAGCTTGTGAAGAAGCTTTTCAAGTCTCAAAAGAGATTTGTCAGAGCGCACTATGCTTTTTCATCCAAAGCCTCTAGTGCACATAAGCACTATGGTAGATGTATCTAACGACGCTATCGGAGGAGTACTCCAGCAATGCCATAATAGCTTTTGGGAACCTTTAGGTTTCTTTTCAACACGTTTGACCCCGGCCGAAAGAAAATACTCGACGTTCGTTCAAGAACCTCACGCAATTTTCAAAAACGTTAAACATTTTCGGTATTATGTGGAAGGTAGACAATTTACTGTCTTTTCCGACCACAAACCGCTCACAAAAACAATGTGTTCAAAAACTGAAAAATCACCACGTCAAACGCGCCACTTAGAATTTATAGCAGAGTTTACTACTGACATTCGTTATATATCAAAGGTCATCAAAATATCGTCGCCGATGATACTCTGTTTTTATTAAATTAATTTCTAATCAGCAGGTAATGATTTTGTAAATTTCAAGCAAAGAAAATTATTTATTCTATATTTATCTATATAAAAGGTATCTTTGCTTGAATATAAAATAAAACATGGCTGCTGCTCAAAAAATATTAGTGGAGAAGCAGAACGAACGCTATGCTTTTATTT
The DNA here is from genome assembly GCA_920937365.1 of Sphaerophoria rueppellii. Taxonomy (NCBI): domain Eukaryota; kingdom Metazoa; phylum Arthropoda; class Insecta; order Diptera; family Syrphidae; genus Sphaerophoria; species Sphaerophoria rueppellii. Next base: position 61,436,464 of record CAKKXW010000002.1, read on the forward strand.
GTTCTTCCATGGGCAATCTAAGAGCTCTTGGGGAAGAAAGAACCACCAGAACACAAATTCAATCAAGATTGAAGCTCCTCGAATCTAATTGGGACAAATTTCAAGTCGGACATGATCGCCCTACATCTACGGAAGTTATCCGAGAACGTCCATATTTTACTGAGGAGATTTTTAAAAAATGTCAATAAAAATTTGTGGACACTCAAAGAATTATGATTGAGATGTTGGATAAATTGACGGCTCCACAAATAAATACAGTCGCAGTACAACCATCTTCAAATGCAAATAGTAATTTTCATCAGGTACGTTCTCTTCCTAACATACAACTGCCTATCTTCAAGGGAGATTATCAGCACTGGCGGAACTTCCATGATCTCTTCACATCAATGATTGGAGATAATTCAGCTCTTTCGAATGTAGAAAATTTTCAATTTTTGAAAACAAGTTTGAGGGACGAAGCTGCACTCCTTATTGCAAACATATCTGTTTCAAGTGAAAATTTTGTGCTTGCAAGGAATGTTCTTGAAGCCAGCCACGACAATAAACGACTCTTAGTTGACAAATCTTCAAACTCAAGCCCGTTCAACACAAAGCAGCAAGTGACCTCAAGAATTTGTTAGCCGTAACAAAGGACTCTCTTGGGGCTCTGCACCTTCTAGGCGCTCCTACTGATCACTGAATTTGTAATTGTATACATCATAGTGCGTCGTCTTGATCCATTGTCTCATGGAGCTTGGGAATTTCATCGTAGTTCATCGACTTTGCTTGCTACTTTCAATGAATTGGAAACTTTTTTGACTGGTAGAATTCGTGCTCTTGAGATTGTCGAAAACAGGCATTCAGAAAGAAACGTCAACAAATCATTTAAGCCCGAATTTAAACTATCAAGGAACTTTTCAGCGAAAGTTCATGTTGCTTCCGTTCAAGATTCTTCGAAGGCTCCTCAAGTTACTCATCGTTCCGAATCAAATCAGAAATGCTCAATGTGCAACAACTCTCATTATTTGTCCATCTGCACATCATACACAAACCTCAAGCCTGACCAACGTCATGTCTTTATCAAAGAAAAAGGATTTTGTTTCAATTGCCTTGGTCCTCATCGGGTTTCAGCTTGTCGTTCAACGAAGCGATGTCTTTTATGCAACAGGCAGCAGCATACTTCAATTCATCATTCAATATCTAATAATCAAAATCAAATACAGTCCACTGAATCAATAACGAAAACAAATTTTAACAACAAAACGAATAATCAAAACTATGTTCTTGAAAATGAATCTCAACCAGCTCTATCACGACAAGCAATTCCTCAAGAAATCATCATTAGGGTCAAAACGTTGCTAGCTACAGCTTTAGTCCGAATTGTACCATCAAACGGCATGGATCTTCAAGTTCGTGATCTAAAAACTATCATTTGTGAATCCGCAACTCAACAACTGCATCTCAAACGCTATCGATCATGTATACCTCTTTATGGGGTTGATACCCAATTATCTGTGGTGACAAAAGGTATGGTTAATTTCATTATAAAGCCTCATTTCAGATCAGAACTTGAATGGGAAACAGCAGCTCATATCGTATCTACCTCAGAATTGCCATCACTAGAATCGGATAATAGAAGTTGGCCTCATCTTCACGGAATTACTCTTGCAGACCCTGCGTATCTAACTCCTGGACATATAGACCTTGTAATCGGAATCGATCTCTACTCTCATCTCATAGAACCTGAACTTATCAAAGGACCTCCAGGAACACCATTTGCAAGACGCACTGGCCTTGGATGCGTAATCTCTGGTGCAATAACTTATCTCCCTGATGTTTCTTCAGACAATTTCCCAATACAATGTCATCAGTGCTCAACCGATGACAATCTCTTAGAGGCTGTTCAACAATTTTGGCATCAAAAAGAAGTCCAATCAAAATCGGATATTCTCTCTCAAGACGAAGTAGAGTGTGAAAATCATTTTATCTCCACCCATTCTAGAAATTCATCTGGAAGATACATTGTTCGACTTCCCTTTAAGAAATCACCTAAAGAACTTGGCAATTCACTACCAGCTGCTTCTCGAATGTTATCAAGGATGATTTCGAAAATTAAATTGAATTCAAGATTTCAATCTCTCTACTCCGATTTTCTTAGTGAATATGAATCCATAGGACATATGCGTACGGTAACAGACGGGAAGCCAGATCCTCAAGGTACGTACTATTTACCACACCACGCAGTGCTTAAAAGGTCGAGTACATCTACGAAGCTTAGAGTAGTTTTCAATGGCTCTTCCTCAACAAGTAATGGACTTTCCCTCAATGATCTTCTTCATACTGGAAAAAAGCTACAAACTTATATCTTTGATGTAATTACATGGTGGCGTAAGTTTCCATATGTCTTTTCAGCGGACATGGAAAAGATGTTTCGACAAATTTTGGTCGATGAAGATGATTGGGACTGTCAAAGGATCTTATGGTCACCATCGATCGAATTCAGTGCTATTTACAAATATCAATTGAAAACAGTTACATACGGACTCAACTCAGCTCCATATCTTGCTAACAGAGTAACAGAGCAACTTGCAATAGACGAAGGTGATCGATTTCCTTTAGCAGCAGATATCCGCAACCATGGAACATATGTAGACGACTGTTTCGGTGGAGCCGATTCTCTACAAGAAGCTAAGCAAACAGCACATCAACTCGACAATCTTTGCACGGCGGGCGGCTTCAACCTCGTTACTTGACTTTGAAAACAATCGTTTAACTACATCTGTCAAAAAGTATCTTCACGGAAACGCTCTTTATAAAATTTCAGATACATTATCTTCGCGCTGGACAAGTTTCATCAATCAATGTTGAGTATACCGCGCTGGTTTGGAGTTTCTTCAGATGTGTATGGAGTTGAGATACATGGATTCTCAGATGCCTCCCAGGATGCAATGGCAGCTGTACTCTATCTGCGTGTTCTCAAAACAATGGAAGACATCCAAGTGACTCTCATATCAGCTAAGACAAAAGTTTCTCCAATTGACAAGACGAAAACGAAAAAACTGACAATTCCTCGTCTGGAACTGGGCGCTGCAGTTATACTCATAAGGCAAGCTCACCATATATGCAAGACTCTCAATCTTACAGATGCTCCAGTTCATTTATGGATCGATTCCTCAGTTGCGCTTACATGGATCAGCTTTCATCCATCTCGTTGGAAGAATTATGTACAAAATCGGGTTTTTGTCATTCAAAATACTCTTCCTCATGCTAAATGGCATCATATATCTGGAAAAGAAAATCCAGCAGATTGTGCATCCCGTGGAGTATCTCCTTCCCAACTAAATGATCATTTGCTGTGGTGGAAAGGTCCAAAATGGCTTTCGCAACATTCAACTTTTTGGCCATCAACTATATCAAATTGGAACACAATATCGACTTGGAAGAAAAGATTCATGTCACAATTATCCGAGAATCCAAAATCCCAAAAGTGATGGATGTCTTCAACAGGTACTTCAAATTCACTGTTCTTATTAGAATTATAGGTACTTGTAAACGATTGGCAAAGATGATCAGAAAAGGAGCTCCTAATCTTGGCACATCAATTTTAAGTACAGATGAACTTGAAGAATCTCGTCTCTTTTTAGTTAAATCTATCCAACAATCATATTTTGTGTCAGAAATGTCTGTTCTCAAACGGGGACAATTTTTATTAAACAAGAATCTCTTCTAGCTTGCTCCGTGTTGGAGATCGATTACGGAACTCGCTTCTAGAAACAGAAGCCAAACATCCACTCATCATAAAACATGTTCACGAGAAGACACTCCATGGCGGAACACTAGCCACGAACGCCTATATTCGAAGATCATATTGGATGCTCGGCGGCAGAATACCACTAAAATCTTATATCTTGCGTTCTGTCATCTGTGCGAGACACCGAGGTGTTGTAGCGACACAACTCATGGGTCAGCTTCCGTCTACAAGAATCAATCCATCAACACCATTTCTCAATTCAGGCGTAGATTATGCTGGACCATTTACCCTTAAAACATGGAAAGGACGATCATCAAGGACTTACAAAGGATTTATTATCCTTTTTGTTTGCCTTGCAGCATCAGCATTACATTTAGAAATTGCAAACGTTTATTCGACAGACGGATTTCTTAATGCTTTTAAGCGTTTTACTGGTAGACGTTGGATTTCTGCTACTCTTCACAATGACTGTGGAACTAATCTCATCGGAGCTGACGCTGAACTGCGACGAACATCAACTCAAAGACCTGGCTTGCCTACTTGCGAATGAAGGAACACAATGGATATTCAACCCTCCATCCGCTCCACATTTTGGGGGAAAGTGGGAAGCTGGCGTAAAAGCTGTCAAACGATTTTAACTTATGAAGAATTCCTCACGCTGCTTGTACAAATCGAAGCAATTATTAACGCCTTTTATGTCCACTTTCAGAAGATCCCGATGATTTAGGAGCCTGGACATTTTTTGATTGGATCGCCACTCAATTTAGTACCAGAACCAAGTAAGACGTATGTTGGATAATTTTTGGAGTCGATGGTCCGCAGAGTATATCCAATGTTTTCAATCTATTTCAAAATGGAAACAAGAAACCGAACCAATCCATCCAGGCCGTGGTGGATTAACTCGTGTAGTCACCGTAAGAACAAAGAACTCTTTTCTTAAAAGACCTATTATTAAACTTTGCCCTTTGTCTAAAAATTCGTTAATATAAACTATGTTGTTTGTTTTTTCATTAACTTAATTATTGTATTTTACTGTTAATTTATCTTTCTTTCTTTTTTTTTAAATTGTTTTTCGTCAACTTTTCAAGTTAACGAAGCGGGCGGAATGTTGAATCAAAATCACTCAGCTTTTTCATAACTCTGTTTTTAGTATATTAATTTCTAATCAGCAGTAAATGATTTTGTAAATTTCAATCAAAGAAAATTATTTATTCATTCGATCCTTAACAATGTCAACATTCTAAGTCCAAGAAACAAGAAAACGACGAAGAGCTCAAGTCAATTTTAAAACTTTCGAAAACATCTTATAAGCTAGAAAAAACTCGTCCGTATGTGCCCGAAATTTTTCGACGAACAATTTTTGACAATCATCACAAACTTTCACATCCAGGTTCAAAGGCAATGCGTAAAATAAAAAAAAGCTCTGAAAAGACAGCACTAGCATGCCACACTATCGGAACAGGACATCAACCAGACTTTGAAGGAATGATTGATTTACAAGAAAGAAAAAATAATATGAACCGCAAACAAGACACTCAAAACATATCCGCCGTTTACTGTTCCTTTGTTTCAAACACAAATATGTAATTTAACAGTTCACATTTAACAGTTGACAGTTGACAAGTCTTCACATCGAAAGCGCTTTAATTTATATTTGTTCTAATTGTTTTAATATTCAATTCTGTGTCATACTTGTACGCTTTACATAATATTCATATGTATGTATTAACCCAAACATATTTTTGTCTTTTTTGTGAATAAATACATCCCCCGAAGAAGACTGTCGAAACGTTGGGAAAAATCAAATGAAAACTGTTTTCATTTAATCATCAAAAAAACCATCAAAGCCGATGACAATCACCACTTCAATGAAACAGTGATGTAAATAGATGGACAAAAAGTTGTATTTCTTCTCAACAGTCAAAAATTTCAAGGCACACTACGTCAAAACACTAACACGGACATTTTCCAGTTCCAGAAGGTAGATTTTCTCACATCCATATGGATCTCGTTGGTCCACCATCTCAAGGTTTCGCTTATTTGCTAACGATGAAAGATCGATTTTCTTCTTGGCCTTCGAGGCCATTCCGCTGAAAAACATGAACGCTCCCACTGTTATTTCTGCTTTTGTTCAGAACTGGGTTTCAAAATTTGGAGTACCACAAACGATCGCGACTGATCAAAGAACTCAATTTGAGGCAAGTGGCAAGTCTTTTCAAACAAATCTCAGAAACTCTTGGAACAAAACGAATCAGAACAACAACATAGAACGGTTCCACCGACAACTTAAAGAATCTCTTCGCGCTCATGAAGATAAACAAAATTTTTATTCCAACTTACCTTGGACTCTTCTCGGTATTCGTTCTACAATAATCGACGGTATAAATGTAACTCCCGCTCAACTTTGGTACGGCCAAAACTTACGTTTGCCAGCTGAATTAATTAGTCCTGTTAAGTTAGTAACCTGATTGTTGAAAATTTAATTAAAAAAATGAGAGTTCCCGGAAGCAAACCAAGAGTTCTAGATTTCCTCATACTTTTTTCAATAGTTCTGGTGAATTAAGGCTAAAATTCGAAAAAAAGTTTTTTGTGCTAACATCACACAGCAAGGACTTTTTTTTAGAAAATGAGTTCTGATGATGTATTTCAACGTTAAATTAAGAGTTCTAGAGTTCCTGATAGGTTTTAGAAAGAGTTCTGCAAAATTGGAAAAGAGATGGTTACCCTAGGTTCCCATTGAAAATCAAAATCAAGGACTTCTGATTAGAGATTATTAATAACTGATTTTTCTAAGACTAATGAAATTCAAACGTTCTCGCAAATTAAGGTGTCCATTGACTTAGAGCAAAATTTTAAAAATCCAAAAAAATCACAATCAAGATGTTCTGATTAGAGAATAAAAGTTTTCTTTTTCAAAAACAGATAATCTTCTTTTTGTACAAATTAAAAAGGGATTAATTCATTTGTATTTTTTTATTTTATTTCTCTTATAATTCAATTTTTTTTTATTTTTTTAAGATTTAAGAAAAAATTAATAATCTGCTTAGGGGGGTCTATTCCCCCCGTTTAGCCGGGAGGGGCAATTTTCTGAAAAATTTACTTATTTTATAAAAAAACATATTAAAAATCAACGGTTTCGTTTACAACACCACCGTGTTGTACCTTTTTGAAAAGCCAAGAACATGTTCTTTCATTGTGTTGTTAAATTAAATTCTTTAAACAAATAGTTTAAAAAATATTAACTAATCAAAATTTTCAAAAAAAAAAAACAAAAAAATCATTTTTGAACTAAGTTTTTTCAAAATTTTATGTACTAAACTAAGTACTAATTTTGTTTTAAAAATTCAAAGCCATTTTTAATTTTTAGTCCAAAACAGAAAAGCGGATGCAAAAATGTCTTTCCGTTTTTGAGAAATAAAAAAAAACAGAACCACTTTTTTCTAAGAAAATCTTTGTTTCTATTTTTACCTATCTCGACTTTTAGTTTTATTAATTTACCCATTAGCTACACCGCAGCAGAAGTGCATGTCCGCTAACTCTACTCGGGAGTATGAATTTGACTTTGTTATGTGTTGATGAGTCAATATTTCAATTGGAAATGGTTGTTTACTGAATATGCTATGCCTTTTATTCACCTTTAGGTCATTTCGTTCAAGAAAAATTGCGGTTTAATCATCTTAAGCTCCTAGCAGGTAGAACCCTTCACTGACAGGTGGCCGCGGCCCCCAGGCATAATAAGACAAATTTCAGGTCAGTATTCAGTCGTTATCAATGAACAAAATGATTAATCCAGGGAAAATCCAATACTTTTCTACTTTATTGAGGCCTCATAAAATTCCAATTACAGAACAAATATCTATTAAAAGAAAGGTTAATGTTTCATAAATTAATAAAACTAAAAGTCGAGATAGGTAAAAATAGAAACAAAGATTTTCTTAGAAAAAAGAGGTTCTGCTTTTTTCTCAAAAACGAAAAGACATTTTTGCATCCGGTTTTCTGTTTTCGATTTAAAATTAACAATGGCATTGAATTTTAAAAACAAAATTAGTACCTAAATACATAAAATTTTGAAAAAACTTAGTTCAAAAATGATTTTTTTGTTTTTTTTTTGTTTTAATTTTGAGTTTGAAAATTACTATTTTTTTAAACTATTTATTAAAACAATTTAATATAAAAACGAAAAGAAAGAAGATGTTTCTGGCTTTCCAAAAAGGTACAACACGGTGTTGTAAACGAAGCCGTTGATTTTTAATATTTGTTTTATATAATAAGTCAATTTTTCAGAAAATTACAACCTCCCGGTTAAACGGGGGGGGGGGGGGGATTAGCCCCCCCTCCAATACGATTTTTTTCTTGTCTCAACTCAACCTACACGCTCTAGGTTTTTAAATCAAGAAAAAGGTAGTAGCTAATTCTTTTTTTTTTTTAATTTTTATTTCATAATTTTTGTTTTTGTTTGTTTCGGTAAAGATTTATAGAAAACATGAATTACTTGCTTTTCGATCAGCCTTATAACAAAAATTAAAATAAACAAAGAAAAAAGAAAAGTGTTTTTAATTTTTTAATTTTTTTTCTTATTTAATAAAAATATAACACATAAAAAATATAAAAATAATAATAAATAAACATAATAAGAAATAAAAGTAAAGAAAAAGTTGAATAATTAATTTTTTTTCTATTATTTTTTTTTCTTAGGTTTAAGGAAAAAGGAATAATCTGCTTTTCGTGCAGTTTTATAATAAAAATTAAAAAGCAAAGAAAAATGAATTAATTCTTTTTTTTTGTCTCTCAATACACTTTTTTCTAATTTGCGTTGCTATCTGAAGCATGGTGTACTTCGGTTTTCGGTACGAAGGTCATCGTAAAGCCTCCAACACTTGTCATTATAAGCATATGCAGTATAATGGCCATTTTATTAATCTGCACCGGGAAGGAAACGCAGTAACCCAGTTAGTAAATACTCATCCTCGTTATTGGCAATTTCTTTCGCTATATTACCCAGTATGCATGGACTTTTCATCTTGCTTGTTACTTCTGACGCGTAGACGCTGCACGTTGTCAGGCTCAAATCTAACATCACAAAACTCTTAAATTTATGTTTTAAATTTTAATATCGCCGTATATCCACATTTGCCACATTTTTAACGGTTAGGCAAATTGGAAAACATGTCGTCAATAGCTACTTGCAATTTTCGTAGCCTTCGTTTAAAACGATATCCGTGTTTGTATTGACGAAAGTTGAAAATCTTTTGTTCTCGTTGTGGCATTGATTGCAAGAAATAATTGTTTCCACGGATGGAAATTGTGAAAACAAAATTTCATATAAATGTGCAACATTAGCTGTGGTGTCGATGGATTTAAAACTATTTGAAATCTTATTTTTTTTCAACAATGCTTAACGAAAATAAGATATCAAAGCGCGTTTTATAGTGTTTTTTCGATATTTTTCTTTTATTTCCAAATATCCGGCGCTAATTTTGCAGTATCTTTATTGCTTTGAAATAAATTATTATGATATTCCTTACAAATCACCGCTCCTTGCATAAGGAGGATAATCAATGAATCAAAAGCGCAAGTGTTGGTGACAAAATATGTCACCTTTACAACTAAATCGGGTGCCAGAGAGCCGTTAAAAACTAGAGGTAAAGATACGGATTTCCTCTGGTGGAATGAGTTCCATTCAGTCATCACATAAATAAGTTTTCTTATTTATGTGATGACATTGTTCTTGTCGTTCTGGTGCACCTTTTTTGGGAGCTGTTGATTGATCTCCTAGAGGCAGGTTGGGGGATTTCGATCTAGGTCTTTTAAGATTTAAATTAATTAAAGAGCTCTCCGGTTCAAAGGATAAATTTTCGGGATGAAATCATTCTGTTTTCTTGTTCTTACCCCTCCAATTTTCCTCTTCTTTAAGGGAGAGTCCCAAACTATGATCTACTTTGACATATGACGAAGTTTTATTTGTTTCTTCATTTTTCAGTAACTCACCTTCTTGGTAACTCAGGTGCTGAAAAACAAACTTATCCACCCTTAAGGGAAGATTTTCAAAAACAATATTCTTAAGTTTTGAGAAATAGCCCTCGATTGACCCCGATGACCGAATGGATGTATCAATGCCTAAAATTGGGTACATCACAGACGTCCAAAGGGGCAAGTAATACAACAGATCCCGTATATTTTGGGCAATGTTTTCGGCATCGTCATACATATTTTTCGTCCAATCGATCCATGTTTCCGAAATCATATCCTCCAAACCAATGACAGTGACAGAATCATTTTTTTCATCGTTCTTCAGCTCTGAAGTTTCGGTCGAATTATTTTAGTCAGAGTTACCTTTGATGACATCATAAAAAAGTCGGACATACTGCGAAGATATATACTCATCCCATTGAATAAGAAGTACAGGAAGCGGTGTTAGCTACATGTACAGTGTACGTGAGTGAAGCAACAAAAATGACTGATGATATCCATTTTTAGGGTATGTGCTGTCTGTCAATTTTTGGGGTATGTGCTGTCAAACTTTGACTGTGTTGTCAGTCGAGTTCAGGGGTGTATTATTTCTGTTCGTGATGGTAAGGCGCTGCAATTCGTTGAGTTCCCGTAGTGTGTACGGTTGTTTTGAATAGTTCTTCCATCGTGTTTCGAAACTTTTTTATCTGTCGGTTGTATTACAATAGGCGTAATAAACGTGATGAATTACGGATGAAAAATCAAGAAAATGTACTGGAAAATAAAAAAATTAATCATTAAAAACCGTGCAGTGTACCTTTAGTGTTAAAACACCATGCTTCCTTAAAAAGAATTGAGATTGAAAAAAAAAGTTGAAGCAAAATCGATGAAATCTTGATTCAATCAAATTTCGTTTGGCGCCCCTGAGATTAACCATTCAACTGCAGACCAGCCCTGTTTTAATGCGTTTGTGTTTGTGAAACTCACACTACTTAGAAAAATGCTTCAATTCTTGTTCATAAGACCCCTTCCTGTATTTCTTATTCAATGACTCATCCCCATTAAGATTGGTTCCAATATGTTCACTGAGATCAACAATTAATATCGCTTTAAGAACTTTTTCTATTTCGGTTATGTCATGCATTAAAAACACGTGAGGCAGTGCTTTAACATAAAATTGTTTCACTTTTCATTTGTTGTCCCAAAAGTAATTTTGAAAGGACATTAGACATTTCCATCTTGATATCATTCCAACAAAATGGTTTACATCGAGTATCAAAAAGCAACAAGGTACTGAATCTTTGGTCTTCAATATGATGTTATATAAGCATTTATTTAAATATGCTTGTAAATCTAAAGATCGAGCAAATGAGCGGGCTAAAGCTATTAGCAACGCTTTACTGAAATCTGTGAGAATCTGAAAGAAGAAAAAAAAAAAACAAAACAAAAATCATACGCACAGTACATAACAATACTTACCACATAATACACGATCCATAGAACACACACACATAATTACCACAACAACATTTTCTATACAACACTACTTTACATACATACACTTTACTCACATACGGTGGGTATAAGTGATCATGGCATAAGTTATCATGGGACAACTTATCGCACGCAACTTATCATGAGACATCTGATCATAAGGTTCGATTGCAACAAAATATTCATTTTGAGTTCGTTCTAAAAAAAGAGGAGGTGACTTTCAAGAAAAGACTCTTGTTGGTGGTTGTTTTTCTTTTTATTTTTTTTTTATCTTTCAGGTTTAGTTTTTTTTTAGGCGGAATTTTGCGTTGATTGATATGTGCGAAAGGTGTTTGTTTTTTTGCAATTTTTGTGTGTGTTTTTTTATGAAGGGAATGAGAAGTAGGTAGGGACATAGTT
>CAKKXW010000002.1:61498732-61548968 GCA_920937365.1 Sphaerophoria rueppellii
ATCAAAATATTCGTCGTTCGGATAGAACGCCCCAAAGATCAAATTATTCGTCGAAGTCATAGCTCTCGCAATGTGACCCCGAACAAGTTTTATCACGAAATTGTCAATTCTGTTGATCCGAGCTTCGTTGTATAGAACCTCGTTAGAATAGTAATGTACATAAGAAGATTCCAGTGTCCGATACAAACCGAGACAGCGCCGAAGGCACTGCCTCTCGAACACCCGAAGCTTCTCCATTTGAGATGGTGCAACGTTGAACCACACTGGACAGCCATAAACGATCATCGGCCGTATGAGGGCCATGTAGCAAATTACCTTCACTCTGGGGTCAAGCCGACTGCTGTAAAACAGCCATTTCGTCAGAGCGAAGGCTCCTCTGGCCTTAGTCAGAGCAGCATCCATATGTCTGTCGAAATAAAGATACTGGTCCAACCAGATACCGAGGTACTTCACTTCACTTTTGCTCGTTAATCGCTGTCCGTGAGGCCCAACGATGACCATCTTGCGCCAATTCTTGCGCGTATCCCTCGTGGCTCCAGCCAACGAGGTCCGGAACAGAATTGTCTCCGACTTTTGGACATTTATTTTCAGTTTCCAATCGTCGCAGTATCGCTGAATCTTCTCGAAGTCACGCTGCAAGAGAATTCTAATAACTTCAACCTTTCGAGCCGTTCTGTACGCAATCAGGTCGTCGGCATACGCAATTGCGTTAGTTAAGCTACCTAAAAGATCGCTGGTGTAAATGCTGAACAGGATCGGCGAATTCACCGATCCCTGTTGAAGACCGTTTTTGATTTCAAAGGTGGAGGTAGAAGTTACATTGCCAATTTTGACAACAAATTTTCTACCATTGAGCATATCATAAAGCATATACAATAATGGTTTACTGATGCCTAGTCTGGTGAGTTTAAGGTACAAACCTTCTAACCATACGGTGTCGAAGGCCTTCTCTAAATCCACCAGAATAGCACCCGTGCATTGTTTCTTGGACTTATTCCATTGGATATCAGAAACGAGCTTAGACGCGGCATGAATGGTGTCATGTCCCGCCTTGAACCCGAACTGATTATCCGGAATTATTTTGTTGTCCGCAGCCCACTCACTCAGAGCCCTATTGATTACCTTTTCGAATACTTTGCTGATGCTTGGTAGAAGACTAATCGACCGAAGATTGGACGGATTGGAGTTGTCCTTTCCCTTTTTCGGGAGAGGATGGACCACAGCTGTCTTCCAACGCTCTGGATAATATGCATTATTCAGCGCGTTGTTGAACAGAGTGGTGTAGATGTCTATTGCCTCAATCGGTAAGTGTCTTAGTACAATGTTGGATATACCATCGACACCTGCTGACTTCTTATTCTTCATTGAATTGAAGATTAGCTGGAGTTCTACCTTCGTTACTAACAGAGGACTTGCTTCCGTTTGCTCGGCGATTATGGCGTTTGCCAAAAAGTCGTCATTGAACCGCATAAAACCGCGGTTCTCAGATCGCCACTGCACAATATCGTTCCGAAGGTAGAAGTGATGAAGTAAGGCTCTGTTTTCCAAATCGTGATTCGGGTGAATGCTAGCATTCACCTTATACACTTGCTGGAAAGCAGCTCCCACTGTCTCCACTTTCTCCTGCGGGTCTTCGATAATAAAGAAGTCTTCGTCCAAGACGGCTTCCTCAGGATCAATTTGCGCTGTCAGAAGTACGTCTCTGTTCTCTATTGTCCTATGGAGCTTAAGACACGGAAGGTCGTTCTGATTCTTGGACCTAAACATCTTATTAATTTGAGGGAACATACTCGGGTCGCTAGAATTAACGGCCCGAATTTTCTTGTCCCAGTACAAATTAATAGATAATCTGTAGTTTTCCTTGATCAGAGTGTTGACGTTCTTAATCGACGACTTCAGTGTCCTAATCTCCAGGTCGTTCGGGTCTGTAAATCGTCTGTACAAGTTTTTAAGTCTTGTCAGTAGTCCACTTTTCTGTCTGTGCAGTGCGTCTATGGTCGCGTTACTGTAGACGTTGTTTTGGTCGCGTTCCTTGTACTTCGGTATTGTCCATTGTCTGCTTTATTATGTTGTCCATCTGTTCAAGGTTTTGGTCGATTTCTGTAATTGTCAAGTTTCTGTTGTTTGGTGGGGCTCTGTCACTCGAACGAAGTTCTCTCGCTAGGACTTGGGTGAAACGAGGCCATTGCATCTTACTGTAATTGTAAGAATGCATGTAAGAAAATGTGGTTTGGAGGTACATATATCAATTTACATTTTCATGTATGAATTTTAAGTTACATGCTTTATTTTAAAATATTTTTTGTGAGTTCAGTTTTGGAATACAGGAGCAAGTTCGTACGACCCAGTCGTGCACATTTTTGCATTTGTTCCTTTACATTTGTTTCAACTTACTACAAATTAGTAGCACTTCACCTAAGGCACAGAGAAATAAGATAAAATGTCTAAGATTCAACTAGTCTCAGAGCAAATTTCAAACCCCAATATGTGGAAAAATTCCTGGTGAACTGAATTTTTGGATATCTACACTTTTATGACGGAAATGTAAAATTCTACATTGATATCGGGAAATTATCTACAATGCTGGCTGTAATAAAGGTGTATACAAAAATTCAGCAACCTAGGAATTTTCCCGCAGATGAAACTTAAGAGCATTGGGCTATCATTATTTGACAGCTTGCGTTCGACTAGCCGTATTGTGCAATTTTGTATTTACAAAGCTAGTTGAATTTCGACTACGTAGTGACTCTGACTACATTAGTGAATGCGTGGATTGAAATTGAATCTGCGAAATTAGGCCCCAGCTAAAAAGGCCCAAAGACAAAATTTAATAAGCCCCAAATTGGAGTATATTATTTTCATAATTCCAATACTAGTCAATACTAGGCCCCTTGATCTTTTCAATGTATGTGAACGAGTTGCCTAGTATTGTAAAAAATTGTTCCATTCGCATGTATGCCGACGACACTCAGCTGTACCTAAGTTTTCCCTTAGGGATGATTGAACACGTTGCACGTATTAATGAAGATTTAAGAAGAATCGATGAATGGTCAATAGAAAATTGCTTGCTGCTTAAGCCGAAAAAATCTAAATGCATCGTTATCGCTAGGAATAAGATTGATGTGTCATGTTTTCCTCAAGTTGCTCTCAAAGAAAGTGCCATCATGTATGTCGACAAGGCTATAAACCTCGGTGTTTTGTTCAATAAGACCCTTACTTGGGAGGACCATATCAATAGAACTGTGGGTAAGTGTTATAGTGTCCTTCGTATGCTTTGGCCATCTCAATATTTAATTCCAATACAAATTAGAGTTCTTTTAATAAAAACGTTGTTTCTGCCTTTATTAACTTACGGCTGCGAAATTTTCTGCAAACTTGACTTCGAAAGCAAAAGAAAACTTAGTGTTGTATTTAACTGTGCTGTTCGTTATGTTTATGGACTTAGACGTTTTGATCGAATATCCAATTACATACGTGATTGAATTTCTCGGAATGACATTTTAAAATTTTCTCGAATATCGAACTATTACTTTTTTCTCTGATATTCTTCAAACCTGACAACCTTTAGAATGAGATAAGATTCCTAAACTCAAATCGTTCCGCTCAAGTTTTGGTCCCGCGTTTTTGTTGTGCGACATCTGAACGCCAGTTTTTTGTAAAGTCCTCACGAATGTGGAATTCGTTACCACGTGAAATAAGAAGTTTAAATTGCGCAAAGAAACTAAAAAATGAATTAAAACTGTACCTTAGCAATTAATTACAATTAAAACAATTAATAAAATAATTTTTAAATTCATCTTTTTATACAAAATGTATAAGTACCTATTGTTATTAATATTTTTGTTATTAGTATTCTCCTTCTTTCTTTTTGTAAATTTATGTTTTAACATTTTAACTTATATTTATTTTGCTACAAAATGCCGTAGCTGCTGTACACTTTAAAGCTATACTATAAATAAGAATTTATGTTCTTACAATATTAGCAAATCATGATTAATAATAAATACTAAAAAACTACTAAAAAATACTAATGAAATTATACCCCAATGGAAAAGACTCCAACGAAATGAAATAAGGCGCCAAAATAAATGAAATAAAGCCTAAGATTGTTTTTAATTTTTTTTTCAATGAAATAAAACCTCAATTTGTCTTTTTCGTAATGAACTTAGTTAGATTATGAAATAAATTCCAAAACTGTTACACACATCCTTGCAACAAGGACACTTATTACTTTGTTAGACTATAATAGACATTTTTTTTTCATGTTTTCATAAAATACTCTTGAAATGTACCGCACGCTCTAAGTGGCACTACAGTCCGGGGTGCACTTGGGCCTCAACAAACAAACATGGCCAGCCAGCTCGGTCCCCGCCGAGTTGGTTGTGGTCATCTTCAACTTGCGTGCGCCACCTGAGCCTTGGTCTTCCACTACTGCGCCTTCCCTCTGGGGTGGATTCGAAGACTTTACGGGCCGGAGTATTGGTGTCCATCCTCTCCACGTGACCGAGCCATATGAGTCTTTGGACTTTCACTCTTTTAGCTAGGTCAATGTCGCTGTACAGCCCGTACAGTTTGTCGTTAAATCTTCTCCTCCAATTCACCGTTTATGCAGACAGGACCATAGATCTTCCGTAGAACTTTTCTCTCGAACCGGCCTCGGGCGCTCTCATCCGTTTTTGAAAGGCTCCATGACCATAAAGCAGACGCGATGAGAGGTCTATGGCATCCTAAGTTGTTCGGGAGAAGGCTTTACTACTCAGTTGCTTTCCGAAGAAGCCCGAAGAAAATTAAAAATCATTATTCTCTGCTCTAAGTATAATTTTTTATTCTCCTTTCTTTATTTTTCTTAATTTCTTCCTATTGCCTTATACCATTCATATTTACTCTTTTTGTACATTATTTTTTTTTTTTTTATTAATAAGCTTTCACTATTTGTATTTTTTCTTCCCAAAAAAAAAAAAAAAATGTTAGCTTTCAAACTTCTAAAAAACTTTTAATCACTATAAATCTTGTATCTATTTTATAAGACAATGTATCTTAAAGTGTATAAGATATCCAAGTATAAATAAATAAATAAAAATAAAAACAGCGATTAGCAAGAGTTATACTTCGTTCGATCTCGCCGCTGATGTCGTTGTCCGTGTTGATAGCGGAGCCAAGGTATACAAAGTCCCTAACTACCTCGAAATTATATGCGTACCTATATCGTGACGTTTTGTCCAAGACGTCGATGTTGGGTGTCCTTTTTCGATGACAGCATATACTTTGTTTTGGCCTCACCCCTCATTGACCACTTCACCCATTTTTTCAGCCTCTGTCTGTATACTCGTGAAAGCACTGTTGACATCACGGTGCTTTCTCGCAATGATATCATTGTTATCAACGTACGCGAGTAGTTGCACAGACTTCTGGAAGATAGTGCACTACTCGTTCCAATATGATTCAAAGAAGTCGCATGACAGTGCATCACCTTGTCTAAAGCCTTTTTGACATCGAAGGCATCGTTGAGGTCGTTACCGACTTTAATGGAGCAGCGCGAGTTCTCCATTGTCATTCTGCTCAGATAAAGGAGTTTTGTATGGATGTCAAAACTGGACATGGCCTTATACAGTTCTTCTCTATAGATGCTGTCATAAGCGGCCTTAAAATCGATAAAAAATTGGTAGGTGTCGATGTGGAGTTCTTGAGTTTTTTCCAGGATCTGCCGTAAAGTGTATATGTGCCACGCTAATATGGACCTATCAGTTTGTTGACAAACGGTTTCAGGCGTTCACATAGTACTTCAGAAAAGATCTTATGGGCGATGTTTAGGAGGCTGATGCCTCTGTAGTTGGTGCAGTTTAGAGGGTCTCCTTTCTTCAGGATCGGACAAACAATGCTCAGGCTCCATTAATCGGCCATGCTCTCTTCCGACCATATTCTGCAGATGAGTTGCTGCATGCTTCTTACCAAGTCATCACCGGGTGCTTTGAAGATTTCGGCAGTGATGTCATCAGCTCCCGCGGCTGTGTTTTTTTAAGCTTAGATATTGCTCTCTTCACTTCTTCAAGGTCGGGTAGACAGAAATCTTGGATATCCGCTGCACTACCTTGGCAAAATGACGTAGTGGTCCGAGTGGATGTTGGCCCATCGGATGGTACGGACATCAATAATGCTTGAAGAGTGTCTTGCGTCGATCGCAATATCAATCTGGTTGACAGTTGATTGATCTGCAGATGTCCAGGTCCCCTTGTGGATGTTTCGACCCACTGCAAAACCGAATCCGATATCGGATGTTTTATTGTGCAGGCTGTGTTTTTCCGACTGTTCCAAAGATATCCTCTCTTCCTAGTTTGGCATTAAAATCTCCTAAGACGATTTTAACGTCGAGGCTAGGGCATTGCTCGTATGTCTTGTCGAGGAGCTAGTAGAACTTGTCATTGGTGTCGTCATCTTTCTCTTCTGTGGGGGCGTGAGCGGATATAAGGCTTATGTTGCTGAATTAAGACCTTATGCGGACTGTCGTGAGGCGCTCCTTGACGGCTCTGAAGCATAGGACATGCTGTCTAAGCCTGCCTTCAATGACAAAGCCACATCCAAATAGACGCTGTTGTTGTTCTCTGTAGCTGTCGCTCATAGTAAATATAGCAGTTTTTCATCCTCTTTTTGCCCGGCCCATCCCATCGGATTTCCTGGATGGCGGTTATATCCGCCTTATAACGGTCTAGTGCCTCCGCTTGTTGTTCGGATGCACGTGGTCTGTGAAAGGACCTAAAATTCCACGTGCAGATCTGAATCTTGTTGTCCTTATATCGTTTACATTGTTCGTCATCAGTCAATTCGTCCGTATCCGAGGCTTGTTGTTGCATGGCAACCTCAAGCACGACTGCCAACCTGAAGGGTCAGGTCCTTATTTTAACTCTAGAGCAAAGAGCCGGATAAATCGCTCCTTATCGGCCTGAGCTCCAAATATGTCGAAGTAGCCCGTAGAAGGTGTTCACTGAGTAGTTCAACCTAACTGAAACTGTAGACGCCACCGTTGACTCCATCCTGGGAATTAAGTATTTAGTATTTATTTTCACCCCATCTCCAGCTAAGATACTAGACACCCAGTGGACACCATCGTGAGGGTGAGCGTAGGACTTGGAAGACAGAGGTCCTCATGAGTGCACTGTTATCTACCATTTGACGCACCTTGGCAAAACACGAATACAAAACAAAAAAAATGAACGTAGCAAACAAAATGAGATAACGGTTCGAGTTTGACTTCTCTTACATTGCTCTCTTATCTTACTGACCCGAGTGATCGTTAAACTTCAGTTTAGAGTCTTAAATAATTCCAAGGTCTGAGAACAGTTTAACTCTATTCAATGTTTCCGAACTAAATGTGTAGTGATAAGATATCATCGTTTTAGATGCACAGCTTTATGTCTCGGATGTTTCAGCAACAATCGACATGTTTACAACGTCAAATATGTTTAATTTACCTGTTTACAGTATTTCGATATTGCCATTATCTTTTCAAGATTGACAATGTGCAATCCAATTAACTCCACTCAAAAATTTACGTTCTAGTCTCGTGTTACAAGTACCATGCACTTAACAGATCCCATATTACACTTTCTGGAGTATGCTTTGAGCCACTTGCATCTTAAGAGGACACTCAAGTTATTATTAAGTGGATATAAACAAAACGCCCGAAATTTTAATAACTTATTACTATTTGCAAGTCCTCATAGAGATAGTAAAATATCAGTACTTGGTCTTCTATATAAAACGGGAATGCATTCCAACTTTTTCAAGTTTCTGTAAACTGACTTCAGTTGAATATGAAAGCCCTTATTTTGTTTGCTGCAACTTTTGCAGCGGTATCTGCAATCCCCATAAGCAATTCGCCTGAACCAAGCGGTTGGTTCGTTCCCAATCGTGATGGAACATTCGACTGGGTCAATAAAGAAGAATATGAAAATTCATCGATACCAACGGATATGCGAAAAAGTGCCGAAGTCAGATTCTATTTGTATACAAAATCGAATCCGAACAATCCGAAGCAATTGTATTTGAATGATAAGGGAACTCTGTCGAGCTCATCGTTTCGGGGGTCTCTACCAACAAGGTTCTTAATATTTGAAGTGATTCTAATTTTTCAATTTTGCTTATAAAATTCTTGACTTTCAGGGTCATCATCCATGGATGGGAAAATGATTTCAAATCGTCCGTGAACACTGATATCCGCACTGCTCTTCTCAACACCGGGTCTTATAATGTCATCTGTGTGGACTGGAGTGACAAGTCTGTTTCGCTGAATTACGCCGGTTCCAAAAATGCCGTCCCTGACGTTGGCAGGCAGGTTGCCAACTTTCTTGATTTTTTGAGTACTGCAGGTGGAATGTCATTCAATAAGTTGACTATTGCTGGCCACAGCTTGGGAGCTCATGTAGCCGGGTTTGCTGGCAAACAAGTGACCAGAGGCAAAGTGAACACAATTATCGGCCTTGATCCAGCTTATCCGCTCTTCAGCTATTCGGACTGTTCGAAGAGATTGTGCAGCAGTGATGCCACTTATGTGGAATCTATTCAAACAAGCGGCAGTTTATTAGGTTTCTTGGAACCCATTGGCAAGGCGGCCTTCTACCCGAATGGAGGTAAATCGCAGCCAGGCTGTGGTGTGGATGTAACCGGATCGTGTGCCCACTCCAGATCGTATCAATACTTCGCCGAAGCAGTTCAGAGGAATAGTTTCAAGACAATCCCCTGTTCTGATTATAATTCCGCTGTGAAGAACAAGTGTGGAAATTCATTTGGAAATGTAAGAATGGGAACAGGTTATGGCAATTCGGGGATATTCTATGTCCCGGTGAACAAAAAATCCCCCTTTGGAACGGCCTGATAATATGATGATGATGAAAATAAACAAGACGAATTGATTAACGATAAGACGGACTTTCTTTTTTCTATTTCGAAATAAATGTGAACAGCCACATTCCGCAATTATATCAAGTTCAAAAATCAGCACTATCTTGATTTTGGAGTACGACATCGTACGATTTTTTTAATCTGCAATAGTTTAGAGATAGCAGACCAGGGTACTAATTTTTTCACTGTCTCTGATTTTGTAAAGCAGGTTAGTTTAATCTATAAATTTGAGTAGAGAACGTGTCAGATAGCGGTAACGATTTTTTTTTTTTCAATATTGGAACGGGCCTCTCGTTCTTGTTTACAGATCATTCCAGTTTCATGTTTATGTCAACAAAGATCTTTTGTTTAAAACAAAGAAAGAAGGGGCAGAATGGGCTAAAGGAATATACGTAACTAAATCATTTTGTCAGCTTTTAATTGAACCATGAATGGACAGGTGCCGGACAAACATCATGATTCCTATCAATGAATTATTTTTATTAGTCGCATTTAAAAAAATTTTTTCAACAATGACAGAGTGGGAAATTCTTATTGATAAATAGAAACAAACAATTCATTTGCACGTACATAATTGACATTTGAGTCAAGATTAACATTCGCGACATGATTGATTTATATTTTGAAACAATAATTGATATTAGGTCATTCATACATTTCACGTAGCAACGAAAACAAAAGTGTAAAATTTTTGGAAACAATTAAAAAAAAAGCAATTTGATTGATATGGAAATCGGTATAGGTAGGTACATTTTTACTTATTTACTTATCTGTCAATCACAATCCATGGAGGATCCCAGCCTGAAATATTGCAGCCTTCCAGCGTGATCGGTACCTTGCATGCACTCTCCAGTCGCGCATGAACAAGCCCTGTGGCATCCGCAGTCCCTTGATCTTTGTACCGTAGGTTCGGTCTTCCTTGCCGTCTCGAACCTGGGGGCTGGGATGAGAAGACTCTTGGCTGGAGCGTTGTCGTCCATTGGTCTTCTGGACTACATCCACATCTTGGTACAGCTCGTACAGTTCTCGGTTGAACCTTCTTCACCATTCGCCATCGTCGCTTACGGCACCGAAAATCCGTCGAAGAATTTTTCTCTCGAAAGTGCCCAGTATCAATTCCCCATTTTTTACTTATCGTCCAGCACTCGGCGCCGCCGTAGAGAAGGACTGGTAAAATCAAAGTTTAGTATAACAGACACTTTGTCTTTCGAGTGAGGAATTTTGAACTCACTTGTTTGGCCAACCCGAAGAAGCAGCGGTTTGCTAGGGTAATTCTTCGGATCTCCACTAAGATGTCGTTTGTGAGATTGATGTTTGTTCCAAGGTAGGTGAACTTCTTAACTACCTCGAAATTGCTGCTCCCAAAAGTGACGTTTTGCCCTAGACGGTGGACAGATGTTGCTTTGTTTGTTGATAGCATGTACTTTACCCTTGTCCTCATTCACTTCAAGACCAACGAGTTTCACCTGTTCTTCAACCGCTGTGAAGGCCTCAAGCACAGCTCTCTTGGATCGACCGATGATGTCAATGTCGTCCACATAGCCTAGGAGCTGGGTGGACTTGTTGATGATAGTGTTTTCCGTGCTCACAGCTGCCTTGCGCACTATCTGCTCCAGGACTATGTTGAAGATGAGCTCGGATGAGCTGTTACCCATTTGCACACTACACTGCGTATTGTTTAGCGTCATGCAGCCCAGCTGGATCAGTTTGTTCGGGATCCCGAATTCAGACATCGCCATCATAAGCTCTTGGCGGTGGATGCTATCATAAGCAGCTTTGAAGTCGATGAAAAGATGGTGGGTTTATACTTGAAATTCGTTGCTCATTTGCAGGATCTGCCTTAGTGTGGATATTTGGTCTATCGTTGTTCTGCCTGGCCTAAAGCCACACTGGCACGTGCCGATTATTGTCTTGCAGAACGGTTTAAGACGCTCATACGGATAGAATTTTGATTTTGTATGCAACTAAACTGCGTTAAGTAGTTTTGCTTGTTCATAACAATATTGAAATGTGATATGTGAATATTTAGATATATGTAAATGAGTAGCATGAATTGTACGAAATATTGAAAAGATGTAGGTACTTGTTTACATTCTAAAATGCAATTGTACGGAATTTCGTTCAATAGTTAGCTTTTTTTCATCTCTGCCTTACGGTTTCCCACAAAATAAAAAATCCAAATCAAATCGCAGCTTCGAGGTGGCCAAATGACATCGCCTTAACACGATTTTGGAATGGCACGCCATCCTGCATGAACCCAGGTCGTCCAAGTACATGACTTCAATGTCAGTAAGAAAAACAGTCGGATAACATGGCTCTGTTACGCCCACCCTTGACCGTTGGGCGACACAACACTCACTTAGGAAATATGTTTTCAATATTTCCTAACGTTGTTCAAGCGTAAAGGTATGTATTTCGTTCCGCGGAGGAATTTCAGTGTAAAAATAACTAATGGTTTTAAAAGAAACCACTCAAGTGGCCTCGGATAAAATGCTTCTGAACTTGGGGTTTGAACCAGCAGCGATTGTCTTAGCCATTAATCACGCATTCCTCAGAGCTAAGGCCTCGCCACCTTCTTTTAAACAATTATTATTATCGATTTCACAAAATTTGGATAAAGGTAAGAAATGTCAAAATTTCCCAAAAAAAAAAAAAAATAGAAATAAAATCAAAATAAACCATTTCTGGAAAGCAAGAAAAAACCCACTTTTAACAACAACGAAACAGTAAACAGCTATATAGCAGCCAATAAAATGATAAAAACAAATATTTCATTAACATTTATTGAGGCCAATGTTATCAATTTAAATTTTTTGTTTACAGTGTGCAAAAATGCTTTCTTTTATGAATCGAAAATCCCATCCATAAATTGATTATAACAGTCCAAATTCCTTGGCCAAATTTGAGTGCATGAATAAGTGCTGGAATGTTGGCAATTTGATAAATTAGATACACTTTTTTTGTTTGCATGAAAGGTTTGAACCTGATAACTTGTCTAAACAAAACAATTTAGGCATGTAAATTGGAGATTACTTTATATGTAGTTTAATTAAATTGGTGCAGAGTTCAAATCCCTTATCTCTATTCCTATGCAAAATTAACATATTCAAATTTATAGATTACCTTATAATATAAAATATAAAAGCTGCTTTATCTTGTTTTGTTTTAAATATTTTTTGATTCAAGTTCTTTAGTCTAAAAATCAAGATAACCACACGATTCTTGCTGACTAAAATGTCGTGATTTCGATAAGATTTTGTTAAAATTATTATAGGATTTTGTTCTTGATAAGAATATCGGTTCGTGTGGCAGTTTGTATTACTTCTTTAACGACCAGACTCAGTTTTTTGGTTTATTGAAGCGGAAGGAGTGAGATAAAAACATAATTTGTTTGATCGGGGCTTCTCCATTAGGGCTAGATAACACCCGAAGGAATAGGTGCTGAAATCTTTGCTGAGTTTAACCACCATACTCAGCTTGTCACCGAGCCCACTCGAATATCGGACATTAATGGCCAATCGGAAAACGCTCTTGACTTGTTCTTTACATCTGACCCTGATAAATACACTATCAGCATATTAACGCCTCTAGGCAGAGGCAATAATCTTACTGCGACACGCTTATCCATTGAAGAAATTAGATCTGTCCCTAGCAAAATCGACGAAATACCGGAAAAAAATCAACCAAGTTCCTCCATTTACAACACGCCTATCCTTGCAGAAATGGTAGACAACTTACCATGTCATCGTTCGCCTTCCGCGTCTCTTCTTGTTGAAACTCACGACTTCTCCGAAAAACTTCTGACCTCTGGCTGCACCCTACACCACTACAGAATCTGCAACTCAGACCAACCATGTTACATCCCCTGACAAGGACCAAACAACTATCATGCGTTTCGGAACTTCTTCGACATTATCCGAATGGAACAATAAAATAATAAGCTGAATCCGAACTCTAAATTCACTGCCTTCTTTTTGAAGCGCTTACCTAACATTTTCTTCACAAGTTCTCCATCTCTTTTGTTGAATGTTAACGTCTTTCACCATCAAGTTTTAAAATTTTCGTGCCTTCCAAGTATGCATGGTTGTTTTCATCACCTACAAATGACTCTTCCGATTGAATAAAATATTAATGTCCAAATGGATCCTCACCAACAATAATAAATATCATATTTCCCACAACAACAATCAATATAATAATTTTCAACAACAACAATCAACATCATATCTCCAACAACAACAATAAACATCATATTTCTAACAATTCTATCCAAACTAGTTTTAGGAGTAATCAATCCGAGATAATTTCATTCCCCCAAAATGTGTGTCTTTAACCTGGATCCTGTCTCTAAACCCCCTTCTTCCATTAAGGAATCTAATAGTTCTACTTATTATCCTAATTTTGTTCAGTCACAACTGATTGTTTCAATAAAAGAGGAAAGCCTTCCAGCAGACCCTGTCTTCCTTTGTCATATTTATACCTATTCGCTTTCGGACCTTGCCACTTTTCCTCACGTATCAGTTATAAGCAATCCTCTAACCACCGCTCTCGTAACGCCACCAAAAAAACATTCTTATTCCTAATTATCCTATATTCACACCCCATGTAGTATTCCTAATCCCTATATTACCAAAATGTCAGAGGCCTTTGCACCAAAACTTCTTCTGTTTTCCTTAACACTCAAAAACTTCCCTATTTGATTTTGGTCCTCAAGGAGACATATAATTTTAATTCCTCTTTTCTCGACCTTGAACTTTTATCATCAGAATTCCTTGTCTTTCGTGCTGACTGTGATAGTTTTAGTAATACTTCTACTGGTCGCAGGCGCGGATCTAGAAATTTTTTTTTGAAGGGGGTCACAGGATAGAAAAAAAATAAAAATAACAAGAATAACCAAATGACAAAGGCAGAATAAACTTATGCAGAAACTCGTCCATTTTGTTCTACTTGAAAATTCATTGCATTAATATACAATAAATTTTTGTATATACATTTACAATTAATTATAACCTGAACGAATCAGAATGATTTTAATCTCTTTCTTAACACTAAAACACAAATACCCCAATCGATATTTCTATCTGAAATTCTTCTACACCGCGTTTTGTCCTTTGACTGCATATCCAATAAGTCCCTTTTCAAGCCCGTTAAAGTTGCACCTCATCTCCTCTGTGGTATAATAAGGAATTAAAATCTTTTCGCAATAAGAGAAACAAGTCCTGGAAATCATTCTTAATATCTTGGACTAACACAAACTACGCCTGCTATCAACAAGCTTCCACAAAATTTTCTTTGCTCTGTGAATCCCTGATAATTATATTTAAATAATATGCAATAAAGCCTTACTTCTGATTCTGATCCTCGCCGTTTTTATCAGTTTGTTAATGTCAAGCGTCTTCCGATCCCAAAACTTCAAACCAACCTCTTCGCGAACTTCTTTAGATCGTCTTTTAGTGACGGCAACCTAGAACCCGATCCTGTTTATTTCAATTACTTAAGCAATGGCTCACAAATATCCTTTGTTTCGTTGGTAATCGATTCTTCAACAGTGAGAAAAAAAAAATACTTCTTCTCCCCTGATCCCGATGGTTTCCCTGCTACCTTTTTCAAAAACTGTGTCAACACCCTTTTCCTTCCCCTCACGAGATTATTTCAACTCTCTTTTTCTCAGTCCTCTTTTCCTATTACTTGGAAAGATTCTTTCATCTTCCCAATCTTTAAGAAAGGCAATAGGAATGAAGTTTCTATAACTACTGCTAGCTTTCTTGTATCCCCAAACTCTTCGAAAGCATTGTCTATGACTCTTTTTCATTGTAAATCCTTCATCTTTTCTCTAAAGCATGGTTTCCTTCAGGGCAGGTCTACTACAACCAACTTAACTCAATTTGTCCTTAATTCCTTTCGTGCTTATGACGTTGACATCATCACTACCGACTTCCGCAAAGCGTTCGATAAAATCTCCCACAAAATTATCAAGCTTAAACTCAATACCTTCGGGTTTCCTCCTGCGTGGGTTAGTTTCTATTTAGAAAACCGCCCGTATAATGTTGTTTTCAGATTCTCCTTATATGAACCTGTCGCTGCCACTTCAGGCGTACCGCAGGGTAGTCATCTGGGCCCTTTGCTTTTCGTTCTGTCTATCAATGATATCGTGAATATAATTCATAGTTCTGACCTTTCCATTTATGCTGATGATATGAAGATATTTGGAGCTAAACATCAATAAATGTCATACCAAGCATTTCTCCCGCAAACGTTCTTCCCAATCCCTAAGGACTTACTATATCGGTGATCTTTCCATTCCGATTGTTTCCTCCACCCGTGATTTAGGGATTATTTGTTAAAAGGAACGAAATTTTCATTCGCACAACGATAACATCATTAACAAGGCCAATTCATCCCTTAGTTTTGTAAAACGATGGTCCAGGGAATTTCCTAATCCATATGTTACCAAAACACTCTATATGACTTATGTATGTGATGCCAACCTTAGAATACGCAAGTCAAGTCTACTCTCCATATCATATTACATACTCCCGTAACCCGTACAATCGAAGCAGTACAGCGTCGCTTTACCAGTTTTGCTCTACGCGGTCTCCATTGGTCTGATCAATACTTTCTACCTCCCTACAAAGAACGGCTTATGCTTATCGGCCTTTATAAACTAACTCAACGCCGCGCTATTGCGGACAAAATTTTAATCTACCAATTGATTACCGGTAGAATCGATGGTCCAGCCCTGCTCGAAATGATTCAAATTAACACCAGCCCACGTAAACTACGGTCAGTTTCACTCTTCAATCTTCCTCTTCACCGCACAAACTATGGCCAATTTGAACCCATCTCTAGAATGCCACGTTTATGTAACAATGTCCATTTTATTTTTGATTTCAACATAAGTGTTTCTTCATCCCTTCGTAGATCCCTTAAAAACTTCTCCTTCCCATAATTTTGTTTAATCCCTCTAGTTTTTAAGTTAGTATAAGTCTGGAATGTTTAAGTTTTAATTTTTAAGACTCAGTTTTTGTTTTGCTTGCATTAAGCTTCATAATAATAATAATAATAATAATAATAATAATAATAATAATAATAATAATAATAATAATAATAATAATAATAATAATAATAATAATAATAATAATAATAATAATAATAATAATAATAATAATAATAATAATAATAATAATATAAATAATAATATAATTAATAATAATTAATAATAATAATAATTAATAATAATAATAATATAATAATAATAATAATAATAATAATAATAATAATAATAATAATAATAATAATAATAATAATAATTCAGTAGCTAGACGAAATTCACGGAAAGTGACCAATGAAAGCCTGATTTGGTCCTTCTTCATCGTTCACAATAGCATAGGACTTAAAAACTTGTACACCCACACTATCTGTGGATTAAAAGCTCATCAAGGAGCAACTTTATACTTTTTGTGTAATAATAATTAGTATTAACTTGTATTAAGTAGTGCCCATAGTTTTTATTTCATCTTTCACGGGCACTGCCTTTTGCGAAGAACTGACAAAACTTCTTAACTTTGCCGCTCAGAATCGGCGCCAAATTGTAGGTCCCCTCAATTCTTCACACGCACCTAGAGAATTGTTGATGAGAGTAAGCCACTTAAGACTTGGCTCTTCAAGAGCTGTCGCGCCACTCTAACTTGTTATGAAACAACAAGATTCAGTCTCAGAAACCTGAGTACGTTTCCCCAAATTGTAAAGATATTAGGGCCTTCCGCAACTAACTCTAGCTCCACCGATCAAAAGAAGTGATAGAGAGTGCGAATAGATCTAGCTGAAGATGTTGTCATTTTTGGAATTAAAAATCCGTAGAAAGAAATTTAGTGGGTGAGGGCTTATTTTCAGCCATGAGTTCGTAGATAATGACATTGACACAGGCGTCCACATGATCCGGGCCTACGTAAAATAAACAACTGCGATATTTACTTTACTACGGCGACTGCTACCGGGAACAAAATCAGTGTCTATTTGGATGTGAATTTGTAGTGGGAACTCAACTCACGAGGACGATCTTGAGTTTCAACTCAATAAATGAGCGCATCACGACAATCCATATCACGGCTAAATTCACTATCATCAGCCTCATCTGCGCTCACGTTCCACTGAGGAAAAGGATGAAGACACCAAGGACAAATTCTACGAGCTCCTCGACAAGACCTATGAGCAATGCCCTAGCTAT
This sequence comes from Sphaerophoria rueppellii, assembly GCA_920937365.1. NCBI lineage: Eukaryota > Metazoa > Arthropoda > Insecta > Diptera > Syrphidae > Sphaerophoria > Sphaerophoria rueppellii. The sequence goes on from CAKKXW010000002.1 coordinate 61,515,855, forward strand.
GACATTAAAGTTGTCTTTGGAGATTTTAATGCTAAGCTGGGTAATGATAGCAAGTACGCTTTTTACACATCTCGATATCCACAAGGTTACATGGATATCTCCTGATCAATCAACCGTCAACAAAATTGATCACATTGCGATCAACGCACGACACTTCTCTAGCATGCAAGATGTTCGCAAATTCCGAGGTGGACCATTACCTTGTTGTAGATAAGGTACGAATTGCGGATATCCGGATCAAGGCCAACACGTGAAAATGCTAGGAGAAATGTCGTCGACATTGTCAAGTGGCTACAATCGAAAGCAATTTCTAAATTCGAAAATCTCCTCAGAAGTCTTTTGCTGCCAGCACAAAATATAGAGAACCAGTGGCAACACTGTCAAGCAGCCATCAGAGATGCCGCCTCTGAAGTGCTAGGGCTTACACGGCCACCACAAGGAAACCCCTGGTTTGACGATGAGTGCCAGAGACCACATGCAGCTGAACAAGAGACATACAAAGTGGCGCTGCAAAGAAGGACACGAGCAGCTCGTGAGCTCTACGAGCAGAAAAGTAAGCATGAGAAGCGCACGATGGCAGGAAAGCATGCCCGATGAACTGAACTGCACCAATTACAAAAGTATAGGTCTCCTTAACATCATCTACATCTCCTACAAGATTTTGTCTGCCGTGCTGTGTGAACGTTTGAAGCCCTTCGTCAACAACCTGGTAGGTCCTTATCAGTGTGGCTGCAGACCCGGAAAGTCCACCATCGATCAAATATTCACCCTACGGCAGATCTTGGAGTAGACCCAGGAACCTCAAATCGATACCTACCACTTTTTCATCGATTTCAAGGCCGCGTATGACAGCGTCTAAAGAGACCAATTATAAAGAGCAATGTATAGTTTTGGCATGCCAGAAAAAGTCGTCCGTCTGTGTAACATGATAATGGAAAACTCACGCTGTTACATCATGGTCGGAAAAAAACTAACGAACGCTTTTGATGTCAACAAAGGTTTTAGACAATGCGATGCGTTGTCATGCTATTACTTCAACATCATTCTTGAAAGATTGTGCAAAGCTCCAACGTCAACACCAGAGGCACAGTCTTTCAAAAGTCCGTCCAGCTACTAGGATACGCAGACGACATTGACATAATTGGATGAACACAGTGTGATGTCAGTGGAGGGTTTGTGAGTCTTGAAACGGAAGCCAGGAAGATAGGTTTACCGTTTAAGGGGGCAAGACCAAGTTAATGCTGTCGACAAGAAAGGACTACCAACATCGGCGTCTTATAGCAAACGTCAACAAAGACAGATAGAACATCGAGGTAGTTAAGGACTTTGTCTACCTGGGATCCGCTATCAACTCAGACAACAACACCAGCGCTTAAATCAAACGAAGAATCATTCTTGCCAATCGCTGCTTCTTTGGACTTAGAAGGCAATTGAGTAGTAAAGTCCTCTCCCGAGCAACTAAAGTGACACTCTACAAAATCCTCATTATCTCGGTCTTCATGTTTAGTGCAGAGACATGGACCATGACAGCATCTGATGAAAACGCTTTGGGCTGCTTTGAGAGAAAAATTCTTCGAGTGATTTTTGGTCCTGTCTGCATTAATGGAGAATGGAGACGAAGATTCAACCAAGAACTGTACGAGCTGTACAGCGACACTGACCTAGCCAGAAAAGTAAAGGTCCAACGACTTAGAAGAGAACAGAAGAGGAAGACCGCGACTACGGTGGAGCACACAGGTGGTAGAGGACCTGAACCAACATGGCGTGCGAAACTGGAGACAGCTAGTCAAGGACCGATCTGGCTGCAGTTAAGTTTGTTGGATCAGGCCCTAATCCGACCTGGACTGTAACGCCACCATAAGCAAATAAATGCGAAAATTAAAATCGTAGTTCCTGTGAAATAAAATGTTTAGCAATTCTAGGAAGAATCAATTATAAAAAGTATCAATAGCACTTGCCAGTTGACAAAACAGGACAAAATTTCAGGACTAGCCGATTGTTAAATTTAAAAAAATAAATACTTTTAAGAATAGATAAAGATCAATTGTTTTCGAACATCCACTGAACTCCTCTTCGAAAAAAATAAATAAAAAGACTGGCGTGACAGCTATTGAAGAGCCAAGGCTTTGGTGGCTTACAGTCAACAAACAACGTTCGTCGGGTAAGCTTGTAATAAAAAAATTAGAAATTAATAAATTAAACAAAAGCTTCATATAAAAGCTTTTATCTGGATTTCTTCCTTATCACCTCCTTGAGTGAAATTCTGGAAGGCAATCGATAACCGATAACAATCATTTGATTTGACTTGAGTTCGTTTAAATTGTGGCACATTAAGTGTAAATAACTTTTGCTAATTTTTTCTATGCTACGATTAGGTCGAGATTTTTGATAGGCAATAAAATTATTGATAATAAAATACAAAAAAATAATCTAGAAAATGGTATAAAATGCAAACAAAATCGACTGACCATTGCGACTATAAAAGCCGATTGAAATCGATTAACAAAACCATATCCGTACATTAATCACTTGAATCAAGTAGGTTGTACAAGTCAAAAACAAAAGAATACAAATTAATTGGATAAAATGAAATATTTGGCTGCAGCATTCCTTTGCCTGACAGCAGGTAAACCACATTGATTTTATTATTAAAGATTTTCAAAACAACCAATTCTGATTTTTGTTTGTTTTAAAGTTGTGGCACTGCCTCTCGATAATACGCTTTTAGAAGATACAAACGACAATGGCTGGTTCGTGCCTCAGGTAAATGGAACATTCAAATGGATGACAAAAGAGCAAGCCGATATGGAAGTTCGCCGAGAAGAGAGAGGACGGAAAGTTAAGCCAGTTAAAGTTGAATTTTACCTGTACACAGAAAAAAATCCAGATGAGCCCCAGAAGATTGATCTAGATGATGTTGATAGCTTGAAGAGCTCAAATTTCAAAAAAAAAAACCCAACAAGGTGAGTTGATCGCTCTTTCTCGAATATCGTGACTTGTTCAAACGATAACACTCGGAAATGTTCGTTAAATTTTCAGATTCATCATCCACGGCTGGCAAAACAACTACAAGTCCGACATCAATACAGTTGTCCGTGACTCCCTCCTTGCCACTGGAGACTTCAACGTCATCTGTGTTAATTGGAGCAACAAGGCCGGCAAACTTAATTACGCAACATCGGCCAGCTATGTGCCAGATGTTGGCAAAATCGTTGCACAAATGATTGATTTCCTAGTTTCCAAAGGCAAAATGTCAATGAAGACCCTAAACATCTTGGGTCACAGTTTGGGAGCTCATGTAGCTGGATTTGCAGGCAAACATGTTACCGCCGGAGAGGTGCCTATCATAATCGGCTTCGATCCTGCTCTGCCGCTATTCAGCTACAATAATTGCGATAAACGTTTGTGCGAAACCGATGCCGGTTATGTTGAGTCGATTCAGACCAACGGAGGTCTATTGGGATTCCTGAAGCCAATTGGCAAAGCTGCGTTCTACCCAAATGGTGGTAAATCTCAGCCGGGATGTGGTTTAGATTTGTCGGGAAGCTGTTCGCATTCGAGGTCGTTTATTTACTTTGGCGAAGCCATCAGAGAAGAATACTTCATGAGTCTGAAGTGCGATGACTGGAAGACAGCAGTGAAGAAGGCTTGCGAAGAGCATGCTGGAGTTGCCAAATTGGGAAATCCCCAAAACTACAAGTATGCAAGTGGATCGTTCTTGACACCAGTGAACAAAAGGTCTCCATATGGAAAGAAGTAGTAGAAGCGTTGTGTTGTTGATGCTGTGATATGTCAAGGTGTAGAGATGGTTTGAATTTACGATTTGAACGAGAAATATTTAAAGTACTTTTATGTTGTAAGATGTTAAGATTTAAGAATGGTTTAGCAAAATTGTTTTAAATTTTGTTCCAATAAAATGTGTTTATAACTTGAATGAAACCATTTTTTCTGTATTTTTCTTAAATTCTTATACTAAAATGATGTTTTGTATAGTGAGCCATGCAAGGGGTACAGAGACATGATCGGCCTATTCACAAAAGTATGCAACTAAATTCACTTAATATGTATAAGTATTGTAGTGAAGAGAATCCTTCACTCAGGTTTTTCTTCTAGTTGAACTCGAATAAAATCAACATTGTCGTAGACAAATATTATTGGCCACAAGAGTCCTTAAGGTCTTCAAGTGTCCTAGCAATATCGTCGAATGAAAACAATTGAAGTTAATTTAAATTATGTTTATTCAAAACTAAAACATATTTCACAAGCTTTTATACTCGATAATTTTGAGATATTATTTATGAACAATATTAATTTTAATAAAATCTGAACAGAAACTAGAAGTAAAGTAATAATGAGAATGAAATAAGGTAATGAAAATGATGCGAATAAAGAATAAGAAGTAGGGTTGACTCGTTACAACCTCCCTCTCTGTCGCTGATATCGTCCCGATGATGCGACAGATTATTTAAAGGCTCATTTGCGTCTCATTCTAGAATATCTACGAAATTTTTGAATGTCTTGTTGTCGGCTTTGAAGGACACTTGTTATTTTCCTGTTTGTTGGAGGATCCTAACATTTTTTACAATTATTGTAATTTTTTTAAACTTCTTTGTTTTGATTGACATGATCCGTGGAAATTTGTTTTGCTGTTTTTTTTTTTTGAGGTTCACCTCGAGGGTGAATGGGATAGATTGGATTACAGGTTGCACTTGTGTATTTGGTTAGGGTATCATATTTCTCCCCCTGCAGCGAAACAGCTCTGGGCGAATAGTTGCTAGTTATTTGTGAATTTTTAACACGATTTTTCTCATTTTAAACGAAATCATCTAAAATATTCCTTTTCGCTTCCGAAAGGTGAACAGCTTCGATAGCATTTAAGCTTATAGGTAAAAAGTCTGTATCTATTTCATTTTGTTTCAGCTTCTTTAACGATGGAAATAAGTTACATAAGTTACTTTCTTCTGGGTTATTGTAACTTAGGGAAGAACGTTTTCAAAAATTCATTTTTTTTTTCAAAATTCATTTTTTTATTCATACCTACTCACTTAAAACTACTTATTATCTAAATCTTATATTTAACCAACTGGCCCCAACGGGGCGCTCTAAGCAATTCCTGAGTTTCTTAAAATTAATGCCTTTCGGCCTATGAACTATTTGTTTTTTGTTTTTTTTGTTTACGTTTAATTTGTTAATTTGTTAGAAAAATTGGAAAATTAACACCATATCATTTTTATTTGTTTCTTATATGCTTCTTAAAATTAGGTCCTTAAAAATATAACTTAAGATTAACTAAAACTACCTATTCTACCTAACAACTACTTACAAACTAGAAAAACCACAGCAGCAAATCTCTATAATTTTTATTTCATTTTTTTTGTATATATTTTGTTGCTTTCTTTTTTTGTAAATTTTATTTTTATTCTTTTTATTTCCTTTTCATACTTTGTATTTAACATTTGTGGTCTCTGTCAATGCGTGTGCCACCATGCATACTCTACTTAAACCTAAACCCAAAACCCTTAAACTAAAACAAGTATGTAAGCCGGCTAAGGCTCAAAACCCCACCCCGACTACTGAAGTCAGTTTGTCAAGTGCTGACTGAAGCCACCAGAACTGGTTCTCCTGCTTCACCCTATCGTTCGGTCCCGTTCGGACACAGCCCTACTGAACCAAATGTGCTCTGCTCCGTCTTGTGCGAGTACGTCTCGATTGTAAAGGAGCCGCCGATCGACCGACGCACGGTTCTTCGCCTGACGTGGTAGTTTAGCGGCACCGCCAATCTGTCCTGTATCAAACCGCAATTATCTAAATACAGAATGCCTCTGATGGAATGAAGCCGCTCAAGCGTGCACTATTAAAATATTCGTCGTTCGGGTAGAACGCCCCAAAGATCAAATTATTCGTCGAAGTCATAGCTCTCGCAATGTGACCCCGAATAAGTTTTATCACGAAATTGTCAATTCTGTTGATCCGAGCCTCGCTGTATAGAATCTCGTTAGAATAGTAATGTACATAAGAAGATTCTGGTGTCCGGCACAAACCTGAATCTTATCCATTTGAGATGGGGCAACGTTGAACCACACTGGACACCCATAAACGATCATCGGCCGTATGAGGGCCATGTAGCAAATCACCTTCACTTTGGGGTAAAGCCGACTGCTGTAAAACAGCCGTTTCGTCAGAGCGAAAGTACTGTACTAGCCAGATACCGATGTACTTCACTTCAGTTTTGCTCGTTAATTCTTGTTCGTAAGGCCCAACGATGACCATCTTGCGCCAACTCTTGCGCGTATCCCCCGAAGCTCTAGACAACGGAGTCCGGAACAGAATTGTCTCGCATTTCTGGACATTTATTTTCAGTTTCCAGTCATCGCACAGTAGTATCCGAAGCTCAGTAGTTAGGTGCGTTGGCTGCTAAGCAGAACGTCGTGGGTTCGAGTCCTACTCGTGCCCATAGTTTTTTATTTCATCTTTCACGGGCACTGCCTCTTGCAAAGAAGTGACAAAACTTCCAAGAGTATCAATCTGTCATGAAAAAGTGCTTCTCAACTTTGCCGTTCGGAATCGGTGTTAAATTGTAGGTCCCCTCAATTCTTCACACGCACCTAGAGGATTGTTGAAGAGAGTAAGCCACTTGGCTCTTCAAGAGCTGTCGCGCCACTCTATTTATTTATTTTTAGTCATCGGAATATCGCTGAAGCAGTTCTGTACGCAATTAGATCGTCGGCATACGCAATTGCCTGAGTAAGGCTACCTATTAGATCGCTGGTGTAAATACTGAAGAAGATCGGCGAATTAACCGCTCCCTGTTGAAGACCATTTGCTCGAATATTGTGGTAGAAGTTACATTGCCACTTTTGACAACAAACTTTCTACCGTTAAGCATAGTATAAAGCATATACCATAATGGTTTACTGATGCCTAGTCTGTTGAGTTTTAGGTTCAACCCTTCTAACCATACGGTGTCGAAAGCCTTCTCTAAATTCACCAGAACAGCACCCGTGCATTGTTTCGTGGACTTGTTCCATTGGACGTCAGATACGAGCCTAGACGCGGCATGAATAGTGTCATATCCTGCCTTGAACCCGAATTGGTTATCCGGAATTATTGTCTTCTCCGCAGACCACTTAATCAGAGCTCTATTGATGATCTTTTCAAATTCCTTACTGATACTTGCGAGAAGACTTATCGACCTAAGATTTAACGGATTGGAGTTGTCCTTTCTTTTTTTCGGGAGAGGATGAACCACACCTGTCTTCCAACGCACTGGATAATGTGCATTATTCAGCGCGTTGTTGAACAGAGTGATTCAAAATTTATATTTATTCCCGTGGGTGTACACACGGGTGTCAAAATATGCTTGTCCATTTAAGCCGTCGATATTAATGTTTACCGTAGGAACACAATAGTTGTGTAGATTGCGTTAAAATCTAATTGTTTTGGGCTATCTGTCTTCAAATTTTCATTGCAAGTGGGACAATTTGAGCGGTAAAATCCAGCTGTGCCACAACCATAGCAGCTTAGTTTTGTGTTTTCAGAACCATTTATTTGTTTATCTTTTTCAAGTTTCTTAAAAAAAAACATCTGCAGTATGATTTTTCTTACGACAAAAAGAACAGCGCATGTTTGCAGAAAATTTTTCTGGAACATCGATCGTGTGCTGTCTATTGCTTGTTTGGTTTTCCTTGAGAGACAGTTCAATTTCTCTTGCCTTGGTCAAAAGGTCCTGGAATGTGTGTATGCTTCCCCTGGGCAATCTGTCTCTTATTTGAAGGCTTATTTGAGAAAACAGCATATCAATGACAGTTTTGTCAGGTAAAATACCTTTTAATTGTGAGAACAATCGTCTCTTGCGACGAATAAAAAGAATCTATATTTTCACTAAACTTATGTTTATCTTGGCAAATTTCTGCAAATATTCTCCAATCAGGTCTTGGAGGAGTGAGAGCAAATTGGTCTGACTTGTTCATAGCATTTTTATAAACCATAATGGTTTCAATGAAGTCTTCCACTTTAGAAGTATTGCTTCCCCCATTGAATCTTGTATAACAGGAACTAAACGTACTCTTAGAACCTTTTCGCACATTAAATTCAGACTTCCTAACAGACTCGAAAATTGTGTTTCAGTGGGAGTAATGTTTATTGGAACGTGCGTAGCATTGTAAAATGAATGGCTTTCATTTAGGTTACTGCCAATTTAATTTGTCCAGCGTTTTAAGTAGGTGCAAGAATAAGAAAGAGGGTTCAGGTTGACTCGTTGCAGTATGCAATTATTGAATGAACTAAAAAAAACGTTGAGTCATTTGTTTGGACTCCGGAGGTTTTAAGTAACTGCTCAAATTTTCTGCAAATTCTTTCAATTTGGAGCGTCCTAGCTCTATAATATATTATACAGCCCAACAATTTTCAACATAATGTAGTATTCGGCTAGGGCCGTATTATAATTTATTCACAAAACACAAAATTTCTTTATTCAAATCACTCTCAAACTAATTATATTTATTCAACACTTTGAATTTTCACTTTATCCAACACAGTCAGCCTTATTTATTAGTTTCTCCTTATACACCGCTATACAGTATTATAGCTATGCTATGAATAAGGTCTTAAGCACTATTCACATGAGCACGAACGACGACCAACGAATGAACGAAAATTCGTCGATTTTGACATTTCTTTCACATGAGAGTTTTTAATTCGTCGCGAATGAACAACCAAAACACAAGGCAAGAATGATTTTTGAGGTTAGACGCGCGCGAACATTTTGTTCGTTGGGAGTGTGGATGATGTGGAACGCGAATAGAGTTTGGCAGTTCGTATCAACCATAAAGCACTATCCACATGAGCACGAACGACGACCAACGAATGAACGAAAATTCGTCGATTTTGACATTTCTTTCACATGAGAGTTTTTAATTCGTCGCGAATGAACAACCAAAACACAAGGCAAGAGGTTAGACGCGCGCGAAAATTTTGTTCGTTGGGAGTGTGGATGATGTGGAACGCGAATAGAGTTTGGCAGTTCGTATCAACTACAACTCTTTTCGCGACGAATAAATTTGTTTTCTCAAATTTATTAATATTTGAGATTAAAAATTTAATTTATGCATCCCAAATCAAACATTAACTTCACTTTTATCGTTTTGTTGACAATTTGTAAAGAAATACGGCTCCAAACGTATCTAAAATCACTTCTCTTCATTCATTCGTCGTTCGTTGGTCGTGCTCATGTGAATAGTGTTGAATTCTTTTCGCGACGAATAAATTTGTTTTCTCAAATTTATTAACATTTGAGATTAAAAATTTAATTTATGCATCACAAATCAAACATTAACTTTACTTTTATCGTTTTGTTGACAATTTGTAAAGAAATACGGCTCCAAACGTATCTAAAATCACTTTTCTTCATTCATTCGTCGTTCGTTGGTCGTGCTCATGTGAATAGTGCTTTATGTAACGTTAAATAAATTCTTATTTATAAAAATTTGTTCAACATAGCATAGTTATGTTAGATCTCTGAAAAAAAAAAGCACCAAAACGGTGATCTACTACTCTCAATTAATTATTGTAGCTTAATCAACTCAATCACCAAAACCACAAGCTACTCTCTTAAACACTCAGTCAGGTACGTACAAGTGCGGTTGCACAGGCTTTAGCACTGAATGAAAGGCAGCTTTGATTTATCATTCGTCAAATTAGAACAATCGGTTTCAGCTGTTGGAAGTAAGTTAAAGAGCAAACGAGAAAAGAAATAAAACCTCGTGCTAAGTAAAGGGTTTTCTAATAAGAGGTGTTATTTTTAATAGCCCGTTATTACGGTAGCTGTCACTTTTGAAGCTGTCATTTTTTTACATTTGACAAGTAGAAACTACGCCATTAATAAAAATGGAACCATACACGATTCAACAGCGCATTGAAATTATTAAAATTCACTATAAAAATGGTAAAATTTTGGCAGAGACGGTTCGTAAATGGGAAAAGTTTCCGGACTGTGTTATCTCGCTAAGAGGTGATCACAATTGGCCACCGAGATCTTGTGATTTAACACCTTGTGACTTCTTTCTTTGGGGCCACGTGAAACATAAGGTCTACGACAATAGCCCAGCGTCGATTCAAGACCTCAAAGATAGAATTCGTGAGGCTATCGAGGACATAGGGCAGCCACTTTGCGATTTGGTTATGGAATATTTCATGAAAAGGATATGGTCCTGCAAGCGTGGTCGTGGCGGCTGATGTTGTGTTTCATTATTAACGGCATATTTTCCTCTTTATAATTAAATAAACATCCTATCATTTATCTCAAAAAATGCCTTTTTCTTTGAATATCAAAGTCACAACTCTTATTGGAAAGCCCTTTGATTCACTTTGGCGCAAATTTATAGTCAGCTAAAGTAAACTTTAAAATTATTTTAGTCGGTACTAAGCTGATACTTTAGTTTTTGACAATTATAGTCGAAATAAAACCAACTTTAAAGTTAGTAGCTCGTGCTAAATTTAATACCGAGGAAAGTACCTTTTAACTTTTAATATATCGACTACCAAGTTCTGTGGTGTAGCATAAAATTATGAAATGATTTCAGATAGTTTTATTTGAAGATTTTATTATTTGTACAGCCTTGGTTTATTAGATTCATCTTTAAACAACTCCATACACTAATATAGTTATGATATGAAGTCTCTTTTGTAACGTTGAATAAATTCTTATTTATAAAACTTTTTTCAACATAACATCCCAAGAAACAATTTGGTTTCAATTCGTATCTACCGACTTCTAACTCCCGGTAATTTACCGGAAAAGTTGTCAATCTGGTAAAAAAATTTGTTATTAGAAATAAATGGATTTATTAAAAGCAAGCATACTTTAAAACTATACTATTGGGGAATTTGTAAGAAAAAATGTATAAATAGTTTCTTTCATCTTCTCTTGTAGGCACTTTATGCAGGGTACATTCATTGGGAGAGATTCACATGTAGATAATAATTGAAAGAAACTGGAATATAATAGAAACAATTATGCTCCTCCAATAAGAGCGCACGTAGTGTCCGTAGCTTAGTGGTTAGGTGCGTTGGCTGCTAAGCAGAACGTCGTGGGTTCGAATCCTACTCGGGCCCAAAGTGTTTATTTCATCTTTTCACGGACACTGCCTCTTGCGAAGAACTGACAAAACTTCCAAGAGTATCATCTGTCATGAAAAAGTGCTTCTCAACTTTGCCGTTCGGAATCGGCGTAAAATTGTAGGTCCCCTCAATTCTTCACACGCACCTAGAGAATTGTTGATGAGAGTAAGCCACTTAGGCCTTGGCTCTTCAAGAGCTGTCGCGCCACTCTATTTATTTTTTTTTTTTAATAAGAGCGCACAGCGCACGTTTGTAATCTCCAGAGGTCTCTGACCTGACAGCGCTGACCAAAGTTCGATTGTACAAACGTTCAAACTCATCCTTAATGTTGCCCAAATCAATCTCCGACCGGCTAACTATAATGCGAATAAGAGTTCGATCATCTGTGCCGAATCCGTCTATGGCTTTGTAGAGACATTTGGCAAAGAATGCTGGCGGCGACTGAGCACACTCAGTTATAGCATCATAGCTTCATGCAATTCCCCGCTAATTTCGTGTTTGACCGCCTGCTCTAAGGTCATTCCTGATAGATTGCTTGTACCCCTCAAAGATCAATCTCAGTTGTGCGAAATTCTTGTTAGGAGCCAGGATTCCACGGGGGAGTTCTTTGATACCTTGGAAGAAGGCAGCGGCACGCTTGTGGTCTCACGGACTAGCTCGTCGGATGGGGTAGGTTCTTGCCACTTCCAAAGGTATCCATGGTACGATTGAACACCTGTTCGTCAGTTCCTAATTTGGCTTTTCCAGCCGCATACAATACCTCAGCTTGTTCTTTGGGCTTTTCCGGATCAATACTGCCAGCTGGTTCACGGACACCAGTTACAATTAAAGTTAGCAAGCGACGGATATGTCCCGAAGTTTTACTGCACATATGCTCGTAAGTTTTAACGATTTCGTACATTTCTTCCTTCGATTTGGTGCAGAAAATTTCGACGAGGCCAGCTTCGTTGGTGCCGATACCTTCCATGGACCTGTGGAGTTGTTTGCAGAGGTACTCGACCGGTGGCATCATGAGGCCGACATTGACGTTTCGAACTTACCACCAAGTTCACTCTTCAAATCTTCAATAAGATCACGACCGAATTCGGTTAGGAAATATTCAATGATTTATTGGCGCTGAGCATTATTGCCAGCACAGAGGATGTCAATGATGACCTGCTCGTCGGGAATAGTTCTAAGTAATATGTAGAAATAATTATGCTCCTCCAATAAAAGCGCACAGCGAACGTTTGTAATCTCCAGAGGATCTCTGACCTGACAGCGGTGACCTAAGTTTCGATTGTACAAACGTTTAAACTTATCCTTTATGTTGCCCAAATCAATCTCCGACCGGCTTATAATAATGCAAATAGAGAGTTCGATTATCTGTGCCGAATCCGTCCATGGCGGATGGGTAGGTTCTGTTCCTAATTTGGCTTTTCCAGCCGCATACAATACCTCAGCTTGTTCTTTGGGCTTTTCCGGATCAATACTGCCAGCTGGTTCACGGACACCAGTTACAATTAAAGTAAGCAAGCGACGGATATGTCCCGAAGTTTTACTGCACATATGCTCGTAAGTTTTAACGATTTCGTACATTTCTTCCTTCGATTTGGTGCAGAAAATTTCGACGAGGCCAGCTTCGTTGGTGCCGATACCTTCCATGGACCTGTGGAGTTGTTTGCAAAGGTACTCCACGGGCGGCATCATGAGGCCGACATTGACGTTTCGAACTTACCACCAAGTTCACTCTTCAAATCTTCAATAAGATCACGACCGAATTCGGTTAGGAAATATTCAATGATTTATTGGCGCTGAGCATTATTGCCAGCACAGAGGATGTCAATGATGACCTGCTCGTGGACAATAGACAGACACGATTTGCTGGAGACGACACGAGGAGACGGGACGGAGAATAGTTCCAAGTGGCAAGAGCAACTAAAATCAAGTTTCTATGTACAATTCCTAGAAAGAAGAAACTTTACTGAACTCGAACTGAAAGTAAAAATTACAGCTGGGAAACGTTCCAGAAACCGTATTATTACCCAATATGGTGAGTAACTTGCGAACTCTGGTTTTTCCGTGGTATTTTTTTTTTACCAAAAAACACCCAATCCTTGTTTTGTTTTATTTTTTTTTTTTAAATTATAACTTATTTTTTGAGTAAAAACATAACCTTTTAAAAACGGTTTGTATTTAACGCTCTGTAAAAGTTATTTTAAAGCGCTATAGTGACGTATTTTCACTACCGCGGTTAGTTATAGGTAGTAAGAAAACCTCTTTTATAGGCTTTTTTAATAACCTGTCCGAACTTTGAATGAGGTTACAAAAACAACCTTTATTTTTGGTCGGTAGTAGCTAGGTTGGAAAAAAAACCCAGTATTGAGCATCAAAAAAATTTATTTTATATTTTATTTTTTTTCATCTTTTTATCTGAAAATAAGAAATTCCTTTTTAAATAAGAAAACAGGTTAAAAAAATACTTTTAGTTTACTTACTTACTTATGGTGGCCTGGCGCTACAGTCCAGGTTGGACCAGGGCCTCACCCAACAAACTTCTCCAGCCAGCTCGGTCCCTGGCTAGCTGTTCCTCACCATCTTTCTGGTGCGGATCTTCTGTGTCTCCTTCCCGATTGGATGCGAAGACTCAACATGACCCAACCATCTAAGTCGTTGGACCTTTACTTTTCTGGCTAGGTCAGTGTCGCTGTACAGCTCGTACAGTTCTTGGTTGAATCTTCGTCTCCATTCTCCATTAATGCAGACAGGACCAAAAATCACTCGAAGAATTTTTCTCTCAAAGCAGCCCAAAGCGTTTTCATCAGATGTTGTCATAGTCCATGTCTCTGCGCCATCCATGAGGACCGGGATGATGAGGGTTTTGTAGAGCGTCACTTTAGTTGCTCGGGAGAGGACTTTACTACTTAATTGCCTTCTAGTCCAAAGAAGCAGCAATTGGCAAGAGTGATTCTTCGTTTAATTTCAGCGCTGGTGTTGTGGTCTGAGTTGATAGCGGATCACAGGTGGACAAAGTTCTTAACTACCTCGAAGTTAAATCTGTCTATGTTGTCGTTTTCTCGAAGACGTCGATGTTGGTTGTCCTTTCTTGTTGACAGCATTAACGCTGTTTTGCCCTCGTTAACCGCAAGAGCCAGTAGCGTAGCTAGGCGTGGGCGAGTGGGGGCGAGTGCCCACGGCCTCGCACCTGGAGGGGCCTCGCGAGAAGCCGCTGCCCTATTGGAACAAAATGAACAGTCATCAAATATTTACTAACGCATTGAAACACTTCCAATGAAAGATACGCTACTATTTCAGAAATCCCTACAAAAAACTATCTTTTTGAAAATGTTCCCTCCCGGCAAAATATAACCCCCCTCCTTTCTCGTTTGTAAGATTTTGTTTTAAATTTTACCCAACTTATACGCTCTAGCTTATTAAAAAACAGCTCGGTTATAACTTCATAATCGAATCTATTTTTTTTTTATACTTTTCGTTTGTAAATCACGATAGCCCTCGCTTTTTTGAAAACGAAAGTTTATACTTTGCAAAATTGATTGAAATCACATGTGATTTTATGAATTTGAAGTGACTATTATAATCCAATCATTTTATTAACTAAAAACCACAACCTGGGGAAAAATTCCTAGTGGACTGAATGTTTGTGTGCACCTTTATAACGGTGCTATTATGAAGATGTGAAAAATCGACATTGATATCGTGCCGGTTAAAAAAGTTATGGTGGCCAAAGGTCACGAAATTTAATTATTACCCGAAGGTCAAGAATGGGCAAAGAAAAATTGTTCGTCTTGAAATTATCTAAGAAAAAATGGCTTATGCATTTTCCTCTTAAATTAACCCTTTTCGCAGTAAAAGGACTAGAACGCTTTCATATTTGCTCTATTGTTTATTCTTCTTTCATATGAACATCTTCAGTTTCGATTTCATTAACAGTATCTGACGCATCGAAATCTTCGTCATTGGTTGACTCTGTGGTTAAGTATGATTGGCTACGTCACTGCTTATAAATTATTATTATTTATTATTTATTGAGAAAAAGAAACAGCTGTACATTAAGTAAAACTTATTAAAGTACAGGATATAATACAATACAATAAAATAATATAAATTGTTTAAATCAAAATTTATATAATAAACAACTATTTTAAAAATTAAAATTTAATAGTTAAAAACTTAAAAGCAATCCCAACTTCAATGGAAAACCAAAAGTGAAGAGTAAAGAGTATCAGTTCAAATTAACGATATTTTCAAATCAAATTTCATGAAACCTTCTGTGTTCGACTCTAGACCTCATATGACTGGGAGTCTGACAACATTTACGAAAAATTGCCTGCGAGATGTCAGCGAAGTAAACATAGAGGAGCTGAATAGAATAAAACGATTTGTTGAACAGAAACTAATTTTATTAAATAGGTAGCTTGGGGTCTTGTTAAAAATTAATCTGAAGACAAAAGAACAACATCGATACTAGTAATAAGCTTCTAGGTTACATCCAAAAAGTTGACGACTAAAAGACGAAATATGATCGTATGATTTGGCCTGTTTGGACTTTTTCCGTGCGACCTTCTTAATTCGCAGGTCTACTCGAATAAGCCGCAAACCACTGCGGCTTTCAACAAAAACATAATCGATGCCATCGGTCAAATTCAGTCTGATGTATGCACCAATATCATCGAAAACTGGAACTTCGAATGCAAACATATAAAGATAAAACCTAATTGATATCTTGTTTTATTCCGTTTTTAAATCAACCCTCCAATTTCCATTGCAAAACACCAGTTTCATATGAGAGAAGGAAAAACAATAGAGCAAACGTGATCGCTTTCTAGTCCCTCTACGAAAACGGTACATTTAAGAGAAAAATTCTTAGAGCATTTTTTTTAGATAATTTTAAGACGAACAATTTGTCCCTTACATTGAACTACGGGCAGCAGGTCGCGAAATATTCACGAAAAACTGAATTTCGTGACCTTTTGCCCACTGGCTGGCACTGTACCGATGTCGATTTTCACATCTTCATAACAGCACCGTAATAAAGGTCAAGACAAATTAAATGATTTAGCTGTTGTGGTATCGAATCGGAAGGAATAATGATTATTTGATTTTATTGATAACTTTCATAATTCCAAATCCACTATCTAAATTTAGTAATTCTAAATAGTTTATACTTCTACGCTATTAGCCCCCCAACCGCGCACTCATTTTGACGTGTTTTTTATTTTTATGTTTTTTATTATATATTTTTTATTAATATTAGCCCCCCAACCGCGCAGTCATTTTTTCTAACTCGCACCACACACCGGGGTGCAACGTTTCATATCATTAATAATAACGCTTAGGTCGTGTGTGAATTGCGTTAAAATGTGTATTAAAACTTGACGTTTGGTTAAAATTTGACGTTTGGTTAAAAAAAAGGAACAAATTTAGCCATTCGCTGTGTGAATTGCGTTAAAAGGGATTTTTTAACCAACATTTCTGTGTAGTACTGAGACATTTCCCTCATGATTTAAGAAATGTCCTTCAACACAAAAATGTTTTTATTCTTCTAGGTAAAATAATTTTGTGTACAAAACCAAACTTTAAGCAACAAATTTCATGAAAAGTCACTAAAAATAACAAACAAACTTTGTTTTATTTATTTTTCTAGATTTTGCAGTGGTAATATGATATTTTGAAGCAACAATAAGCAAGTCTTCAAACAAAAATTTTCTTTTTTTGGATGATTTTTTTTCCGTGTGGTAACACTGCAAAACATGTTTTCATAACTGACATCTGTTATTATTATCAAAACAAAGAACAAATATTTCGTTTTTCGATTTTAAAATATGACGAATTTAAAATATTTTATTTCAATCAATTAGTTATTACATAAAACTAAATAAAACGCACAAGAACAGAACAGAACAACAAAATAGAAGCAAATTTCTCTATCATTCATGACAAAAAAAAAACACGTCAAAATTTTAACCCATTTAACCTGCTCCACAGCAGGATGAATTTTAACCCATTTTATTCACCACGCTAGTGTCAAGTTTTAACCAAACGTCAAGTTTTAATACACATTTTAACGCAATTCACACACGGCCTTAAGTTTTTCTAAACTAAAAACTAAAAAAAATAATTTGAGAAACATCATGAAACAAGAACGCCTACATATCAGCCTTAGGAATTTTAACCATAGAAGCAGAATAAGCTTCTAAAATAAATTACACTTCTCTTTTAGACGATTTCAGCAGAGCAAAGAGTCGGAAAAATTTGGTTTTGTGAAATTGCAAATAAAAATAAATTTTTCTTTCCCTCATGGACCACGCTTTCACTTTTTGCAGTAGGTATTATACCCTAATGCAAAACAAGATAATCATTGAAAAGAATTTCGTGAACATTAATATTATATCAATAAAGCTCAAGATAACTATTATTAATATCCATGAAAAGGGCCTCGCGGATGAGACTTGGCCCACGCCTAAATTCGGGCTTGCTACGCCACTGCGCAAGACCCATCTTCCTGGCTTCCGTCTTAAGGCTCACAAACGCTCCACTGACATCACGCTGTGTTCTTCCAATTATATCAATGTTGTCTTCGTATCCTAGTAGCTGGACGGACTTTTGAAAGATTGTGGCTCTGATGTTGACATTGGAGCCTTGCACAATCTTTTCAAGAATGATGTTGAAGAAATCGCATGACAACGCAGCGCGTTGTCTAAAACCTTTTTTTGACATCAAAAGCGTCCGTTAGGTTTTTTCTGACCATGATGGAACAGCGTGAATTTTCCATTGTCATCTTACACAGAGGGATGAGTTTTTCTGGGATGCCAAAACTAGATATTGCTCTATATAGTTGGTCTCTATAGACGCTGTCATACGCGGCCTTGAAATCGATGAAAATGTGGTAGGTATCGATTTGAAGTTCCTGGGTCTTCTCCATGATCTGCCGTAGGGTGAATATTTGATCGATGGTGGACTTTCCGGGTCTGAAGCCACACTGACAAGGACATATCAGGTTAATAACGAACGGCTACAAACGTTCAACGACAAGATCTTGTAGGCGATACCTCTGTACTTGGTGCAGTTCGCCGGATCTCCTTTCTTGAGGATCGGGCATACGATGCCGTTGCTGGTGCATGCTCCTAACCAAATCATCTCCAGCTGCTTTGAACAGTTCGGCGGCTAGCCCGTCTGCTCCAGCGGCCTTGTTCGACTTTAGTTTAGATATCGCTATCTTCACTTCGTAAGGTCGGGTGGGCGAAATTGTTGGCCTTCTGCACCCAAATTGAATGGTTCTGTACTGCTGACGCAGTTTTGGTCGTCATCGTTATTATACAGCTTGGAAAAGTGGTCTTTTCATATCCTCATACTAAGATGTTCCTATGATGGTCTCTACAGTCTTCAGTTCGGGGTGTATAAGCCCTGGAGGTTTGTTTTACTTTTTTGTAGAACTTTCGAACCTCGTTTCTGTTAGTTTGCAAAACATAACATTAAAACTAAAGGCTTACATATAACTAAACGTAACATTAAAACTGTTTGCTTAAAAACGAAAAATAACTTTAAATACATACTTAAAACTAATACATAGAAAATGTACCTTTAAATAATTTTCTTTATTCGGTGACTGCTGAAAATAAAATAAAATAAAACAAATTTATTAGAATTTGATTACAAAAGTTGAAAAAGATTGGTTTTGTTTACTAATTATACCACTTTTTTTGTCCAGCCTGAATCGGGCCTGTTTCAGATATACTTTTAAATACGTGGATCCCTCCACTTTGCTGAAGGTTAGGTTAGGTTAGGTTAAAGTGGCTATGGATACAGAATTCACACACTTAGGCCAAAAGAAAAGGCCCATTGTGAATCTAGAGAATTACTTCTAACTAGTCGAACCATTTTGAGCTTTTTATAAAGCGAAGAAGATATTTGATATCCTTATTAGCAAGTTCACTGGGATTATCATAAAAGTACTCTCCCAGATGAAGTTTGCGTCTTAGTGAAAAAGCCACGTCGCTGAAAGAAGGCAGTCTTTCCCTCACCGCCTCGACAACCACTGCAAAAATGTTCTTCTACGCTGAACCAAATCACGTAAGTCATATTGACGGAAATACTTCGTTAAATTTTGAAGAATCATTTATTCAAATTAAAGAAATTTGTTTCAAAGGTAATAAAGTGATTTCTTCAGATTGAAGAATTTATTCAATTTGAAGAATTTTCTTCAATATGTAAGAGATAACTCATATGCCAAGTATCTGCTTAATAACGGATGTTCCATAGAATTTTTCTTCGAATTGATTAAATTTATTCAAATACAGAATTGTTTTTTATTCAAATTGGAATTTTCTTCAAAACGAAGAAATTGAAGAAATTTTCTTCAAATGGACGAAACACGAAAGTGATTTCTTCAGATTGAAGAATTTATTCAATTTAAAGAATTTTCTTCATTTCTTTACCATTTTTGAAGAGATAATTTTTATTCTTGTTCGTGAAGTCCTCGTCGTGAGTTAAATAGTGGCTGTGTAAAAAAAAAACTAATAAGTGAATAAAAACTAAATTTCCAAAAGTGAATGTGTACTTAAGTAATTTGTAAGTAAATGAACATCTTTTTTAAATCACCAGCTAACACAAAAGAGTTATATGTCTGCAAGTCTGCAATGGGAAACCAAAAAATCAGTGGAGTTGTTAGCGCAGTGCGTAGTGCATTGGCTTCCCAACTAGCTAGTCCTAGGTTCAAATCCCAAATGTGAACTCAAAAAGTTTTTCGATTGAAATGAAAAAACAACTAGACATCACCACTAATAAAGGAGTCTGATGATCGGCTTGGCACCCGTGAAATAGCTATAACTCCAGCCAAATAAAGGAATTGAGGGAAAAAGCCATTATTGGAAGCACCTCTAAGTTGTTATCGTTGTTCAAATACCTAAATGGAATTGACGGACGCAGCCTAACTGCAGTGTTAAATAACACAAAAACAAATTATAACATTATTATTTTCCGCTAGTAATTATGTATGATATATTTTCAATTTTTCAATGGTTTCAAAATTCATCAAAATTCGACACCTGTTTTACCTGGGCGCTCGTTGGTCCACCACTTTCGCCTGAGTGAGTCCCCATTTCATGTTTGGTAGGTAACAGTGCCTCTATGTACGCAAACCTTTAGTCGCGCTGAATGTTCTCGATGCTTTCAAAAAAATCTCCACCACTCCATAACTTATTCTAACACAATATTCCTCTTTTTTCGGAAAGAGTGTATACAATTAAGAGTGTATAACATTAAAAATAATATAATTGAATTAATTTATAGTTTATTATTTCTTATAGCTGAAATAATGAAATCTCACCATATAAGACAGCTATATGAAAAATACAACTTAAAATTAGGAACTCCAATACGATTTGAGCAAAAATTAAGTGATTGGAAAAGTTTGGAAAACGATATTGCCGTATTGTGTTCTGAACCTGTTTTGAGCGGCTCGATGGAAAGTGATATAGGAATATCGAGTCCTATGAGCTCAACTGATGAAATCGATGTTGAAGAAATATTAAAATCATCAAGTCAAGGACAATCCATTTTAAGTTCGTACAAAAGTATTCGAAACCTTAATGAAGGTTCGAGAACTGTCATTGTTGACCTTATAATTAAGCACATGCTGCAAGATGATATGCGAATGACTGTCCGCATGGCTGAAAAAAATTGGAGAAAATATAGTAAATCTGTTTAAAACAGAGTTTTTGGTAAAAACAAAACATTATTTTATTTTGGTTATAAATTTTGAAATATATATAACTTAAAATTTTTAGGGGTATTATTATACCAAAAAAAGTGGCAAAAAACCACAAGGGAAGATCTATGATAAATATTATAATTCAATCCGGCTTCTCAAGAAGAGTGGCATTTTGCAAAAGAGACCCTACTTAGCTCCGTATCCAGGTCCATCGGACAAAAGAATTTTCATTGGTAAGAGCGATTACATTTTTATCAATATTTTATCCTCATATGATCATTTAATCTAGATGAACCAGAATCCGATGTCATAGAACATGTCGAAGAAATCTTAAAAGACAATTGTCCTTGGGCAGAGATGGAGAGATATTTGGATGCTTCAAAGAACTTCCGTCTAGCGGAGATAAGTAAAGCCAAATCGACTGAGGATATACTGGCTAAATGGAAGCAATATAAAAACCAAATGGGCTTTAAATTGGTGAGGCTTTTTAAATTTTTCTTTTACAAATATAGCATTAAAATGTTTGCGTTTATAGGCATTGTAATTTTACATTGTTTCTATAAAACATTTTGAATACAAATAATGAACATATTTATGATTTTTTTTCTATCAGATCGACATGGATTTCATGGATTATCTTGAAATACTGCGATTTTTCTACAAAAATAATCCGCCTTTTTGAAGACGAAATAAAAGATCAATCTTGTCACCAGATCTTGACAGAATTAATGAATGGTGACAACATTTTTACTGAGAGAAAGTTAATTTGTAATAAGTGAATAGTTCATAATAAAAGCTTACACTACGGGTTCTTTTTATGTATATTTTAAATTTCTTTCAAATTACCTAAGAGTTAAAGAAGATGTTAAGGTTTCTTTTTTTTTTTTTATTTTTTCAGATGGACGAGCCTGTGCCATTTTTTATATCCTACACAGTCTTCTTGTGCCAACAGCCAAAATTATTACTGGAAGTGGATTACAAAAGGCCACTGCCCGTTTTTCCATTCGGGACTCGCAGGCAAGCTTTTTTTTGATTGGACAAACGGTTGCGGCTTGTGAAGAAGAGGTTTTTAGAAAACGAAACTCAAAAAAATGCATCCAACCGCTTATCCTCATCACTGGGACAGTCTTGGACCCGAAGGAAATACTAGTGTATTTTGACGCCGTCAAATTTAAAGTAAATTCAATAATTGCAGCAATAGATATTTGCTTCAAGACCTTTAATTTATTTAATTTGGAATACCCCATAGCATCTAGTCTGATATGGTATTTTATCCAAATTTTCTTTTTTAAGATTGAAACTTGTTATGACACAAAAATTCCAAAAGTAAAATCACTAATTAATAAGTTAAAATAGGGTAAGGTCCATATGAAAAAAAAAAAAACAAAGAAACAAAAATAAAGACATTTCTTTTTTCTTAACTGCTAGCTTGTTTTATTTATGAACACTTTATTTACAGAGATGTATAGAACATTTTTAAAAACGTAATTCTTAGACTATTTCATTTATTTCTCTCAATCAAGGCTCATAGTTCATGCAAATATTTATTTCAGGCAAAAAACTATACACAAAAATGACGCACATAAAGAATATTTGTGAATTCAAATATTCTTATTCTTCAAGTTGAAGAAATTATTTTATTGAATTGAAGAATCAGAATAATCATATTGAAGATTTTTGTCTTCGGTTTGAAGAGAAAAGCTTATTAAAGTAACAAATTTTCTTCAAATCAAGGTAATCAAGCAAAATAACTATTATGTATTTTTATTCCTTTTAAATAAGACCGAGCGATGTTCGAAGGGTAGGCACGTGCATTCAAGTGGACACAAGCGTCCACTAAAACCTCTGTCTATCAACTCCTACTCTCCACCTACCCGTGGTGAACATCGGATGCCCAGTACCTTCAACCGAAGATTGAGTTCCAACCCCAGTGAGAAGTTGTTGGCGGCAGCAAAGAGAGAGAGAGGGGGAGGAGGTATGCGTCCACTAAGGCATGCCTCCTTTTCAACAGGCGGCAGCGGAAGAACTCCCAAGATGGAATCAACTGTGGCGTCTACAGTTCCAGTCAGGATGAACTACTTAGTGAACACCTTATGGGGCTACTACGACATATTCGCAGCCCAGGCTTATAAGGAGCGGTTTGGCCGGCTCTCAATGCGGGGCGAGACGTAATGGTAGCAAGTACGCGATTCCCACATCTCGATATCCACAAGGGAACATGGAAATCTCCTGACCAATCAACCGTCAACCAGATTGATCACATTGCGATCGACGCTAGCTAGCATGCAAGATGTCCGCACATTCCGAGGTGCAAACATCGACTCGGACCACTACCTTGTTGTAGCCAAGGTACGAATGCGGATATCCCAATCAAGGCCAACACGCGAAAATGCTAGTAGGAAATTCGACGTCAAACGGCTACAATCGCAAGAGATTGCTAAATCCTTTTCCGATCGAAAAGCTTTGCGAAGGGAGGTAGAAGGGAAATTGGTCTATAGTCTGCGGTGTTCTTTTTATTACCTTTTTTAAATATCGAAATCACCTCCGCACACTTAAGATGGAAAATAACCTTCAGTCACACTCAAGTTAAATAAGAAAGAAAGTACATCAATTATTTGCCAAACAATAATTTTTAACAAAGAGTTAGTTATACCGTCATTTGTGCATGAATTTTTATTTTTTAAAGACAAAATAGCTTTGAAGATCTCATGAGGGTTAATAGGGTCAAAAACAAAACTATTCGTTTGAATGTCATCAAGAGCAAGATTATCTAGGATGTTACATCTGCAAGAACTGTAGGGTTTGAAAGATTTCGTCCGTTTTGGTTTTAAATTTGTGTATACATTGCAATGATCGAAAATTTCAGAGTTGACTATTGTAATGTTCGTGGGCTTCGTACGAATTTTCTTGCCACGTACATCCACACTGTTTCTAACAGGCCAGCTGTTTTGGCGCTGAGTGAAACCCAAGTAGGTGAGAATTCCGATCCTACTGAATTTCTCATTCATGGGTATAGCTTAGTGCCATTATTCTTCCTCCACCATGGTCTCGCCGTTTACATTAGGAATGATGTCGCTTATCAATTCTTACCACAGTATGGACGCTGCTCCAACCCTTTTTTCAATTTTATGTGGTTCAAGTTTTCCGTAAATAAACACATCATTCACTACTGTTTTCTTTACCGAAGCCCAAATTTGGACAGAACTTCAACTTCTCGCGAATTTGACGCTCTGTCTGACTCCATCCAAAGAATTGTATCCCTGTATCCTCACACTGAAATCGTTATTACGGGCGATTTCAATGTACACAATTCTTCGTGGCTTCTCCATTCGGGCCAGACAACACCCGAAGGAATGTGTGCTGAGATCTTTGCTGAGTTTAACCACCTAACTCAGCTTGTCACCGAGCCCACTCGAATATCGGACATTAATGGCCAAGCGGAAAATACTCTTGACTTGTTTCTTACGTCTGACCCTGATAAATACACTATCAGTGTATTAACGCCTCTAGGCAGATCAGACCATAGTATTATATCTGCAAATTTCTCGTGTCAAGCTAATCCAGTTAGAGAAAGAGCTCCGAAGAGAACCGTGTGGCAATACGAGAAAGCCAACTGGGACGGTCTCAACAACTTTTTCCGGATCTTTAACTGGTCACTATGCTTCCTCGATAGTGACGTAGACTCCAGCGCAGATATGATTACTAATATGATTATTTTGGGAATGAAAACTTTTATCCCGAATAGGGTTAAAAGCATCAAACCCAAGGAAAAGTCATGGTTTGATTCAAGCTGTAAAGAGGTTATCAGGGAAAAAGAAGTAAAGTTCCGGTGTTTTAGAGCCAACCCAACTGAGGAAAACCGGAACAAGTTTAAACAAGCCAGGAAGGCCTGCAATGCCCATATTCGGCGGACCAAATTTTTACATGACCAAAAATTACGGCAAAAAATACTGCAATGTCCAAAGGCAGTAAGAATTTTTGGTCATTTGTAAAAAATATGAAGAATTCTTCTTCTTCCTCGGTCCCTACGCTCGTTGACAATGACACTCCAGTTGTTAGCTCGCTCGCGAAAGCTAACCTTTTTGCTAGGCAGTTCGCCGCCAACTCTTCGCTGCCTGAGAGTGTCATGACTCCGCCTGCTCTTGAGCGCGTCAATGATTCCATGGGACAAATCTTCTTTCGCACTCGTGCTGTGGCGAGAGTCCTAAAGGATCTCAACATACATAAATCCGCTGGTCCGGATGGTATCCCCGCTATTATTCTGAAGAGGTGTTCTTCCACGCTGGCAAAACCCTTGCGTAAGCTTTTCCATCTATCCTATTCTTCTGGGCTCGTTCCGAGCAGTTGGAAAACAGCATTTGTCCAGCCAATCCCAAAAAAAGGCGAATCTTCTTCTCCCTCCAATTATCGTCCGATTGCACTTACGTCCCTTCTTTCTAAGGTCATGGAAACGCTGATAAACTATCAGCTTAAGAAATATCTCGAAGACCGAAAGCTTCTTAATGACCGGCAGTACGGCTTTCGCAGCAACAGGTCCACTGGTGATTTGATGGTTTATCTCACCGAACAGTGGAACAAATCTTTACATCGTTTTGGAGAAAGTAAGATTGTTGCACTTGATATTTCAAAGGCATTTGATAAAGTCTGGCATCTTGCTCTCTTATCGAAAATGCGTGCCTTCGGAATCGATGAATCCCTACTTCGTTGGATTAGAAACTTTCTTTCGAATCGTTCAATACAAGTTGTATTGGACGGATTCAAGTCTGAAACCCACAATATAAATGCTGGTGTGCCCCAGGGCTCCGTTTTGTCTCCGACCCTCTTTCTCATTTTTATTAATGATCTCTTGTCTGTTACTTCTAATCCAATAAATTGTTTTGCTGACGATAGTACCCTAAGCTTCTCATATTCGTTTCCAGATTCACATCCCTGCTCTTCGGATGTGGAACTGCAACGGCAAAATATGATAAGCTCATTAAACTCTGACTTAAACAGCATTGTTCAATGGGGAATTAAGAACCGTGTAGAGTTTAATGCTTCGAAAACTCAATGCTGTCTGGTATCGTTGAAGCGAGATATACCCCCCCTGCCACTGTCCATGAGTGGCACTTGCATCAATGAGACCGAACATCTCGAGATTCTCGGTATGTGCATCACTGACCACCTCTTGTGGTCCGAGCACATACGCGATGTCGCCAAAAATGCCGCAAGATGTTTGGGTTTCTTAAGACGGTGCAAGAAATTTTTCTCCCCGTCTGATCTGGCTATTATCTATAAAACCTATATCCGTCCAAAGCTTGAGTACAATTCACATCTCTGGGCTGGTGCTCCAGCTACATACTTAAGCCTCTTGGATGGAATTCAAAAAAGAGCTGTAAGAATGATTGGTGATAGAGAGATCACTGATGCATTCACCACTTTAGACCACCGTCGTAACGTTTCGTGTCTCTCTCTGTTTTATCGTTACTTCTACGGTAAGTGCTCTAGAGAAATAGCCAGTTGCATTCCACCCCTTAAACAATTCAACCGTAATACCCGCGCTTCCAGGAATGCCCATCAGTTTACCCTCGAGCCCAACTTCGGTCGTACGCTCAAGTATAGAGAATCGTTCTTTAGCCGTACTACGCGAATGTGGAACTCTCTTCCACACTCTGTTTTTCCCGATCATTGCAATGTTCAGGAATTTAAAACCAATGTACACCGGCACCTCCTCTCTAGCCCCTTCCTTCTTTCCTAAAGTACTCACTGTGTCTATGGCATAAAAAGGGTATAAAAACCCTTGAGTGTGTGCTCATTATAAAAAAAAAAAAAAAAAAAAATGGGCTGTAGGTCAAGTTGAAAAATAAAACAAATAAGTTTTTTCACGACGTTTCGCTCATGGCTATGAGCATCTTCAGGCGTCAAGTTTTCTATTTGGCATTAAAAAATAACGTTAACAATTTTTGTGCTTACATTTAAATTAAAACAATTTTCAAATCTTACATTTGTTACATTAAAAATAAAAACAAATTAAACATACACCAGCTAACTTTCTTAAATTGAGAAAGTGAATCAACACTTCACAACGTAAAAATGACAAGTAACATGCATAAACAAAATTATTGAACAGAGAAATATTTAATTTAAACAGTTTTGTCGCGTTCTCTTTCCCTCCAATAAGTGTTTGTATTGTGGGCTCACTTCTTCCATATCAGTACGTCGGTTCATGGTATTGTGAGCATTGATAATATGAAGAGTTTCTATTATCATTCTTTTGTTATGATGCTCTTCTCTTTGCAGTACTTCGACGTTGTCAAGATTGGGAGAATGGTTGAGTGATGTGCAATGCAATGCCAGTGCTGTCTTCTGAGCTGCGTTACTTTTTATGTCCGATTTATGTCCTGCGAGTCTATTTTTTAATTTTTGCTTTGTTGTTCCGATATAGATTTTGTCACATTCTTCGTCAGCGTTGCCATTACAAGTGATTTTGTAAATTAGGTCCGAATGCTCCATTTTATCTATTTTGGTTTTAAGGTTGGTGTATAGTTGTCTAGTTGTATAATTTGATTTCATTGCTATTTTATACTTCTCTTTGTCAAAAAGTTGTGCATTTTTAAACCTTTCAGTTATGTCTTTAATGTAAGTGAAGGATTTATAAATTGGTTTGATCTTTTCGCTGTCTGTTGGTTGTTTTTTCTGTCTATCTCGTTGGTTAATTAACTTATTTGTTATTTTTTGTGGAAATGCATTTTTCTGAAGAATTTGTCTGATTTTTACTATATTTTGTTGATGATATTCTATGTCACTTATTGAGAGAACTCTTTTTATGAGGTTTCGCGCTGTATTGATGATGATTTGTCGTGGATGCTTTGAGTTGTAATTTATTATTCGTCCAGATGAAGTGGGTTTTTGGTACCAGTCTATTTTTAAATCTCCGTCTACTCTGATGATTATTGTGTCAAGGTATGGTAATCTATTGTTTGTTTCTTTCTCAACTGTAAATTGTAGTTTTTTATTGTGACTGTTAAGACAATTTAAAGTTTTGTCTATATCTTTCACTTTTATGATCGCGAAAATATCATCCACGTATTTCGTCAATACTTTTGGTTTTGTAGTCAATTTTTCCAAACAGGTGTCAAGTAGGTCTTCAAGTATAATGTCTGCTATTATTGGTGATGCTGGGTTTCCCATCGGCATTCCGTCTCTTTGTTGGTAGGTCTTCTTTCCATACATTAGATAATTGTTGTCAATGATGCAGAAACGTATCATTTCTAGAAATTTTGTTTTGTCGATGTTTGTGTATTCCTGAATTGCTTCCCATTTCTTACTTATCAGTTCTAGTGCTGTTTTGAGTGGAATATTGGTGAATAGGGATACTACATCAAAGGACACTAGAATTTCGTCCTTGTCAATTTTTAAATCACTTATTTGGTTTCTGAACTGTAGAGAATCTTTAACATTATATTTAGAGGTAAGTGTAAGATTTTTCAAAATGGTTTTCAAATATTTTGCCAATAGAGATTTAATCATTGTTCCGGCAGACAAGGGAAATGTAACTGTGGCGATGTATAAACACGACTATAATCTGAAGATGACGATCATGATGGAAGACAGAAATATATATTGGCCACTACAAACAGACCCAACGAATAAGTTACAGGAAACAAATAACAACTTTGTGAAATATTTGTTTGAAAAAGGAATAATTGACCAACGCCAAAAGAACACCATGACAACATACAATTCAGTTGCACCGAGACTTTACGGTCTTCCGAAAATTCATAGTCTTCCTCTTCGCCCGATATGTTCATCAATGAACGTTATAGTTCTATCAACAATGCTCTTTTTGTAAACAATGGGAGAGTCTCACAATGTGAAGAGCAGTGCAACAACTTCAATGATCTCCAAGAGCAATTGTCTTTAATGCAACTGCAGACACAAAATTACGAAAGTGAACAAAACGTAGTCAAGAGACAAATTGATGCACTAGCTAGACAAATCATTGCTGGAGATCTAGTTCTTCATGGAATTCCCTTCAATGAGAATGAAAATCTTTCTGATATTTTCAACAAATTATGTAACACTCTTGAACACACAACTTTAACACCTCTTCACATCTTCCGTACATCACCAGTGGACAAATCAAGAGCAGCACCCATAATAGTGAAACTCTCTCATGCCCATTCTAAGAGAAAATTGCTGAATGCTGCAAAACGCTCTAAAACCAAAAAGAGATGCGTTTCGATGAGCGATCTTGGTTTTGACAGCAACAAATTTGTAAGAATCTATGAGAGCCTAACTAAACAAAATCATTTGCTTTTTAAGGCGGCAAATAAATACAAAAGAAATAACTGCCTGCACTCTGTGTTTACGAAAGATGGAAGAATCTTTATCAAAATTTTTGGTTCGAGCCGCCCACTCTTCATCAACAATTTACTCTCATTGGAATCTGCAGTAAATGAGTCAAAGAATGGAGACGTTGCAGTCGCTGCTGCTGATCAGTTTGAAGTCAATGCTGCAAGTTTTGTTGATTAGTATTGTGATGCATATTCATGGTTGCCAACGCAAATTAGACTATTTTTGTTTCTTTTTTTTATTTGTTTTTTTTTTTTTCTAATTTATATACCTTCCTTTTAAGCATTTTTTTGCGTCACACTTATAATGAATATAATATTTATGAATTTTATAATGCTTTTTATATTTATAAATAATTTACATACAATATCTTTTTCCATATTTAGGTTTGACATGTGTGGGGTGGGTCTCTTCGGAAAGCACTGTGTTTTCTATTTACAAGGGTCTTGGGAGCAATGGCTACTAATCTGGATCCTGACACAGTAAGATCTGTTCTTAATGTTATGTGTAACTTTTATAATGGTTTAAACGTATGTCATATAAATGCTGGCAGCCTCAGGTCAAAACATACTGTTCTGCATCAAATGCTTGGTAAATCAAAAATGGATGTTGTCATGGTTTCAGAATCATGGCTTAACTCTGATATTTCGTCTGCACTTGTCTCTATACCAGTTGTTGTCGTTGTTTCGCAATGATCGAAAAGACAGAATCGGAGGAGGCGTTTGTATGTTTATCAGGGAATCTATTTTGGCTAAAACTGTATTCTCGTATTCGTTATCACCAATAGAGTTTTTATGCGTTGAAATCAAGAATGATAATGATAAATGTTTACTAGTTACTGTTTATAGCCCCCCATCTAAATTTGAAGAAGACAACCTGAGAGAATTTGAAGACACATTATTTAAACTAATTTCATCACAACAACTTCAATACATTTGTGAGAAATTGGGGCTTGTTGTAGTAAATCAGCGATGGCCAACTTGTTTTCAGTCAACCACAAATCCATCTCTAATAGACATGTTTCTGACTAACTCAGTCAATCAAGTTATTGGAAATGATCAAATGAGTCTTACATCAGACTTCATACACGATTTGATCTTTTGCTCTTTTAACTTTAAACTAGGAAAGATTTGACAAAAGTAGTTAGGTTCAAATCAGTTGATAAAACTAATTTACAAAACTTGTATCAAAACCTAAATGATTTTGAATTCACTCAAATTTACAATTCCCCGGACATTGACTCGAAAGTTTCGAACCTGACGTTAATAACCAATGAACTTTTTGAAAACTATGTTCCCACTGTATCCAAAGTCATAAAGCCTCAATGTTGTCCTTGGTTCTCAGCCCAAATTAAAACACAAATTAGAGAAAGAGAACGCCTTTTCAGAGCATATAAACGCCATCCTACTGAATATAACAAGTTGCAATATGTTTTTGCGCGGAACAATGTAACATTACTTATTCGCAATACAAAACGGTCATATTTTTTGAAGCGCCTTGAACCTTAAAAACGTGGGAGTAATAAATAACGAAATTGCTAAATGTCCATTTAATCCAGCAGATATGGGTTCAGTTCTTATTCCGAACTTGTCCGAGCCAGTTTTATTTGACTTTGGAGAATTTTCTAACTACAACCGTTTTGATTTTAGATGTGTTAGTGCTTTGGAAGTTGTATTGGCAGTTCATTCGGTTAAATCTAATGCCACCGGACTTGATGATATGTCGCCTAAGTTTATTTAAGCTAATACTACCATTTCTTCTCCCTTATTTAGTACATATCTTCAACTACTGTATTTACAAGCAAAAAATTCCCTGAAAAGTGGAAAATCCGCCAAAATTGTTCCGTCGGAGTTCAGACCCATTAGTCTCTTAACATTTCTTTCAAAAACGTTAGAAAAGATCTTGGCTCAACAGATACAAGAAAATCTAGAAAGGTTTAATAAGATTTCAAAATGGCAGTCAGGTTTTAGGAAAAAACATAGCTGCGAAACAGCTGTTTTGAAGGTAACCTCAGACTTAAGGAAAGCGGCTGATCGTGATGAAACAAGTGTAATGGTGATGCTCGATTTCTCAAAAGCATTTGACTGTATAGATCATCACATTCTTTTGTCAAAACTTAAAAGTAATTTTGATTTCTCTCGATCTGCCCTTGAACTAATGTACAGTTACTTAAAAAACCGATCAATTTGCGTTGAAACCGAACTAGGAATCTTAAGTCCTTATGTTATCATTACTCCCCAAGGATCCGTCCTTGGACAACTACTTTTTTGTATATTTATTAATGATCTCCCAGATATTGTTGTTAATTGCAACTTGCAAATATATGCTGACGATGTCACAATATACTTGTCAAGAAGTCCTGGACTTTTAGAAGACTGCGTGGAGCGTGTTAATGAAGATCTGTCACACATCCATGGCTGGGCTCAGCTGAATAAAATCAAATTAAATCCTTTGAAGTCATTTGGCATGGTGTGTTCAAGAAGAGATATTGCATTAAGTGATCTTCCACTTCTTTATCTGAATGGATACACGTTACCCTATGTTGACAAAGTAAAATATCTCGGCTTCTTCATCAATAGTAAGTTATCGTGTTGTGATGCCACGTCTGATACAATAAGGAAGATCTACGGTGGACTGCGCAGTCTAAATGCATCTTCTAGTTTACTTTCTTCGGATCTGAAGTTAAAATTAGTTAAATCTTTACTGTTGCCGTTCTTCTCATACAATTGTATTGTCTACCCTTCTCTAGATTCTGAATGTAAACGGAAAATACCTCCACACTGTTTTAAACAGGCCAGCTGTTTTGGCACTAAGTGAAACCCAAATAGGTGAGGCTACTGATCCTACTGAGTTTTATATTCAAGAGTATAACTTAGTGCCACTATTCCTTTCCCACCATATCCTCGCCGTTTATATTAGAAGTGATGTTGCTTACCAATTTCAACCACAATACAGCTCTCATTTAAATCCTGTCTTTAATTTCATGTGGTTCAAATTTTCCGTAAATAAGCACATCATCCATTACTGTTTCCTTTATAGAAGCCCTAATTTGGACAGGGTTTCAACTTCTAACGAATTTGACTCACTGTCCGACTCCATCCAAAGAATTGTTTCCTTGTATCCTCACACTGAAATCGTTGTTACGGACGATTTCAATGTACACAATTCTTCGTCGCTTCTCCATTCGTGCAAGACAACACCCGAAGGCGTGTGTGCTGAGATTTTTGCTGAGTTTAACCATCTTGCTCAGTTGGTTAATGAGCCCACTCGAACACCGGACATTGACGGCCAAGCAGAAAACACTCTTGACTTGTTCTCTACCTCTAACCCTGATAAATATACAATAAGTGTATTATCGCCTCTAGGCCGATCTGACCATTGTGTCATATCCGCAAATTTCTCGTGTCAAAATATCCCAGTTAAAGAAAGAGCTCCTAGGAGAACCGTTTTGCAGTACGAGAAAGCCGACTTGGAAGGTCTCAATAACTTTTTTAGGACCTTTAACTGGTCACTATGCTTCCTCGATAGTGACGTAGATTTCAGTGCGTATATGCTCACAAGTTTAATTCTTCTGGGAATGAGAACTTTTATCCCGAACAGGGTTAAAAGCTTCAGACCTAAAGAGAACGCATGGTTTGATATGAGCTGTAAAGAGGTTATCAGGATTAAAGAGGTAAGTTTCCGTTGTTACAAGGCCCACCCCACTGAGGAAAACCGGAAAAAGTTTAAGCAAGCCAGGAAGGCCTGCACTGTCCATATTTTTTTTATTTTTTTTTTTTATAATTTGCACACACTAAAGGGGCTTTTTATACCCTTATTTTGCCAGAGACACAGTGAGCGCATTTAGAAAAGATGAAGGGGTTTAAAAGTAAGCGCGGTGTACATTGGTTTTGAATTTATCAACATTGCAATGACTGGGAAAGACAGAGTGTGGAATTGAATTCCACATTCGC